>CM050914.1:25228810-25703446 GCA_027742785.1 Vigna reflexopilosa | reverse complement strand
TATATATATATGTGTGTGTGTGTTGGTGCAGTCACCACAACTAGCAATATGGAAATTGTGATGAATTTTGTGGTAAATGTTGGTTATTGTATAAAGTTTGGTTGGATTAAATTTTCTTAAATATGTACAAAAAGTATAACACTCTTATCCACTTATTTGTTCATTGTTCCCTACTAATGTTTCTGTCATGGTTTTTTAATATTTTTTATTTTTTGCACAATAGTCACCCAATTCAACCAATGTTTGTTCTGATATGGTAACTATTATGATGTTTGTGGTAGATAGGAAGAACATATTGTTGGTTATTGTATAAGAGTGGTTGGATTAAATTTTATTAAATTTGTACAAAAAATTTCAATGCCGATATCCATTTATTTTGCACTGCTCCTCACCTATGTTTCTATCCTAGTTTTTGAATTTTTATTTTTATTTTTATTTTTTGCACAATAGTCATCCAATTCAACTAGTTTCTATTATCATATGGTAACTATGATGATGATGTTTGTGGTAGATAGGAAGAACATATAATTGGATATTATATAAAGCTTGGTTGGATTAAATTCTTTTAAATCTGTACAAAAATTTCAAGGCTACTACCCACTTATTTGATCACTAGTCTCCATTTATGTTTTTTTTGTAGTCTTTTAATTTTTTTTTATTTGCAAAATAGTCACCCAATTAAACTAATGTTTGTTCTCATATGGTAACTATGATGATGTATGTGGTAGATAGGAAGAACATATCATTGGTTCTTGTATAAGGATTGATTGGATTAAATTCTGTTAATTTTATATAAAAAGTCGAACATTGTTATCCACTTATTTGTTCACTACTCCCCAATTTTTCTTTGTCCTAGTTTTTCAATTTTCTTTGCAAAATAGTCACCCAATTCAACTAGTTTTTGTTCTGATATGGTAGCTGTGATGATGTAGGTGGTAGATAGGAATAACATATCGTTGGTTGTTGTATAAAGATTGGTTGGATTAAATTAAGTTAAATTTTTACAAAAAGTCAAACGCCGTTACATACTTATTTGTTCATTACTCGTAGTTATGTTTATTCCGGGTTTTTCATATTTTTTTTTTGTAGATGCTAGTTAAGTAACATTTGTAATGTTGTCATCCTGAACAAGGCCTACGCTTCACAATAATATTTCATAGTACTCGACAAGGATTGACCCTACTCCTATGTATTTTCATTCATAATGGAAAATCAGGGATCACATAGTTTTAAAACATGATTGTTTGTTTGAAAATGTTGGTATTTTAATTTTGAAAATTTGTACTTTTTTGGTATTTTAATTTCGGCATGGTTGAGGAAAATAAAGGTTGTAAGTACTAGGAAGACGCAGACAGTCACACGTGTACTCATACATTTAGAAATATATTTTAAACACTTGGAAAAAAAGGTACTAAATACTAAGACGATTTGGGTGGTCACACAAGTACTTATACCTTCGAAACATGTGATAATTATTTAGAAAAGATATTAAGTACTAGGACAACATGAATGGTCACACGAATACTCGTACCTTTAAAAAAGCATGAAAAATCATTTTCCATTTTTAATTTTATTTTAATATTATAAAAAAAGGTAAATGCATGAGATAATAAAGGGCACAAAACAAGGGTGTGGAAATCTAAAACCATAAGGCCAATCAGCCTAAATGAACACAAGTTTTCTAAAAAGGAGGAACAATTAGGGCCACTAACTTAACCTCGGCCTCACCAAGCTTGTCAAGCTCACCGACCTTACCAACCTCTACGGCCCCATCGACCTCACCTTGGACTCACCAAGCTTACTGATCTCGCCAACCTCGCCAAGCTCCTTGATCTTACGATCTCACTAACCTCACCGGGCTTGCCAACCTTGCTTTTCCATTGTGATTTAGTGTCAATTTTTTTAGTGGGTGTGCGTGAAAATTTTTAAATGGTTGAATGACCATAGAAAATGGTAAGCTTTGACAAGATAAGCTCAACAACACAATTTTTTTTTTAGATCTGATAAGCTCAACAACATATCAATCTAAATTGTGACGAAAGAAGACTCCATGAGGGTGGTTCTGGATAGCTCTGAAGAATAAAGGTTTCAAAATGGTAAAAAAGGGGTTGCAAACATTAAATATATAATTATTATTTGTTTTAAAGAATTAGGTCAAACAGAAAAGGTCTTATATCATTCTTTCCTCTCTTTTTTTCCTTTTTTTTCATTCTTTTTCAATTTTTTCTTTCCCTTTTTTTCTTTAAAAAGAGATTCTCCAAGGTTTCACCAAAATTATTTTTAATTAACTTAATTAAAATTAAAGTAAAGAAGAAAATTTCTTAAGCATCTATTTTTCAAACATTTATTTTTTGCAATAAAATTTTATTCACCTTAGATGAAATTAATTGTTGACAAATTTCACTCAAACACAACCAAACATAAAACAAGGAACGAAAGAAAATAAAGTTAAACACTAAACAAACTATGTTTTTCGCTCTTAACTCGCAACGGAAAAGGAAGGAAGAATGCACGTTTGGGAACGAGGAACTTGTGCCTAAGAACCTTGCTAACCAAAATGAACACACCTCAAACGAAAACGCAAGCTCGACACAACAATGAACAAAATGAAGGAAGGAAGAAGGAAGGTATGAAGGAAGGAAGGAAGGATGATGTGAATCCAACCATGATTGGACGTGACCATGAGCAATAGCAAGGATCCACTTGAAAGAATTGGAGGACCTATGACAAGGGCTCAAGCAAGGAAAACAAAGGAAACTGTGTTGCCCATATTAATTGAATACAAGCCCAAATTTCAAGGAGAAAAGGTCAAGATGGTGAATTGCATTATGGCTTAAATAGAGAATTAAAGCACTATTTTGCTATTGTTTTATTTTACAAGTTATTAGTTTGTTTTTAAAATAACTCAATCTTTGTAAAATTAGCTGACTAAATTATGTCTTTGAGTCAACCAATTAGTGGGCTTTAGTTTGACTTTATTTTCAAGTTGTAATAAGGGCCTAATTTGAAAACTTAGACATCAGTCCTTATAAGCTTAAATATTAAATATTTTCATCAATGCAGAAATTAGGTTTTTATGCAGAAAAAATTAAATTAGGGTTTTTTGTCTTGTGAGAGTGATTCTCATAAGTTCTTGAGTGATTCAAGAACCTTTGCCTATCAAAGGATTTTTTATCCTTTTTGTGTTGCCTCGTGTGAAAGAGTGATTATTTTCTTCTCATTGTTATTTTTTCTTCTCAATGTATAAAATATCAATTTATGTCTAGTTTTATCTTTTATTCATAACTTTTGTTCCACACATCCAAATTGAGTGTTTTTTTAACTTAATTTGTAGTTCAGAACGTGATCTTTCACATCGTTTTGGAAACATCCCAGTAGAAGTTCTATTGTTCAAAATATTAACAAATGTCCTTAAAGATTTTAATCCTAAAGATCCTCAGTCCGTCTTTTTGTAAATGTGGTTCACATTAAAGGAACTCATGCCTGGGAAGGAAGAAGTTGCACCTAAGAACCTCAACAACAATAAAGAACTCGCCTCTCAATGGGACAAACGAAAATGCAAACTTGGTACAACAATGGACAAAAAGTAGAATGAAGGAAGAAAGGAATGGAGGAATGGATGAATGAAGGGACTCACACTTGGCACAACACTTAGGTTTTCCACATCAGCAACTTCAAAACAATTAAAAAACCATGTGGAAAAGGACACATCAGCATTGTCAAATTTTGATGTTCATATATCATTTCCCTATCGTAGTGTTACAGAACTTATATTTGCTTTATTGACGTGATGATATAGCAGTGTTGGAAATCATAATTTTACAAAAATCTCATTTGCTTTCTATGTTCTTCATCTACGATGAAGATACTTCAAGCTCTCACCATATTTTTTTAACATGATAAACTTTTTTGTTTATAAATATTACGCATGACACAAGAGGAGTCACTGGGTTCTCGCTAGGGTGAACAGATAATCATCAACGATAGCGAAAATTCTGGTTCTTCAAACATATTCTTGAGATAAGATGAATAAATTATCCAACTGTGATGAAAATTCTGATGAGGGTTATCCTTCTTCACCTTCCAATTCTCCTTTTTTTCCCTCAGAGAGTGGAGATTCTTTTGCATATCGTCAAACTTGGACAAGCTCAGAATCTGAGACTGTAGATGAGAGCAGCTATCCCAATGAATCTTCACCTTCTAGGTGGAGGACAAAACCGTATGTTCTTGTAACTTAGATTATTCCCAGAAACATATTTAGATAATCTTCCCAAGGTTGTTTAAGATAAAAACTTGTTTATGAAAGTTGAAATCTCAAAAATGAGTCTTGTTGTGAAACATGGTTGAGAAGAAAGAGGTAAAAGAAACATAAATGTACTATTTGATCGAATGAGTAAAGATAAGTACATATTGAAACTTATATATCAGTTTTCTATATTATTGTCTTGGAATAGTTAATTTTGTATTTATCGAAACTAAAAAAGTGAGCAAGAATATTATACTAAAATTGATTCTTACTAAATATAATGGTGATAGAGTAATTATATGAGAAAACCTTCAAGGTAATAAATTCGAAATAGAGGATTAAGGTAACTAGTAGTAGTAACTAATCTCCACCTAGGCATCTCTAACAAGTTTGCATCTCTTTTTCTTGGAATTTATCATTAAATTTCATAAGCATTTTATTGAAGCCAATAATAGCAATCAAATCCATTTAGATCTAGTAATGCAGGAGAAGAATTGCTTTCATGTTATTATAAATAGTATATACATTCACATCATTTTTATCAAAATGACTATAATCTTTCTTCTTTTATACTTCTTAAGCATGAATTTCTTCATAGTGGAAGTGTTTGTCCCCTCTTTGCACAATTTTGTTTCTTAAATGTTTCTGTTTTTTAGTCTCTGAAACACTTATTTTGAAAAAAGAATTAAAAGATTTTGGATGAGAAATTGATTGCTTATTAGAACAAAAAAGTGAGAAGGAAATCAAACATGAGTAAGAATGATAATTATGTTTTGCAGGATGTGGGAAAATCAGTACTTGAGAGTTATTCAAGAGTTCTGGAAGGCCTGGCATTCAACATTGTTGCATGGATTGAAGATGTTCTCCATGTCGACAAATCAATGAGAACTCGAGATGTCTAGAAAACTTGGTTTTACATTTAGTAGAATATAGACATAGATGATTGTGTATTCAATTGTAAATGTATGAATCTTAGTTGCTAAATGTACTACAGACAGAAGGCAGTTCAACAGAAATAAAAAGCTGACTCCTAAAACTGAGGGTATAGTAAATAACATCTACGACCATATAAATTACTTTTCACAATACATTTATCACACCTTATCACAAAACTTAAGGATGGTGAATTACTAAACTATTACACCTAATTGTTGATCAAAACTAAATTTTATTTTTATTAAGATAAAAAAAATCGTAAGTGAGAAATTAAAAGGAAACAAGTTATCTTTCAGAATAAAAAAAACTGATATTTTCATGGACTATTGGTAAAATTCGCTGGACTTGCAAGTAAATCGAATGCTGAATTTTCCAGATGAAAGCACATATATTTCCATATTCTGAATATTTAAAAAGACAAAATGTCCCCGGAAGATACAGGCAGTTTACACATTGAGACATGAATTAGAACAGAAAAACTACAGACCACCTGAGATATATTATCAAATAAATTGGGAAAGTTGAAACAATGATCCTATATTTACAATGAACCACTGAACTGTGTCTGAAACTTCACTAGTCCAGGGTGGGGTGATGAACAGGTTAGTAGTCAACCAGGCCAGAACCAGCACGATGATGAGCTTCACTTTTCATTAACAAAGAACACGTCCCTTCACCTGTTTCTCAAATTGATGTCCCCTCAACCTCCCTTCCACACGGGACGGCGAGCACAGAAAGGCATCTTCATGCCAGTCTGCCATCAAAAATAGACGATGAAACAACTAATACACCTGCTGAGGGGTTTGCATACATGAAGCCAAAAAAAAAAATCTTGTTAATCAACTATCCTCATCCACAGCGCCAAGATATGTAAGGTCTGTTCGCCGCACTCTTACTGCCCCTTTAAGCCAGCTGGCAGCACGAATATTGACCCGATCACCACTTCCAATTATATTAGCATTATTTGCCGACGGGCAAGATCCAGCCCCATCTTCTAAAAGCATCCAAGGGTCAATGTCCAAATCATTTTCCTGTTGCTTTGACTTCCCTGATGCTGTAGTCCTTGATGATGGAACAGGGTTCCTCTGAGGGACAGTTGAACTGCTGGAGTTAAACCCAGAATTTGTAGTGCTGGGTTGAAGAGATGCAAGAGCAGAAGTTGGAACCGTCGGCAGCTGGCATGAGAAATGGCACCTTATAGTGAAAGGAAGTACAGGCATTGCAGCTTGGATACGCCACCGGATAGTGTCTGGCATTTGCATGTTATCAAGGTGATTCTGTATTTAGATAATAGACCATAAGAAAAGTAAGAAGCCTGCATTCTAATCAGCATCACAGATGATAATATCCAGAATAAAATGCATTCCTAAAAATAATAACAGGATCAGTCACGGAAACTAAGTTTTGCACATTAATAGACTGAAAGATCATACCTGCAATGCCTCCAAGGGTTCGCGATCAAAACCAGAAAATTCCCTTGCAGATTCATTAGATGTCTTTACAACAGGTTTCGACCTAAGCCAACTTGGAAGGGAACTACTCAACAATCCATGCAAGATCAACAACATACGATCAAACAGGCATTCAACAGAAGAATCCACAAAAGCAGCCTCAGCAGGTGATTCCGCCTCCTTTCTCAATGGAGAATATTGCATGGCATTCACCATTGCATCCTCATGCACAACCCGGCTGCCAAGGAGACGAAGAAGTACAGATGCAAGTGTGTATCTCATACTCCGTACAGAAGACTCCCTGCAAAATCAAACATCTTAGCTAAACTACCTCTGAACATCCTACATTTGATACTCTAAGGCATACATTAAAACAAGCATACGCCTTCATATCCCCACCAAAATCCATATTTCACTTCTGAAAAGATCAGAAGCAAATTTGACTTACGGCACCCACAAAAATCAGTGCAAGTATTATCAATGCAAATTGATAATACTACAGTAACTGTACGGTTAAAAATGTTCATATTGTAATTATCTATCTCCATTTTATGAATTTCAACAAAACCAAAAACGGTGGACTTTTACCCCCACAATAGTTAACTATATAAACATGTTTCCAGAAAACCTCATACCACTTAATCCCATGAAAAGAGACAGTACAGCAACAACCCAGAAGGAGAAAGCGTTTCAGGAAAGCACAGAAAATAATTTAAAGATTAGAAGAAATACAGTCTTAATTACCCGTCTGTGCAAATAATAGGAAGAAACCTCATGAGCAACTGCACACGTAAAGATATTGATGCTCGCAATGCAGCAGGAGAAAGTGAAGAAGAATCCGGAGTAGGTGTTGGTCTTCTGGCTAATCCAGGGCTGCCACTTCTTATATTTTTGCGGCTATTTACTTTGTTTGTCTGACCTTCAGTTGCAGGAGTATTTACTGGCTTAGCTGGTCCTCGGGTAACTACAGCTATCTGTTGCTCAATATAATTTAATTGTTTGATCAAATCACTTGCAAAGGAATTACGAGATTCATCAGAACTTTGATCTATGCATGGAAGAATTAACTCAAGAAGAGCCCTCTCAGTCCCATGCTGCTGCTTACTGGTAGATCTTTCAGAGTCAAACACTGGGGAGAACCCTTTTATGGACCTTTTCACATCCATTCCCTCTTCAACAACTTCTCCTTCTTCAAGAGGCATAGAATCAACTTTCTTATTATCGCCCTTGAGAGTAACTGGATCTTTACATGGGGTGCACCAACCCCACGGTTCAGAAAACTGTGTCTTAATGGAAAATCTTTTAGACTCTGCAATGTTAATCAGTCGTTGCCTAATAGTCTTCCGACCAAAGAGGACGTCTTGTCCCGCAAGAAACCATTTAGCCTGTAACAACATTGAATCCTCTAGTGACTTCCCAAAAAGATGAACCACCTCCGAGAAAAGGGGTGTGGCATCAGGTCTAACCAGCAACCTTGTCAGAATTATTTCAATAAAGTTGTTCTCATTCTCAGAAGCACCACTCTTCTCTAAACTAGGTGAAGACAACTGTATGGCGTCAGCTAGAGATATATCATGCATCTTCATTTTCTCAATGAGGGCCTGTTCATTTAAAAGCAGCCTGAGTTCAACCCATTGCCAGTGAAACTTGGCAGGCTGCAAAGCATCTAAGACATCCACAAGCTTATCCTGTAGTGTAGATTCACTATCAGTAAAATCAATTTTAGATTCACCATGTCCAGAATTTCTGCTTCCTTCTTCCTTTGTATAAATAGATTGAGGCATCTTACATTCAATCAAGGCATTTAGAAAATGTCTAGCACGGAGGGGAATAAATGCCACAGATTTTGAATGGATATCAGAGCCATTCAACTCTAGCAAGGTGGCAAACTCTGCATCAGTAATGTTTGCAGCCATAAGATCATAAAGACCCTGACAATCTCTTAAGCACACATTTCGGAAGGGCAAATGTTTTATTGCATCACTTATGGCCATTGTTAAAGACTGATAAAGTTGATTCATATCTTCGCGAAATGCTATATTGGCATTCATAACAAAAGGCCGCCACATAACAAAAGAAAATATTGAATAGGCAGGTGGAAAGACCAATGATAGAGAAAGCATCCGCTGCATCCTTGAAAGAGCAACAATGGATGGTTCATCCAAGAGATCGACCACTAAGCCTTCACAGATGGTTCTACAGTTCCCAACAAGCAATCTAAACCAATGGACATGAACTTCAACTGAACAATCTACCTTAAAAGCCCCAACTGAACGAACACTCCCATTTGAATTGGATCTTGTGCTTCTTACAAATTGTACAACATCCAGGCCATCCTTTAATCTGAGAATGGTTACTATTCTTTCCAGGCTAACAACACCAGATATGATTGCACCAACAACAAGTGCAGAAACAGCAGCACTAATTTTTGTTGTTCTTGCAACCACAATTTTGCTACTGTTGTTTGAAACATCACTCGGAATAGTACCAGCATCATGGGTTTCAGGTGACATTTGAAACTGAGCTCGAGAAGCTTTACTTGGAGCAAAAACTCCGGCAAGAGCAGTAGAAGCTTCCATTGCAAGAGCAATCTCAAATACACGGCTTTGGCGTTCTCCCAAGGCCTCCTTAAGCAAGCACAAACAGGTTATATGCATTCGCAAAATGCATTTAGCATAATTCAAAGAACTTGTAGCCAATGACATATTTGACTGGTTACTTCCAGCTGAAAAATCTGGCAATTTCGCCAAAGTTGGACCAACACTGCCAACAATGGCAGAAACAGCAGAAGTAACTAAAGACGAATCCCCTTCTTGAGCAGCACCACCAGTCTGCCGTATGCAATCTATCAGACCCGCAACTATTTGTTGAGCATTTGATACCCATTATCCCATTTTTCAAAAGCGGGACCTTTCGGTGTACCAGCAGCAAATAGCTTCCTGTCTTTTCCGAAAAGATATTGAAATGCTTCTTCCACGTTACGCTGTACAACATCTCTCATTCCTGAACCTACTCTGGACGGCAACCGGCCACCACTTATCTTTTGACGGAAATAGTCATCAGGGTCCTCAACTCCAGCAGGAACACCAAGTGGAAGCCCCAACTCTCCATCAACTGACCGTCCAGACTCAATTTCAAAAGCAAGTCTCTTATCACATGTACTCTTGAAAGTTTTCTCCCACTCACTAACACTAACCACATTGCCATACTTTTTTAACAAATAGCGCGCAAAAGCTAGGGCACCTGAACCTGAAACCCTTCCATTAGATGCCATAACAGCTGCAGCACGCTGCATTACGGATGACAGAGTTTCAGGAATAAGATCAGCTGCAGCAAGAATGTTCTCATACCTACATCAAATACAACAGGACAGACAGACCAAACAAAATAAATTGTATGTCAAATTCAATATAAAAAAACTAAACAAAACAATCCAAGTTAGCATAAAGATGAAAAGCAGACTTGCTCAGATTAAAAAATATTGAGGGAGATAGCTGGGAGATCATATGAAGTCCGAGAAAAATTACTTAATTAAAACTATAAGACAACAAGAGAACAAGAAGCACCGACTTGCAAAAGTTTAACATGCATTTGATAAGAAAATGGAGTAAACACATCTCATGGCACATTAAGAATCACAGTTACTTAAAACACAGTGAACACCAAAAGGTTAGAATTGATAAAAGGAACAAAATAACAAATTATGGCAGAATAGACCCACAAAAATACAAAATTAAGTTGAACACAACCTTCTTAACGATGATAGCAGAAAAGCCTCACTAACATCACAAGCTTGGTTCTCCACATTCCTTGGCAGCATTAAAACATTCCTCCCACTATGAATAGTAGAATTAGGGCTGCTATAAACCTTTGGCAGCAACCATAAGAGGAATTTGACAGCTGAGACTAAATCATCTGACACATCCATCAGATAAAGTAAAGCAGAAAGATCATCCTCACCAAGTTTCCACCGTATTGAACTTTTATCATCCACAGTGGCAAAAGGCCTCCCAAACTGGCTAACTTTACCAACAACTTTTTCAGACTCTTCAATAAGCTGCCTAATTACAGACATCAGCCAAAGTGTTATTTCCTTTCTTTCAACGAAGCGCAGCCGTTTCAGAGCCTTTCCAATTGAGACAATATCTTCACATTCACTTAATTGAATTCCATCAACAGATCTTGCTGTATCTCCATTCATAGCAGTTCTATGGTGAGGGCAGCCAACCTTATTGTCACACATATGACTTGTCGATGCCCCTTGGCTACCCTCAATTCTAGAAGCTGCCAGTTGAGCAAGACTCTGGGTTTTACGGACAGTCTTCTGCCGAGTCTTAGTAACCTGCTTGATGGGCTTAAGTGGTTGATCAACTTTGAGAGGCTCTGACGATTTTAGACCCTTCTTTGCCCACCATGTATCTTCATCATCAGACAGTACAGGAGAAGGAGCTTGAACAAACCAACTTCTTTCCTCGCTCAATTTTTGTCTCTTTGCTTTTCTACATTCTTCACACCCAGGTGTGGTCTCCACTAGATCAATCTTGCTTCGAGACCCAATAGATTTCCTGACACTGCCTTGAGATTCATCCAATCCGGTAGAGCCCAAATTAGATAAACTTTTTGGTAGCTGTAACAGGGCTGAGATGAATGCCTTCAGGTCTTCAACACCACTGCCATCCTTGCCACTTTTAGAGGATGCTTTATTAGAAGGAGCACTTTTCAATTGATCAATTGACACTGTAGAAGCTTTGTCTTTTGTTGAAGACATACACTGTTTTTGCTTGAGAGATGATATACTCACATTACTGCCATTACCATGGTTCTCCCACAAGGAACAACGTAGTATGAGGCGGCGTTCATTCAAGTAAATTTGCAATGCTTCAGTAAGCTGTGGCCCTTCACTAATCCCTGATTCTACCAAAGCATCACGGACAAACTTCTTAGGAAGTTGCTTCAAGATTCGACAGTGTCTCTTCTGTCTCTCTAAGTCAACCACATTCATATCCATGATCCCACTCACTATCAGCTGGCGTACATATGCCAGTGGATAAAAGATGCCTGCCTGTATGAGTTCCACAACAAGTAGATGTAGACGTTTGAGACCTTCCCCTTTATGCACCATATGTTGATCAATCCAACAGACAATAATATCATGGAGAGGACCTGGGCTTTCAAATATAGCTGAAGAGCAGATATTCTGATCCATACTTCTTGAACTAGATTTTGTTCTGGATGCATTCTTCACAAAATTCCGATTACTCTGGTGACCTGAACATTTTCCTAAATAACTGACCCCATGACCACGAGTATTTCCACTCTTTTGTCTTGTAGAAATCTGCATATCCCTCAGCTTCATCTTTAGAAGTCTAATGGCAATATGCACTTGGGAAAGATCTTTCCTGCCAGTGAACTTTACATCACAGGAAGCAGTTCGAAAATCCCTAAAATCACATGTAGCCCACTCACATAGGAAAAACACTGAATAAATAAATGACGTATTTACAGTCCGAAACCACTTCAGAGATAACCTTAAACAATGGCTAACTTTCGCAACCCAACCTTCAGATACAGCTTCATCACAAAGATCTTCAAAAAGAAATTTGTATGCTCCATGTAGATCTCCAAGTACAAGGGATTTATCCAAGGCTTGTGCAGCTTTAGCCAGATATTGACCTGGATAACCTGGCTTTACAGCCTTTGTGAGATCTTGTACTCGTTCTTGAATGCCTGAAATAACGTGATCAAATGCCAATGATTGGTATTGTGCATCAAATCCTTTACTTTTAAATAAACACACATCTTCAGAACTATTTTTTATCTTTCCTGCAGCTTCAGTTGCTTTATGTATAAAACTTCCCTCATTTATTGCATATGAAACTACAGAGGATGGCAGAGGAAAACAATCCAAAGCGACAAAAGTTTCTGGAGCTGCAAGTATTAAAAACCGGAGCATCTCAATCAGAGCAGAAGTCGTATATGCTCTTCGGGAATTGTCTACTAGATCTGATCCACCAGGAGCAGGATCACGAATAACACGAAGAGCTACACCAGCAAGAGTGCGAACATACGTTTGAGATAGCACCACAATTTCTAAAAAACCATACACAATAGGCAATAGCAGCTGCCAAATCTCAAGCAATTGTTTTTCCTGAAAGGGGCAAAAGTATGAAACATCAATACCAAAAATCTAAACATTGAAATCAGCAAGGCATATAAAAAGCTCAGGTTAATTTCCATTAATACACCAGACTTGTTACATGCAATCACCTGTAATTGCCGCAAAACCCAGTCAATGATAAGAGATGGAATAAGAAGCCCTTCAGTGTGATGCCATTGCAAAAGCCGAACAATATACCACCATTTAAAATGTAAAGATGGTTCTTCACCATCAGAAATAGATAACTGATCATTTCTGTGCTGAAGTGATGCAGTATAAGGTAATTGGGGTGATCGATCTCGATTATGAATAAAATGAGAACTATTTTTTGAAAAAAATTCATCAAGAAGAGTTTGCAAGTATTCAATGACATCTTTGGTCCAAAGCTCAGAACAAGTTTGCTGAGTTTTGTCACCAATTCCAGAAGGAATACTAGCAGAACCTGGCCGAACCTGCAAAATTCAACCATAATCCATCTTAAATATTTAGAAAAAATGGAGGGGAACTTCAGAGTAAAATAAATAGGTAAATCACATTAGATTGATGCATCCATACCACATTAAGGTAAGTAACCTTTATAAACCAGGTAGCCCTCAGCAATGGAACATTATTCCTAATAAGAACCTCTAAAAGTGATTTCCTTCTAACATGAGGGACAAGATCCACTAAAGACCGTAATCTCTTGTGCTGCTGAGATAACCCCTATAAAAGAATAATTAAGTTAAAAAAAATAGTAGCAAAAAAATCTCAAGAAAGAAACTAGTTTTAACAAAGTATTAAAGACCTAAGCAATATCTTAAAGGAACGTATTTAACAGTCAGCCACCTAAATTCATGAATAGCTATAGCATGTACAGAAGTAGCTAGTGTATAAACATATTTTGTATCCATATTTTCATACTCTCTCTTGCTACTTATAACCATGATCAACCCAGACATACAAATGAGTGAAACCTCAAGCTTCCTAAAAAAGATTCAGCAAAGAAAAAACTTAAAAACTGTTAAAATACCAAGATTATTAGTCTTCATGAACCTGGGCTTATATTAGCAGTACTACTACTTGAGTTATTAATATATATATATATATATATATATATATATATATATATGAGCATTAGACTAGGGTATGTGTAACATCTAATATCAATGTCCATTGTAATAGCTGTCTTTCTCTCTTTTAGATCCCTTTTTTAACCTCAACCATGCTATTTTAACATTCAATAACATAACTATGTGGTTTGGATGAAAGTGATAAAAATTACCAAAGTAAGCTGAATATTGATAAATGAGTTGCACAATATCTAATGCTCTAAATAATTTATACCACTAATTAGGCCTAGCACCAATAATAGTACGAGGCTATAAGCCCAACCAAGTTACTAACAACAAACCAATAACCCTAACATTCTAACAGAAACAGATCACACCAGTAATAGTTATACAAGTTGTAAAGAGTAAAAAACTACAAGTGCAAGATTTTCATTAATACCTCAATCCATTTCTTCTTGAAGTCTTCAGGACATGGCCTTTGTTCAGGGAAAACACCAGGCTTAGCAAGTTGTGACCCTGAAAGAGCCACTCCATATACTTGACCAGCCTGTCAAAATAAGCACTACCATGTAGATCAAATACCTTCATAATAAGTAGGGCCCACTATACCAAAGAAAATCCAAAACATAAATATATAATACTTTAGAGGCATACACAATGTTCAGCAAGCATAATGAAATAACAAAATAAACATAATTTGTTATCACCTTCCGCTTCTGAACACGAGATTCATTGATTGCCCTCAGACGTTTTCTGATGGCCTGGAGAGAAGACAAAAGATCAATGAATTAACCTACAACACTTCCAGTGAATAGGAAAAAAAACATGGAGAATGTCCAATATATTCAAGGCATAGGCTATGTTTCGTTCAAACGAACTAATAAGTTAGCTTAAAGCATATAAGCCGGTTTAAGACTTATAAGTTACTTTATTGAATTAAAAGTACAATTAAATCCAGTTATTGAAGTAGCTGATGAATGAAAAATGACAAAACAGAACATATTTAATTAATTTTTATATAAAATGATATTATCGTTTTGTAGACAAAAAAAACTCATTTTTAAGTAATTATAGTTTTAGATTCTTCTGTTAATTTCACATTCTTACTAATAATAGCTTTTTAAATATCAAATATTTCATTAAATTAAAATAAAGAAAGACATTTAAATAGTAAGGATATAAATGGAAGAAAAAAAAATCATCTAAAAGCTCACAAAGACTAGGGAGTCACCTCTTTGCAGTCAAGTACAACCGCCTTGTTAAAATTTGGAACCTGGGTCAGAGAAATTTCTCTCGATTCCTGAAGACATAAAAGTAATACCATGTTATAATAACAACAATCAGTTTTAGAAAGCACAAGTTGGTTTTCAGCAATTCATCAAGGGAAGCCAATCCTCCAGAATATAGAACCCCCTAAACCATAGTTTCAAACATCATGAAACAGTAGGGGATACATATATGAAATTTGAAAGAAGAAATCAAACTGTATTCAAATTGACTGAAACCAGCACAAATAGAAACACAATGATAACACAAATTCAAATACAGCTAGATATAGGTGCATCGGGCTGCCAAGAATGAAGGAGCATCAAACAAGATCTATATTTATCGTAAGTGTTACATTGTAATCATTTTAAATAGTTAAATAGCCACTTTACATTATCCATTTGATATAAAGAAGTGTACCTCAAGGCCTTCAACTGTGTCCCTGTATCCAGATTGCAAATATTCTCTGGTCAGAGTCTCTTCAGGGCAATTTGGTGTTTGGGGGTGAAAGTCCGGGGGGCCAAGCCTGAGATAAATAGAGACATTTACAATTTGCACAACTAAACAATAAGAAAATCTAAGGAAAAAGGTAAACATTAATCCCCCCAGGACTAAAACATTGCAATCTTAATACCATTGATTGAATAACAACTAACCAAAAAAGATACTTATGATCAAGGTAATTGAGATAGTATATCAATAATATTTATGGATATTAACAGTGTACATGCAAATTTCCTCCACAAAAAGCTTATCATGTTTCTTATACATGAAGTAACAAAAGTGATCTACAATTTGAAAACAAGTTCTGTTACAAGCAAGAACTACCTAGAGTTCAGAGGTTCTTTATCACACTTCAACTTGTATGGGGTTAATAGTGGTTGTCGCCTGCAAAACCAAAAACATTGTGTTCAAAATTATTAACAGCATAAAATAACTGATTTATCATAAGAAAATAAAAATATACCATTTTATTTTGAAGTATCAAGGGAATATATGATACAATTGCAAACGGCTCTATCATTTCATCTGTATATTTAAAGCTGTTGTAAATAATAGACAATAATAAAGACTTAATAATCTTTTGAATAGAACTAATGATTCTTTTTTACACTCTAACTTGAGATTGGGGATAGATAGATTCTAACACAGATTAACATATATAACTATTGTTTGTTAAAAGTATATTTCATTTTAATTATGACCATAATCCACTAATATAATCATTTATCAATGGGAAATTTCTAAATATTAATTATGCACATAATAAAATATTTAAAGAAAGTAATTCATGGAATGGCTGAAATTTAAAAGAATTTTTCATATCCTCATCTCCAAGTTACATGATACCTGTGCCATATTAGGTCCCAAGACTTCCAAAGGAAATGGGTTACAAAAACTTTAAAGAATAAAACTACATCTTCAATAATTTAAAAATTAATTTCAAAAATAGCTTCTCCACATAACACGTGTAACATATCTTGGTAGCTATGATGCCATGGTTTAGCAACATCGGCAGCAAAATAATGTGATAAAGGACTTTTGATTAAGATCATACCAACTTCTGCATATTTACTGTTATCATTCCCTAATTTTACATGAAATTATATGGTTATTACTCCTGATTAAAAGGTTCAACAACTATTTTGTGTATTTCAATCTTAAAACTATAAAAAAAATAATAAAAAAATTTAAAAAAAAAACATTACATATTTCAGTTGTGTGCTTTAGCTGGTAGTAAGTGGCCATTTTGAGTTTTTTTTATCCAGATAAAACAGTAAGCAGCCATCTAGCTTATGTGATGATAGTAACTTTACGTTCCCAACCTCGATGCTTTTTGGAAGCCAGGCTCAAAGATTTAGAGATGTCCCTATAATATAAAATAATCGCTTGAAGGAATATTTACCAAATTTTCAGTATAAACAACAAAGAAAACTAAATTTCATGGGTGGAAAAAATCCCTAGAACATTTACATCACTTATTAGTCAGTACAACCTAAATATTTGGACAGTTTCTAGGAATTACACTATAACAACCTCTACTGAATAGGTATGCTGTTTCCAAATATATTAGGATAGGAAATAAAAAAAGGCTCCAAACATAAACCACACAATCAAGAAACAGAGATGGTTTTCAACCTTGCATATGCCAATTTTCTTATAAGAAATACTATCTATGGGCCTCTTCAGTGGCTCATTCATACTGTGGATATGAAACCTAATAATTCTCATTGGACCACCCAACCAAAGCATCAGAAGTAGTTATAGTAATAGAAAAGAACATAAAAAGACAAAAAATGTTTAGTTCCTTATAACAGATGAAACTCCTTGCATTTCCCAAGCATTTAAATGCATATGAACAGAAATGAAGACCAAAAACTATAACATTTTGATTCCTCAAGAGTCAAAAAGATAAATGAACACTGAGTAGTTTTCCAAGTTTCAAAATGACAAAAAGTAAAATCGATGACTGTTGCAATAAATAAATCTTTTAGCTAGCTAACAGGGACTGAAGCAACAGAAGGTGTATTACAACCAAAATTAATGGAATATGTAGCAATATTTTGATCACAAGTGCTACAGTAACACCATCTTAGAAAAAAAAATAAGTAATAATATTTTGAGCAAAGAAATAAAGGCCGAAAGCACGTTTACCTTGAACTCAAAGGAAAGTTAGCTGGCAATGAAGATGAATCAGTCCTTCCAATGTCCCTAGTGGATTGCCCACCAACTGCAGTGTTATTAACTGCACTAGTGCAGCTGCCAGCATGATACCTTTGCATCTCCCCCAATTATAACCAGCATACTGCCCTCAGCATCAAACCACTACAAGTAGCTCTAATAGCTAAACTGCATCAGTCAATAAGAGAAAATGACCTCAAGCATCAAATCAAAGCTATGTGTTGCAGAACTGTCTTCAACCCAGGCCGTGGCGGAGCCGCCCCTAGCCGCGACGGGGCCTCCGTAGCAGCGAGGTTCAGCGTAAATGTGTCCCCCGTGCCCTCATTTGGTCCTTCTCTCTCTCTGACACATCTCTTCTGACCATCTCCGGTGGTGTGTTTGTGAGGACGCGGCAGCTGGATGGCTGATGTGAGAAAGTGGCTAGGGTTTTTGCGTTTCTAAAGTCAGAGAGGGTGTTTTTGATTCACAATTCAGCGAAACTAGGGTTTTTTACTGCAATTCCTCGAATCAGAAAAAAAGGGGTTTCCTAAAATTAGAGGCAATAACAACAATAATAATAATGGGGGAAATTGCGAGATAGTTGAGATTAATGGTAAGAGGAAGATAGAAGCATACCTGAAAAGAAAAATTGCAAACTTTGACGGAAAGAGTGAGAAAGTAAGAGAGAGAAACGAAGAACAAGAAGACGGGTCTGAAGTGTGGTCGAGGGTTTGAATTTTTGTTTTTTATTTTTTATTAATTTTTTTGGTAGTGACAATGATGATTGTGTTGTGTTGGTGGTGTTTTCTTTGAATCGCAATGAAGAATAGTGGAGGTGAAGTAGCTGGTTGTTATGATTTCGTAATGAAATAACGCCTCTTTTACATTTTATTTATGCAAGAACTCAAAATTGTTAAATACTTTATTTGTTAAATACTTTATTTCTCACACTTTTGTACTTTGTTTGGTTTAAAAATTAGTAGAATTTAATTACAAAGTGTGGGAAAAATTATTAAATATTTAAATTGTCTGAATAAGTAATAAACAGTCCAAAAAATTTAATTCATTTATTTCATTAAAGTTTGAATTTTGACCTTTTTTTCATTGGAAAGTAAGAAGTTTACCATGTGTAAGGTGTAATAAATAAGTATTTTGTGTTAACATTTGTTTATAAATTTAATTTCAATATATTTGTAGGAAATTATAACAGCTAAATATTATTCAATATCACAGTATAATATGCTTATAAAAAAAAATTTATTTGCTGCAAATTGTGAGTAATATATTTATATATTAAAAATGTTTATTTTATAAAATTTAAATTATTTTTTTCACTTTTAATTCGTCTTCTAATTTTCTTGATTTTTTATTATAGTTCTTTATTTAATTATGTTTAAGTCCTAAGTTATATATATTGTTCAAATAATTCTTAGACCTGGTATTTTATTCAACATATCAATAAGAAAATAACTTAATTAATTAAATTTAAAATATGTCCAAATTAAATTTTAAAATAAAAAAGATTTGACATATATAAAAAATTTTCTAAAATATGAGGATTGAAATTGTTAAAAAAATAAGAAAACCAAAATAGCGAGTCAAAACTATAGTTTTATCTAAATTTTAATTATATAAAATAAAATGTTACCACATGCATTACAAAGTTGAATTAGTAGTTATATAAACAACATATATTAGGTATATTAGGTAAGAGAAGAGTTCATTGTGACAAATGAGATGGTAAAAATTTAAGCCTTTAGCTAAAATCATGGTTATACATCTAATTAAGAAATATATCTCCTTATGCTCATCTAGTTTGAATATGCAGTGTTCTACCTTTGTGTTTTAGCAAAATTTTCAATTAATTAATTACATCCTTAACAAGTTGAAACTCTCACTTCTTGTATCCATTGTGTTCAAAGAGTTTTTCCATGGTTCTCAATTTAGGTTTTGCACTAAGGAAATGAAGAATATGTTGTTCTTTCAATATGTTTAAAGATATGGATAAGTTCACATTCCATAATCCTATTTATTAAATAAGTGAAAATATGACTTGAAGTAAAGGCTTTATTACATATTTTTGCAATCAACAAGAAAACAATAGAGAAATGTCACTTCCTCTCTATAGATAGTAGAATGGATATAGTTAATTACAAATTTCTAGATAAATAATTTGAAAATATAAACTAAAGTATATGTTGTGGAAGTTTGAATAAGTACCTAACAACATTAAAATGACATAAAACCATGTGAAGCTTGAAATTCTTCTACAACTCCCTAATTTTATAATAAAAGTAGTCTAAATACAAAATATGATATCGAAGATCGTATTGAACCATCTAACTAAGTTGATGCCAAAATATAATAAACTCAACTAGTAGAAAAATAACAACTTGTAAGATATTAATAAATGACAATGCGTAAGAAATAAAGAATTAAGAACAAAAGCAACTCTACAAGCATAATGATAAACTGTATAACATAGTTCACTTAATTGAGTAATAAATATTCTTTCTAGTTATGGAAATAACTTATTATCCCACGATATGCCATAATAATACTATTAACAAAGCATGCATCAATATATCCAGTGTTGATTAATAATTTGATTTGGATTTTCAACAAATGTAACTTTTTCAAGCAACTTAAGAAACTTATAAGAATCATTGTTTATTGGTGTTAATAATAAAAGGTTTAAAGAATAATTTTGATGATGTTATTTCAAGGAATAAAGTACCATATATATACATACAAGGATCCTATAATCCTTCATCTATTAAAGGAAAGACATGTGCACAAATCTGCACAAATTATAATAATATCTAAAATATAACTAACATAATATTTGATTACCTAATATCCTTTAATAGAATATTTGGCATATCTTAACACCCTCACTCAAGTTGGTGCATGGATATCACACATTCCCAACTTGAATAGAGACTCATTAAACAATCTTCTTGAAACTCCTTTGGTGAGAACATCAGCCAACTGCAACTCTGATCTTACAAAAGGAAAGGAAATTATTCTAGCTTCAATCTTCTCTTTGATGAAATGTTTATCAATCTCCACATGCTTTGTTCAATCATGTTGCACAGGATTATGAGCAATTGCTATAGCCGAAGTATTGTCACAGTACAAACTCACAGCTTTATTTGGTTTAAATCCCAAATCTGATAGCACGTTTTTAATCCACAAAAGTTCACATACACCTAGTGCCATGCCTCTAAATTCTGCTTCAACACTAGATCTTGCTACTACGGGCTGTTTTTTACTCCTCCAGGTTACAAGATTCCCTCCTACAAAAGTAAAGTATCCAGAGGTGGATCTTCTATCATCTTTCGAACCTGCCCAATCCGCATCAGTAAACCCTTCTACATTTAATTTTCCATGATTTGAGAACAAAATTCCTTTATGAGGAGCGGACTTCAAATATCTCAAAATCCTCTCAACAGCATCCATATGAAGCTTTCATGGGTTATGCATAAATTGACTAATAACATTCACTGCATAGGTGATATCTGGACGTGTATGACACAAATAAATTAATTTTCCTACCAACCTTTGGTATCTTCCTATGTCTATGCTTGCTGAATTTGAGCATTGAAAGAGTTTATGATTTTGTTCAATTGGTGTATCAACTGGTTTACTAGCAAGCAGCCTAGTTTCTGATAGTAAATCAATAGTATATTTTCTTTAGCATAGAAAAATACCATGTTTTGATGTAGCTACTTCAATACCCAAAAAATATTAGAGGTTTCCAAGTTGTTTCATCTCAAATTCAGATGCAAGATATTGTTGTAAACTAGAAATCTCATCTTGGTCATTTCTTGTAACAATCATGTCATCTACATATATAATCAAAGCTGTAATTTTTCCTTTTCCTCTCTTAAAAAATAATGTATGATCAGAATTACTTGCTCTATAGCCAAAAGCCTTCATAGACTTGGTAAACCTTCCAAACCATGCTCTTAGGGATTGTTTTAATCCATATAGAGCCTTCTTTAATTTGCAAACCTTCATTCCAATTGAATCTGTCATGCCTAGTGGAGAATCCATATAAATTTCTTCTGAAATTTCTCCATGTAGGAAAGCATTTTTCACATCAAATTGCAGAAGAGGCCAATCTTGGTTTGCAGCTAGCGACAAAAGTATTCTCACAGTATTGAGCTTGGCTACCAATGTAAACGTCTCTTGGTAATCTACACCATAAGACTGAGTGTAACCTTTAGCCACAAGTCGTGCTTTATACTTCTCAATAGTTCCATCAGCTTTATGCTTAATTGTAAAGACCCATTTGTAGCCCACATTTTTCTTCCCTCTTGGTAAGGACACAAGATCTCAAGTGTTGTTTTTTTCTAAAGCTGCCATCTCCTCAACCATTGCTTCGGTCCATCTAGGATCTGCCAAAGCTTCCTGTATATTATTGGGAATAGAAATTGAAGATAATTGAGATACAAATGATGCATATGACTAGGATAACCTGTGAGATGACACATATTTACTAATGGAATATTTAACTTTGGCTTGGAGGTCTGGTTCATATTTAGCGGCAGGTTGACCACAGTTAGAACGAGGTGGAAGAATATATTAAACAGTAGTAGACTCAGTGTTTGATGTGTTGGTGGTCTCACGCAGAGAAGAATCAATTCCATCATCAATTTGATCTAAATTAGTATTATCAGAGATAGGATCAGAAGGTACCTCTGAAGAGTCAAGCTGAACCTGTGGAGAAGATTGAGTCAATTGGTTATGATTAGAAGACTCTATATTATCCAGAAAAGAAGTGTCCATATTTGGGATTGGCTCACTTGCTACAGAATGATCCCTCACACAATAATATATCTTCATAATCAAACATACTAACATCATGATTATGCACTTCACTTTCATTGCCTCCCTGAAGTGGAGAATCAACATAAAAAATTCATGCTCATTAAATGTCACATCCATAGAAATATAAAATTTCCTTGATGGTGGATGGTAAGCACGATAACTTTTTTGAGTTGATCCATACCTAACAAAAACACATTTGATCGCTCGTTCTTCAAGCTTTTTACGTTGATGTAGGTGTAAGTGAACATATATAACACATCCAAAAATATGAGGTGGTAAATAAACTATGGGAGGAAGGATACAATGATCAGACAACACATCATAAGGCCTTCGAAAGTTCAGCACACTAGAAGGGTTCGATTAATTAAATAAACGGCAGAGCTCACAGCCTCACCCCATAAATGAGATGGGACATTACCATCTATCAAAAGTGATCTTGTCACCTATAATATATGTCTATTTTTCCTCTCAGCCACTCCATTTTGTTGTGGTGAATAAGGACATGTAGTTTGATGCAAGATGCCTTTAGAGTTCATGAACTCTATTAATTCAGCCTTAAAGTATTCTCCTCCATTGTTTGATCGAATGACCCTAATAGATGTGTTAAATTGTGTAACAATCAGATGATAGAATGAACGAACAACATCACACACATCACTTTTATGTTTAAGCAAATATACCCAGGTTACCCGAGTACAATCATCCACAAAACTGATAAACCATTTTTTTCCATTATGTGTAGATTGCGGGGCAGGGCCCCAAACATCTATGTGAATTAATGAAAAAGGAAAATCAGTTTTGTTATTGCTTAAAGGAAACACAACACGATGATTTTTTGCCAAAACACAAGTTTCACAAAAAAAAATAAAAAATATTGCATTTATGAAATAGTGATGGAAATAATTTTTTTAAATAACCAAAAGAGGGATGTCCCAACCGTTTATGCCACAACCAAATCTATTTTTTGTTTTTATCTTGTATGTGATCATTCGCAAGACAAGTCAATCCTCTTTTATGGTTTTGTTGTGAGACATTTTCAAGATAATACAATCCTTCACTCTCTACCACTGGCAATCTTCTCCTTGGAATGGATGTTCTAAAAAAGACAAGGGGTTAGGTAAAACAAGGCAACACAATAATGTGATTTGGTTAACTTGTTGACGGAGATAAGATTACAGTTTAATGAAGGAACAAATAAAATATCAGGAACCGATAAGGAGGGTGAGAGAGATATAATACATATACCTTCAATAGGAGATGAGACCCCATTGGCATTAATAATAATAGTTTTAGAACAATTAGAGGAAAAATTAGTAAATATATGAGGATCACAAGTCATATGATCAGTAGCACCTGAATCAATTATCCAATCACTACCCTTGGTAACAACAGAAAGATTAAGAATAGAGTTAGATATACCTGACTTGGTCACAAATCTGGAAGCAGTAGAAATATAACTCTTGGAAGCAGCGGAAGTTCCAGAATCATGTTTCTCCGATTGATTGTCATTGAAACAAGCCATCAGAAATATTCAATGAAAAAAAGCATTGATTCCTATATTATAGAGGATATTAGTGTTTGGCTCTGATACCATAATAAAAGGTTTAAAGAATAATTCTGATGATGTTATTTCAAGGAATAGAGTACCATATATATACATACAAGGATCCTATAATCCTTCATCTATTAAAGGAAAGACATGTGCACAAATCTACATAAATTATAATAATATCTAAAATATAACTAACATAATATTTGATTGCCTAATATCCTTTAATAGAATATTTAACATATCTTAATAGTTAACACTGCCAATAAGTCCACAATAAATAAACAATAGAACATCCAATGTAGTACAACCTTTAAATTCTACAGAGAAACTTAATAAGAAAAGACAAAAAGCATAGGAGCTTTGGCCAAGCATGAAGTGGAAAGCTACATCAAACACTCATCTAACTTTTGTCATGTCTTTGAGCAAGGGGTTTTCCCTCTATAAAATGGAAAATAAAATTCACTTCAAGAACTATTAATATAGAAACATGTTAACAAAATAATCTTTGGATATTTTACACAAAAAAATATATAATGTGAGAATTTATTAGAATGCGCTAAAATCATAGAAATATTCATACTTGAGCAATAACAACTTTAAAAGACGTTTGACTTGTCTATGGCTCATAAGAATTTAATTACATTTTGGATAGGCCTAAGAAGAGGACAATTTTTGGTGAAGATGCAATAACAACAGTCATAGCAAGGGCGATGTCGAGGTTGAAGATGAAGCTTCCAAAAACACAAATAGGGAAGAAAAAACCCTAGATAAGAAGACACATTTTAGAAGTTTCTAAAGATAATGGAGGATGTATTGATGCCATTGAAACTTGTACTTGAAAGATTGGATGATACCTTTACTACGGTGAAGGTTTGAGAAAATTGAAAGAGATTAGTAAAAAAGAGACAATGAATATTTTGAAATGTGAGAAAGAGGAGACCACAAAGGAGGAATGAGTGCAAAAGCGAGAAAGTGAAAATTTTGTTTTATATACTTATTATGTCGATTATTCTTTAAATTTACATAGTATTTATTTATGTCAATTGTTATTTTAACTCATATAATCAGTACCATGTTATTTACAATTATGCTATAATCTAATTTATTATGACGGATGTATTACAATTGTCAAATTAAGTCATTATAAAACCATATTTTACATTAGTAAGGGATTTTGTAATTATATTTGTAGTGTCTTGTTAATCTAATTTTGTCAAGTTCCTCTAAGTCCCTTTCTATGTTATGCGTGATTATGAATGTGGTTGGTTAATTATGCTTAGCTTTAGACCAAATGGAATTGTTGGTATGTGAGGTGTTAAGACCGAATGTGGTACTTTTAAAGATAGGTATGCTTGTCAACAGAGATGGAGTTCAAATTGTCTCTTAAAGTGATGTCGAACTTATAACAAATTTCTCTCACCTTTTATTTTCTTAAAGGATATATATTTTTCTTGCATATTTCCACATTGTTTAGTTGTTTTGTTTTTATAAATGTCAATCTGATTGCTTAATTGTTTCTTTTCTTAAAGAACTTATTTTCATTCTTACCTTTGCAAATTATTTATTTGTTTATTTTAGTATACATACAATTTGATTGCTTGATTGTTTATTTTCTTAAATTTGATCTTTTGTATGATGAAATGCACTGTAATAAGGGATTCCTAAGTTTTCCTAGATTCCTTGATTTTAGGTTTCAATTAAGTATTAATACTTTCTTAAATTTAACATTTTCTCATCAAATTTAACATTTCTTAAGTTCATGATTCTGGTGTACCTTATTTATTGTCTCCTTTCTTTAGCCTTTCATCGTCTCTCTGTTTATTAAACACAAAACCATACATGTATTTAGACACATTAACATTGCTTGTACTAGATAGTTCTTTGAGTGTTCATTTATTTTTATGGATTCTACTAATGCCCATGTTCTTCAAAATAAATTTGTTCTTTTATTGCCTATTTTAATGAGTTGTACTATAGTTTAGGTTTAGCAGAACATCTTGAGGATATTTTCTCATGTGAAATACATAGTTTTTAACCCTTTAGTTTTTTTAAAAAAGGTTGAACGAAGGAAAGTTGGGGAGTTTCCTTATTGCGTAAAAATTGAGAAACATTTTCTTATCTTCTTCAAATGTTTTATTCAACCTTTTAGGAAAAAAAATTAAGAAAACAAAAAGAGTTGTAAAAAAGTTTCTTGAAAATAGTGTAGAAATATGTTTAAAATTTTAATTTTCTTTTTATCCCTTTTTATTCCTACTAAGTTAAATAAAAAAATCTTATTTGGACTGGCACGCAAGCCCGCGGACCAAGTGCTTTGTGGAGTAGGTTAGAAGATTAAGCCCACATTGCCTAAATGGGGTGGGCTAGCCTGACCCACTTTTTGCAGGACAAATTGGGCGGGCTTAAACGGGTTGGGCTAGCCCACATTGCCGCTCCTAAATACCTATATGGGATTAAAGTATAAATGATGGCTATTCATCTTTAAGATTTTGATGTGTCATTCAATTGCAAAGTGGAAGAATCTAAAAATTTATACGTGGTTGGTCACAGTCATGTTTATGTTGCAAGTTAAAATGTGTGCTTTCACCTTATATGAGTTTTGCATCTATGTTATATATATATATATATATATATATATATATATATATATATATATATATATATATTCAAAGTTTAAATGTAAAATTTCATATTTCTGATGTTATTCATTAAGGTCCCCATTATAACAACAATTTTATCTTTCTTTTCTTTTGTATACTTAACCAACCTCGATAAAGAAATTAAAGGGTTGTTCATGTTCTTTTTGTCCCTTAGGCAGGATTTAATAAATATATTTTCCTTCTCTTAAACATATCTCATTTTTAATGGATTTGATTAGTTTTGGATTGATTTGTCACGAAATACACAATAGTATATAGATGGATTGAATAAATTTGTAGACTTTGCATTTTCTAATAAAAATATTGAGGGTAAGGTAATTTGCCATTGTTTAAAATGCAATCTTAACAAATGGCAAACTCAAGAAGCAACATATGAGCACTTGATTCTTCATTGCTTTCCAAAGAGGCATACATTTTGGCTTCTATATAGCGAAACTAGTTATGTACAAAATATGATTGAAACACTTTTCAATTTTCCAATCGAATGAGGATATAGGTTTTGCTAATGATCTATGTCATGGTTAATGACGCATTTGAGAATTTTGTATATAATCACAACATGAAAGGTAATGAGATTATGCAACCTGAATCAAGCCAAATGGTGTATGATGCAATCACTTAATATTTTAAGTTTATGCATGGACAACAAATTTTGTATGAAGATGTGAAAAATATTCTAAAATTTCTTTTTTGCTTAAATTTTACCACATTAAAAGTTTATGCAGAATGATTAACAAGGTGAGGTCAATAATACTGGATTTGTTAGAAAATGCTTTTGATTATGCTAAAATCCCATCTTTATTCTATGAAGCTAAGAAAATCATTAATAAGCTTGGGCCTTTACTATACCAAAATTGATGATTGCCTAAATTATTACATGTTATACCATGAAAAAGACAAAGATATAGAATTTTGTAAGTTCCTAGTAAAGTATTGTTAGTGCTACTAAAAAGCGAAAAAAAGTTTTTGCTAAAGTTTTAAGGCATTTTCCACTGAAACCATGCTTAGAATGTTTATGTCTTCTAAAATAGTCAAGCATATGTAATGGCATGCATCAAGAATTACACAAGAAGGCATATTAAGGCATCCAAGTGATTATGAAACATGGAAGAACTTTGTTCTAGCGAATCCTGAACTTGCTTCAGACCCTCAAAATGTCAGACTTGGTTTGACTACCAGTGGGTTCAATCCATTTGGTGATTTGAGTACAAGTCATAGTACTTGGCCTGTTGTATTCATGCCTTACAATCTTCCTCCATGGATGTGTATGAAGCAGAGTTCATTCATTCATTCTTTCCATGGTCATTAAAAAAAAGAGCACCAATAAATGATATTGATGTATGTGTAATGTCATTAATAGAGTAATTAAAAGAGCTATGGAACATTGGCCTTAAAAATTTTGATTCACATAGCGAAGAAATGTTTAAAATTCATGCAACTATATTGTGGACTATTAATGGTTTTCTTAATTTTGGAACCTTTTCTAGGTGGAACACATATGCTGATTTGGCTTACCCTAGGTGTAATTTTGAAACTACTTCGAAGAAGTTTCAGGGTAAAATTTGTTTCATGAATCACTAATGTTCATTAATGTAGGGCATAAATTTAGACTAGCCATAATTTTTTTAACGGAACTATGACAAGTAGAAATCCTCCTTTAAAATTATCATGAACAAATATCTTACAACAGGTTGAGAATGTTAATATTGTATTTGGAAAAGAACCAAAATTTGAGGAATAGGGAAAAAGACAATGAAAAGACCACCACCCTATTAATGGCCCTCTATAATGGAGAAAAAAAGTACATTTTTTAACTTCCTTATTGGGTGACAACTTATTGCACCACAATCTATATGTTATGCGCATTGAAAATAAGGTATGCGATAATGTGATCTATACATTGTTGTACTAAGGTAAAAAATCAAAGGACAACCTAAAGTCACGAAATGACTTAAAAGATTGGGGCGTTAGACCTTATATTTGGCTTAATGAAAGTAATATATATCTTCTGGCTATATGTATATATGTTGACAAAAGAAAACTAACATATATTTCTAAAAACATTGAAGAACATGATTGCTCCAGATGGCTACTCAAGTAACATTGGTAGATGTGTTGATGTCAAACAATCTAAGCTTAAAGGATTGAAAAGTCAACATTCTCATGTTTTGATGGAGCAACTTTTACCTTTAGTAATGAGGAAGATGCTCCCTAAAGAAGTGTGTTCTATTTTGATTGATTTGTGTTCATTTTTTAAAAACTTGTGCAATAAAGTTTTAAAAGTGGATGAACTTAACCAATTGCAAAATATAGTTGTTCTAATATTATGTCACATAGAGATGTTATTTCTTCTCACATTTTTTACAATCATGGTTCATTTGATTATGTAGTTGGTGGAAGATGCTAAGATTGGAAGGCCTATCCAAGATAGATGGGTGTATCCCATTGAGAGATACTAGGAAAAATTGAAGTCTTATATGTGTAACAAGGTATAACCAGAAGGCTCAATAGCTGAAAGCTATTTGGCTAAAGAGTCTTTAGCCTTTTATTCTAGATATTTAGATGAAATCGGGACTGTATTTAATTGAATATTACATGTTGATGATGAAAATCACATGTCATATGTCATATAGTGTAAGTGTTTTATTTCCACTAATTGGAAAGGCAATTATGAGTTTTACTTACTTCTCTTTATCGACAAAGGAAAAGTTACAAACACATCGTCATGTATTGACTAATTGTCCCCAAGCTGACCCTTTTCTTCAGTGAATACTTTAACTTTACAACTTATTATAATTCGTGTGCAATTGAGGACTAAGCATCTAATTATTTTTATATTAAAATTAGAGAATTTAGAGATATTATATGAAGACAATTAATAAGTCATACAAAATCATCCTCTATAATAGATAAGATGGTTCATGGATAATTTGTAGAATGCTTTTCTCGTCGGCATGTCTAATTTATGTTTGTTAAATTTTATAATATTAAAATTATTTGATTATTTTGATCATATTTTACCTTTTTTAGATAAAGAATGGCTTTAATGGACCTTACTAAGATGATTTAAAATTTTTAAATATGGGTACAATTGATTGTGCAAAATGATACAATGCTTATAATGTTAATGGCTTCATGGAGATGATGGACTTAAAACACTAAATAATGGAATATTTAGTACTTTTGGGACAAGGAGCTATGCAAGTAGCATTGACAATCAAATGGAATTTGGTGGGTGTGCCTTATTATAGGAAATTGGTAGACATAATTGAGATCGATTATAATGATTGTTTCTATGTTACTTTGTTCAAATGTATGTGGGTTAATACAACTACTTCTAGAGGGATTATGACAAATGACTGGAGATTTACCTTAATAAACTTTACACACTTAAGCCATACTAGTGATAATGATAATGAAAAACCATACATTTAGGCTACATAAGCTTAATTGGTTTATTATTGTTGAGATTGTTGATAAAGGAAGCACTGGTTTAACTAAACCTTAATCTCACAGTGTTTTTGGTTTTTTATGATGACAATACATTATTATTAACACATGTATTTCTTGAGATAAAAACAGAGAAAAATATATTTCTAAAGGGCTTGATGGACCCTTCTCATGTTCTACTATTTATATTGATAAAGAGTTGATACAATAGGGAGATGGAAGGTCATGGGACTGTCCTAGACTGCTAGGTACAATGATTATAGATAACCCAACACACTACTCCCTACTTTAGTCCTACTGACTACACTAACATAGGTAGACTTAGTAATTGTTCTAACATTAAGCTCATACACACAGCTAACACACAACTCACACACACTAACCAATAATTCTAACACTCCCCCTCAAGCTGAAGCATACAAATTGTATGTACCAAGCTTGGAATAGATAAACTCAATTTTGAACTAGATGATTTGTCTTCAAGAGTGTGAGGTAGTGTGTTATCACATGTCAACGAACAACTAACAGCAACTTATGAAAGTTCAAAAGTGGATGACGGAGAGTAGTGGTGGACAGCAGCGGACAGCGGCGAACCACGAAACAGAGCTTCAAACTGCAGTTGACAGCTGCAAATAGTGACAAGACAACCGCGGACAGCGGCAAAGGACACCGGACAGATGTGAATAACAATGACAATGCTGAGGGACAAAAACCAGAGCAGGATGAACCTGGATGACGGAGAGCAATGATGGACAATGACAATCTGCAAGGAAAAAATCCCAAATCAAGTAAGGATGGGGCCTGCAGTGGCTAAATGCGACAAAACTGCAGAGACTGCCATCTCTGAGACTGATGGGTGATGGGGCCTGTAGTGGTTGAAAGTTTTAAACTATAGGGACTACCATACTTATGTGGCTTGAACTGCCATACTTGACTTGCAGTGTCTTGGAAACATACTCCCCCTCACTGTGAACGGTGGAAATAGTGAAATTGTTGATTGGGATTGGAAGCATCACAATTGCTAAAGATAAACACGCATGACTTTGACCAAAGAGATTTCCACTAAAAGTGGATGACGTCTTGTAGGGATGAGAACCGATCCGTACGAGGGTTTGGACAAATCTGAAACCCATAACTCCAAAAGATTCAATTGAGCGGGTGACCTCAAGTAACAACTCCACATGAACTATTACAACACGGCATCTATGATGTAGAAACCAAAACACTACTAGAAACCATGGTTGGATTACCATAAGATGAGAGATGACATCTAAAGGCCAAAGACAGGTTGGAGGTCCAAAAATGTTCTGCTGGTCTACTCCCAAACGGTGATACTTAACATTGTATCACAAGAAGTACGGGCTAAACTCTAGCCCAAGAAGAAAGTGACCAATAACATCCAAGAAGGAGGTGACGCAAAAACAATAGTGTCGAGAGAGATCTGTTGGGATACTCACAACATCATTGTTGAGAACAACAGTACCCGGTTTCTTGAGAACAAGTCTGAATAGGAAGAAGAAACCCATGGCAGAAAGCCCTTCAGGAGAGGCTCGCACAACAACAATACTGGTTGCTTGATAGGATTTGGGATTTCAATATTAGAAGCCTCATGCGAGACCAAGACTGGCACATGAAAGAGTTTGCAATGAGTTTCCTTACTGGAGAATAAAAAAGAAAATATGTCAAAGTGGAACTGAGAGGCGAAACCCAAAGAATTAGTTTGGTTCCTCTCTTCCCTACGGCAGAGCTAGACCGTCGTCGACCCATGGTGGAAGCATGGTGTGGATATAGTGATATGGGTGCAAATTTAGGCGATAGTGCATCAACGACACAAGCGTTGGAGACGATAGTAAGATGGACCAATCAGTTCTGCACAATAAAGGGAAATAGAACCCATTGATGGTGAGAGAAGCCAGAATACAATAACCAGACTCACCAAACTAGAACACAGAAACGAGAGGTCTGGCGATGCGGAAGCTTGCGGCGAGAAGACAACAATGGCTGCTATGGAGGGTCAGGACAGAGAGAGGAAGGTCCTGCGACATGACCGACAGAGTCGCGGTGTGATTCCGACACCGATAGGGCGACGCGTGACGAACACGCACACGAGATCTGACGGAGAGATGAGGCACGTGGATGCGCGTGTAGAGGAGTCTGGTCCCGACTCCGGCGGGGTTGGCCATCGTTCAAGGAGGAGGTCCAGATCCGCTGGTCACCGGTCAAAACTGCGACGGTGGCCAGCGACGAACGGTGGTCGATGGTGGACTGATTTGGCGCTCGTGGTGGCGCGTGAATGGGAGGTAGCCATCGAAACTGGTGGGGTTGGCCGTTGCTCGAGGAGGCGGTCCAGATCCGCTGGACACCGGTCGAAATTGAGACGGTGGCCGGCGGTGGACGGTGGTCAACGGCGGCGGACGGTGGTTTGCGATGGTTGACAGCATAGATCAATGTGGTTGCGACTGGGAAAACTATTTCAGTGGAGGCAGTTGCCTTTCTAGGGTTCCATGGAGACTTCAGGTCTATTTGATTCAAGGTGCAAATTTCAGATATTGGTATGAAAATATGGGTTTGAATCCCATTCTGGAAGTACAACTTTCTGTACCTGTTATCAGAAAAGCAAAGTATTGGTGATATTGGAGAAAGGCTACGTCAGGCACTAGAATCCTAATCCTCTAGTGGAGAAAGACATAAGTCTAAAACTGAGCTTGGCTGGGATAATTGCAGAACTGCCCACTGAAACACATAGGCTAAAAGACTAAACTTTTAGGAGGTCGCCGGTGGCCATAACGGCCGGCCGCCAACAAACAGTAAAGGCAGCCTATAGAGGATCAGAGAACCTGCTCTGATACCATCTTGAGATAAAAATAGAGAAAAATATATTTCTAAAGGGCTTGATGGACCCTTCTCATGTTCTACTATTTATATTGATAAAGAGTTGATACAATAGGGAGATGGAAGGTCAAGGGACTGTCCTAGACTGCTAGGTACAATGATTATAGATAACCCAACACACTACTCCCTACTTTAGTCCTACTGACTACACTAACATAGGTAGACTTAGTAATTATTCTAACATTAAGCTCATACACACAACTAACACATAACTCACACACACTAACCAATAATTCTAACAGTATTGTTATGTGTTACATGTTCAAAACTTAATTGTGTATGTATTCTTCACGAACATGTTTGTGTTAATTCTGTATATGTGTGCATATTCGTTGTTCTTTACATGAGATATCATCTGTGATTGCATTACATATGTGTTTAGAAAAGAAAACCACATGCACTTGGTTGAACTTATATTGTGTGGCAAAACTGCAAGTTTTAAGTCGACTTCATTATGAAGTAAGTCGATTAAAACTCGTGACTTTGCACATATTTTCAAAAACGGTGCTGTGAGTAATTTTGCAAAGAAAAGATTTTCAAAACTGCATTGAAGTGGCATAATCGACTGTATGCACATGCAACTCGACTTAGTTAGTTATGTTTTGAATTTTTGTTGAAGCTTGTGAACTATAACAATTATATTTTGTAACTCTGACCAAGCATTAATTTCTAGTTAACTGATTTAAATGTGTAATCAATTTGATTGGTCTGACTGCTACTAATTCGTTTTAACTGTCCTAATTGTCTAACTAAAGTCGACTATATTAATAGCGAAGTCGACTACAGGAGCGTCTGTTTAAACAGAAAACTATAAATAGACATGATTCAGTTTTAAACAATGACTTTGGTTATTCTAACAATTCCATTCTATTTTTCAGATTTTGATCTCTGTGAATAGCTCCAAAAACTTATCAAGAAGACTGTGGAGATCTATCTTAGATAATTGCTTGAAGAGCAAGGCTGTGCTGACAGAAAAGCTTGATCATACTGCACATTGAGGTGTACTAGAAACGTGATCATCTACTTCTCTCAATCTTGTGAAGATTATGGCTACCCTGTTGTGATTACAGGAAGAGGATGTGCTGCGCTTTGGGATAACTTTGAGGATTGTTCAAAGTTGATAAAGACTGCAGGAGAGGGGATATCTTGTTGTTATTCTTTGGGTGTTGTATGCCTATATTTTGGTTAGAGGGTTAGAAAGGTGTTTTATATTTTGACGTGGAGGTCTCTATAAAAACCTTGTTGTAAAAATCTTGACCATTATAATGCATTTGCTTCCGGGTACAGGAAGGACACTAGATGTAGGCAGTTTGGCCAAACCAGTATAAAAACTGTGTTCGATTTTCTCTATCCCTAAACTCTTTATTTTAAGTCGACTTTACTTTTTGCATAGTCAGTTATTTTTCCGCTGCACTGATTTATATTTTTCCTTGCGATTCAAGAAACTTTTAAAAGTTTTATACTTTGCGAAAAAGATTTTAAAAAGACTCTGATTTTTTATTTTCACCAATTCACCCCCCTCATGGTGTTGAAACTAAGTCATTATTTTTCCAACAATTAGCACTAGAGCTGGTTTTCATAATATATTTGAAAAAGTAGTCGACTACATTTTTCTTTGAATCGACTATATTCCTGGAAATGGCTTCAAGTTTTCAAACCTTTGGTGAAGGTGCATATACAAACAGACAACCACTGTTTGCAGGTGAAAACTATCCTTTTTGGAAAATTCGAATGCAAATTTTTCTAGAATCCGTGGATAGAGGTATTTGGGATGCAACAATAAATGGTCCTTTTGAGCCAACTCACACTGTCAATGGAAAAATTGTTTTGAATTTTTTTTTCTGAGTGGTCTCAAGATGAAAATAGAAAAACACAATATGATGTCAAAGCACAAAATATTATTGCCCGTATATGCCGCGATTTTAAAACCGCAACGTATATTAAAAAACAATCGCGGTCGTTTCCCTTTGTTGCACTAGTGAATACTTGAAGATGAAGATGTTCATGAAGAAGATCAAAGTAGCAGAACATGACAGTCCATGGCTTAATAATCTATCTCAAGTGCATACTCATACTCCAAGGCTTAATAATCCTTTTCAACTTCCATTTACACCACAATCTAGCATAAGACCTCAGTTTTTTATCTCAATTTGGTAAGATGTTTATATTTCCATGTTAATTGGTACTCTCTATCAAAATATTTATTAAAAAATCCTTTCTTTTTCCATGTATCCATCTAATTGTTATGCAACACTTCACATGAATTTGCATCCTATAGAGAACAATAATGAGCAATCTCTACCCCTACCTCACATGAATTCAATACCTTCAACATCTCAATCTAGTAAGTTGTCTATCTTGCATATCATTTTTTGTACTTATATATAAATTTCATGTATTATATATTTATTTAGTGACTTGACTTAATTTATAGGATGCTTGAAGAAGAGGTTATTCTCTACTAGCAAAACCAATTCTACACATTTAAATTTGATAATCTACCAAGAAATGAGATTGTGCATGAATCTGCATATCAACCTACGTCAAGGTTATAATCTAATGGTATCAGTTCTTTATATTTTATTTCTTATTATAGAATCTCACCAATTACAATTTCTCTACCCAACAAGAACTCTTCATTTGCTCATTTTTCTGGCACAATTTCTCTTGGCCCACACCTTACTTTACATAATGTCTTGTTTGTTCCTAATTTTTCAGTCAATCTTATTTTGGCACAAAGTTAACTAAATCTCTATCTTGTAAAATTACTATTTTTGAATTTTCACGTGACATACAAGACAAGTCAACCCTGCAGATGATTGGGAAAACTGAAGAGAGAGATGGCTTGTATGTCATGATAGTTCCTACATCCACACCCCTTGGTTCACCAACTGATATTACTCCTGAGAATTCTATTGCTTGTTCTACAATAAGACCTAACTCTATAGATATTTGGCACTCTAGACTAGGGCATTCTTCTTCTTCTTTTTATACCAAATTACGCACCATGTATGCCACTTTACCTAATACAAAATACACTCATTGTGATACTTGTCACTATTCTAAGCAAAGAAAATTGCCTTTTCAATTAAGTACTATTGTTTCAAAAGCTCCTTTTGATTTAATTCATGTTGATATTTGGGGCCCCCATTGTACTTCTTCCGTTGATGGTTTCAAATATTTCTTAACTATAGTGGATGATATGTCTAGATTCACATGGATTAAATTGATGGCAAGTAAGTCTGATACAAGATCACAACTTATTGGCTTTGTTTCTTATATCAAAACACATTTTGGCATTGATGTAAAAGCTGTTAGATCAGATAATGGTAATGAGTTTGCAATGACAGATTTTTATAGACAAAAAGGGATACAACATTAATTATCTTGTGTTGAAATACCTCAACAAAATGGAGTTGTTGAGAGAAAACATCAACACATTCTCAATGTTGCTAGATCTTTAATGTTTCAATCCCATTTGCCCATAATTTGCTGGTCTTTTGATGTTCATTATGTTGTGCAACTCATTAATATTTTACCTTCCAATGTTTTGGCATATTTTTCTCCATCTCAGCTGTTACACAATGTTAAACTCGACATTACTTACTTACGAGTTTTTGCCTCACTTTGCTATGCTTCAACTCTTCAAGCTCATAGAACAAAATTTCAGCCTCATGCAAGAAAATGTGTTTTACTTGGCTTTAAAAGAGGAGTGAAAGGCTACCTTTTGTTAGATTTCAACTCAAGGGAAATTTTTCTATAAAGGAATGTAGTATTTTATGAAAATATATTTCCTTTTCTTACTAGTGACAAGCACTCACCTATTGATACACAAAATTCAAATTCCTTGGATTTTGTTACCAAAATCATTTCCTCTCCATCACCTCTTTTCTCAGAAGCTACTGATCAACCTTCTTTACCACCTATATCTCCTCCTTCTATTGTTCCAGACCCTGTTATGTTTTCTTCTCAACTTGTCTTTGTTGAACCTGCCACTGCTAATTCACAAAGGAAATCAACCAGGCCAAAACATAAACCATCTTATCTGCAGGACTATCTTTGCGACATGTTATCTACTTCTTTCGCCACTCAGTCATCCACAGGTACCTTATATCCTATCTCTTCATATCTCTCATATGATGCATTATCATCTCTTCATAAATCATATGTCCTTAATCTTTCCCAAGTTAGTGAACCTAAAACCTATAACCAAGCAATCAAACATGATTGCTGGAGAAATGCCATGGATCAAGAAATTGCAGCTTTAGAAAATACCAAACCTTGGGTTTTGACTGACTACCTTATGGAAAGCAACCTATCGGATGTAAATAGGTATACAAAATAAAGAGACATGCTGATGGGAGTACTAAAAGATACAAGGCAAGGTTAGTAGAAAAGGCTACACACAACAACATGGCTTTGATTACTTTGAGACTTTTTCACCTGTTGTCAAATTCACAACAATAAGATTGGTTTTGGCTTTAGCAGCTTCCAAACATTAGTATTTACATCAACTAGATGTAAATAATGCTTTTTTACATGGGGATCTAGATGAAGAGGTATACATGTCTCTTCCTCTTAGCTACAAAACAGAAAAACCAGGGCAAGTTTGCAAGTTGTTGAAGTCTTTATATGGACTCAAGTAGGCCTCTAGACAATGGAATTACAAGTTGACAACTACTTTACTTTCTTTGGGCTACATACAATCAAAAACAGATTATTCACTTTTTGTCGAAAGTGATTCTGCTCATATCACCATCTTACTTGTTTATGTAAACGATATAGTTTTGGTAGGTGATGACATCCAGGAAATCCAAACTGTGAAGGCTCTATTGAATGCAAAGTTCAAAATTAAAGACCTAGGCCAACTCAAGTATTTTCTGGGCTTAGAAATTGCAAGATCTCAACAGGGCATTAATTTGTCACAAAGGAAGTATGCTCTAGAGTTACTAGAAGATGCAGGATTGTTGGGATGTCAACCTGTTTCTACTCCCATACAGCCAGACACAAAATTCTCCAAGATAGAAGGGAAACCCTATTCAGATGTGTATTAGTTAAAAATAATAGGGTGATTCCACTACTTTTGAAAAGATAAAAGGAGATAAAAATTAATAACAGTAATAATAGGGTGATTCCACTACTTTTTCAAAATATGATTTTGCATTAGTTATCTAAGGATTATGTTCAATTAATTTTTGTCTTAGATTTTCAAATTAATCAATGTAAATTCTCAATTAATTTTTTGGAGTTCTCACTATCAACCAAAGTATATTTTTAATTAAAAGTAAGAACATTGTAGATTAATTATAGTAAATTTAACAAAAGTACATTCTCAATTACTTATTAATATGTATAATCATGTCTTTTCTTTTACCTCTTATATCAAGTAAAAACTAATTAACCAAAGTACATTCTTGATTAATTCTTGTTAAAGTTTTCGCCTTTAATCAAAGTATATTTTCAGTCATTGGCAAAAACTCATTTAATTACATAAAAAGTTTCTAAATTTAATCAAAGTAAATTCTCAATTAAAATTAAAAACCTTTAGACTCTTATGATTGATATGTTATGTAGATTTAACACCATGCTAATTAGCTACAATGCAAAAATAATTAATTTTACTTAATTAAAAGATAAAAGACATAAATAAAAATAAATCACATGAATTAAAAGAAAAAACACAAATTTATTCATCTAATGGCATAATCCAATCAAAATTCCATGAAATGTAAAAATAACATAAAAATAAAAGAAGAGAGCATGGATAACGTGAAATATGGTGAAAAAGACAAAATTAGGTTCCCCAAAGGGTTATGAAGTTCTCTTAATTTGTTTTCCTAAGTCTTTTTATATAGAAATTGGATTAGGTTTTGTCTTAAACTTTTTTGTGTTGTAATCTTCTTTCTGGTAATATAATCTCCTCCAATTATTTTCTAAATAATCTAATATCTTCAAGATATATTGAATTGTGATGATATCATATTCATTTAAATTATTATCACATTTGTAAATAATATTTCTGAAATACATATTGAATAACTAAAATTTGGTAACTTTTATTCTTGTCAAAATTATGAAAAACTTTTAGACAATATATTTAAATGTAAACTTAAATCTATACCATAATCTTCTTCTCTTAAAAAATTTCAATCTAATAATGTATTTTTTAAAATTGATGAATAAAATAAAAAAATAGAACAAAAGTAAAGTAATATTTTGAATCAAAATTACAATTTTTTTCTTCTCCGTCAAACATATGATCATTTAAACGTTTTTTTTTCTTCTTCTCTTTCCCTCTACTTCATTTCAAACAAAACGTTTTCTTTGTATCACTTCACTTTCTTTGTTATTTGTCTTCTTCTATCCATTTGTTTGGAAACATCCAACAAAGCCTGAGGCCGGCCAAAACACAAAGAATAACACACTAGCCTACATGGACATGAATCTATTACTTGTCCAAACAGAATTAACAAGAAAACTACTTTATATTATATATTCTTTTAAATAAAACAATTCGCCATGAAGAAATCCTGACCGTTGATCCCATCGCGCATCAGCACACTTTTCACTTGTAATGTAAACGAGTGCAAACATTCCACTTCCCTATAGAACTCTCTAGAACCTCTTTCTCAGTAGCTGGACTAGAACTCCACTCTCTTCTTCCTCTCCTCGACGTCAGTGAAAGCGATGGAAGAAGATTTCGACATTCCCGGCGGCGAGGAAATGGATCTCGGAGAAGACAAGGTCGGCGAGGAGAGGGAGATCGGCTCCAACGGCCTCAAGAAGAAGCTCCTTAAGGAAGGTCAAGGCTGGGAAACCCCCGAAGTTGGCGACGAAGTTAAAGGTAACCCTAATCACATCACTTCTTCTGTTGTATTCACCTTTCTGTTTTTGTTTTTTTTTTCTCATTTGTTTTAATTTGCAGTTCATTACACGGGGACGTTGCTCGACGGAACGGAGTTCGATTCGAGCCGCGGCAGGGATTCTCCCTTCAGCTTCACGCTTGGACAAGGTCTGCGATCTCGCTAGTGTTTTCGTGAATTAATTACGTTTTTAATTAGATTGCTGAATGCTGGAAAATGACATGGGATTCTCGTGCGTGCGATTGTGCATGGTTTTTTTTTACTTGTTTAAGCAATCTTTTGTTTTGTTCTTTGTGGAATTTTAATTTTTAAATGAAGCGGGATTTTGTGTTATGTTGGCCTGGTTTGAGCTTCTGGTGCCAGTTGTTGCTTGAACTAAGGGATTAAATCAGACCTGTTGGGATTGAGATAACTGTTTCTAGGTTTTTTCTTCCGTTTTTGACAAATAATTAAGGAGCAAAAAGAATTAAGTTAAAACTATGTGGTATTTTCGTTTTTTTTCTTTTTAAATAGGAACTAAAAATAGAAAAGGTGGTCTCACACCCAATGGGTCCGTACTGATCTGGCCTTTACTTCATAATTTTGATAAGTTGTGCATTTCCAAATCATATGAAACGGCGTCTGATAATATTTTTGATCTGTTATGGTAGGATTCTGTGTATTCTGTATTGTTAGCAGCCCATTTTATTACTGTTTTAGAATAAAAGTTAAAAATACATTTATTGCTAGTGTTATATTGATATTTTAAGGTGTTTCACTTTTACACCTATACTTATATACAACATGTTAAGAAGTAGATTTTAAGTCTAAATCAATTTCACAACAAATTTAAGAAGTATGTAAAATAAAGTGCAATAGAGAATTTGTCGTTGCAGTGTTTGAAGAGAGGAAAGCATATGTATGAATAGTTATTCAAATATTGATTAGTATTTTGTAGGCCTTCTTTGTGGTGTGACTCAAGCTTTCCTAAATCTTGTTTGGGTACACTGGCAACTTGTATTGCAACTCCAACTCAAATTTTCTTTTGTTTGGTATTCATGTCAATGTTTGAATAGAAATAAATTGTATTCTTAACCGTTGGGGGAAAATGGCTTGAAAGTAATCTTAGACACATGTCAAATATATCTATGTGACATCTTGGTTGGAACTGCAGGGCAGGTAATTAAAGGATGGGATGAAGGTATTAAAACAATGAAGAAAGGTGAAAATGCTATTTTTACCATCCCTCCTGAGCTAGCATATGGTGAATCTGGTTCCCCTCCAACAATACCTCCTAATGCTACACTCCAATTTGATGTTGAGCTACTTTCATGGACTAGTGTAAAGGACATATGCAAGGATGGTGGTATATTTAAAAAGATACTTACTGAGGGAGAGAAATGGGAGAACCCTAAGGATCCTGATGAAGTATTGGGTATATATTCTAATTTAATTGAGTTTATGTGATGTCTGTGTTAATTACTTTAGTGTTAACTAATTGTTCTGTGTTGGTAATGCAGTTAAGTATGAAGCTCGTCTGGAAGATGGAAAACTGGTAGGAAAATCTGATGGAGTGGAGTTCACAGTCAGAGAAGGTCAGTGCCTTCAATCTTTCTTAGCAGATTATTGTTTTATTTTACTGAGTATCTGAAGTGAATGTTTATACCTGATAGGTCATTATTGTCCTGCACTGTCAAAGGCTGTTAAAACCATGAAGAAGGGAGAGAAAGTGGTTTTGACAGTAAAGCCACAATGTAAGTTATCTAAACTGTACTGAATATTTTGGTGATTACCTATGACTGACATTCTTCGTGATATTTTCTGTCTCTTTTTCCTAATTTGAAGTTTTCATTTCTTTGACGGGTCATAGATGGATTTGGTGAGAAGGGGAAGCCAGCACAAGGTGAAGAAGGTGCTGTTCCACCAAATGCATCATTAGAGATTACTCTTGAATTAGTTTCATGGAAAACTGTTTCTGAAGTAACTGATGACAAGAAGGTCATAAAGAAGATTCTCAAGGAAGGGGAAGGATATGAGCGTCCAAATGAGGGGGCCAGTGTGAAAGGTAGTACTTATTTATTTTTAATAATGACTTACTGCTATATTATTTATTTATGCATTTAATACATTGTTGCTGACTGTATCTTTGTCATTTTCTGTTTTTAGTGAAACTAACTGGTAAGCTTCAAGATGGTACTACCTTTTTGAGTAAGGGCCATGATGAAGAAGAGAAGCTGTTTGAATTCAAAACAGACGAAGGTAACTTGAAATCTGCTAGTGTCCTCAGTTGTCTTCATCCACTATATTATATTTTTTTGGTCAGTAAAGTGATTGTTTGATTTGTGCAACAGAACAAGTTGTTGATGGACTTGATAGAGCTGTATTGACTATGAAGAAGGGTGAGGTTGCATTGTTGACCATTGCACCTGAGTATGCCTTTGGTTCATCAGAGTCTCAGCAGGAGTTGGCAGTGGTTCCTCCTAACTCAACTGTGTTTTTTGAAGTCGAGCTAGTTTCATTTGAGAAAGTAAGTTAGTAACAGTGTTGAATTAGTACTGACCTTTGATTTTATTAATGTTTTAATTTTGATAAAAAGAAATTCTGATTTATAATTAAAAAGCAACTGTGCACCCTTAACTGCAATGTAATAAAGAACTGGTCAAGACTGGATAGAAGCTTGATAACTCTACATTTTAGTGTTTTACCCAAAACCAGAACATTTTAATTGCCCATTTCTTTCTGTACCTGATTTTTTGAATCCTAGACAACCGTTTTCCCTATCCAATTTGAGCATATTGGGAGTTCATTTCTGTACCTTCATTTATTTATATTCTTTCATTACAAATCACACATAACTGAACAATCTTTCAAGATTAGTTGTGTTCTACAATGGTTCATTGCATGCTCTATGACCTCGATTAAGAATCAGTTCATCTAGGTAGATCAGAACTGTTACCTAAGTATTTCCTTTAACTTCTTTATGACATTGAGTATATGGTATTCTACAAAATTGAATTATTTTGCTCTCTGTGAAATAAGAGTAGTGATCTGGAAGTCAGAATCTTATGATTTGCTGGCACTCCTTTTTACATTTGCACACTTGTTCATTTTCGTTTGTGCATTATATATTTGAGCAGTTTTATCGCTAGTAATCTAGATCTGTTTTCTCCCTACAGGAGAAAGAGTCCTGGGATCTGAATACTGAAGAGAAACTTGAAGCTGCCAGTAAGAAGAAAGAAGAAGGAAATGTGTTGTTTAAAGCTGGTAAATACGCAAGAGCATCCAAAAGATATGAAAAGGTAATCTAAGATTGATTATACATTTCTTAACCTTCTAATATTGATACACTTTGTGAATGTACTGAAAACTTATTGTAGGCTGTGAAGTACATAGAATATGATTCCTCCTTTGGTGAGGAGGAGAAAAAGCTAGCGAAGACCTTGAAGGTTGCCTGCAATCTGAACAATGCTGCCTGCAAGTTGAAATTAAAAGACTATAAAGAAGCAGAAAAATTGTCTACCAAGGTCCTATTATTCATTCTTCTCTCCTTTTGAATCACTAACGTAGTCTTTTATGTAAAAATAATAACTTTTGGCATGGATTGGTAGGTGTTAGACCTTGAGAGTACAAACGTGAAAGCCCTCTATAGAAGGGCCCAAGCATATATGCAGCTAAGTGACTTGGATTTGGCTGAACTTGACATTAAGAAAGCTCTTGAGATTGACCCTAACAACAGGTATATGCTTTGAATAAGCTACTGCTTTTGACCTTCATGTATTATTTGAGACTTACTGAGATCAGTTACTTTGTATATGGACTACTTAATTTTTTTATTTTGGCTTGCAATATAATTGTTCTCTACGCATGAACCAGGGATCTCAAATTGGAGTACAGGACTCTGAAGGAAAAGGTGAAAGAGAATAATCGAAAGGAGGCAAAATTTTATGGAAATATGATCAACAAGTTGACAAAGATTGGTTCCTGATAGCAATGTAAGTATTTCATCATGGTTTTTATGGTATGTTGCATGTCTTTTGGATCAATTACAAAATTAATTAAGCCTTTTCTTGTTGGATTGATAAGTGGTATTGTGGGGGGCTATAAATATATATTTTGTCCTTTGATGATATACTATTGTTGGCATGCAGAAACCAGCTAGTATTGAATTTGTGGGTACTGACAACGAAATCTAAATGGCATGCAAAATGGAACGAGATACTTAGCCCCTCGTTTTCTGGGTTTGATCTTCGTGGTATGGTGACATGGTATGTGCCTACGGAAATTTGATGGTTATTTATTTTGGATTTATTAATCGAAAGTTGACATAATTGACTTAACAATTAATGATTTGTACGAGAACTTCAGTTAGAAATGTAATTGATTGTATTGTGTTTACACTAGACCAAAAAGAGTTAATTTTTTTAACATAATTAAAAAAAAACATTTTTTTAATAATTATATTACAAATGAATTTGGATGACGGATATAAAAATCATATAGCCATCATCCGAAGTCATTTGTAACATAAAAGTGGTACACATCTTCCCGACAATGTTGAATAGTAATAATAATTTTGTAAGACTCCGCCAATGTTATATCATTAAGTATCCCTTAAAACTTGAAATCTAATTATTACAGTTCAAAGTAGCTTCTCCATTTAAATCCTTTCTGCTGTATTATTTCCTAGCCAACCAAAATTATCCCATACAGAAAAGGAGGAACATGACCTCCTTAAGTTAAAATCTCATTACATCATTATTTAACTATAGAATTTAAATAAAACTGAGTGGTAAAATAGAAAAATTTACAAGAAAGATCAGTCAAGTACTTTTTTGCAATATTAAAGTACATATCAAGTTTAAAACTATTTCTATTTTTTGTGAAAGTATAATTATCATGCTGGAGTTTTTAATATAATTGGTTACTTTTATAGGTAGAATATATATATATATATATATATATATATATATATATATATATATAACTTGAATACTACTAGAATAAAAATGTAAAAAAACTGATACCAAAATACAACTTGAAAACTGAGATTTTAATCTTTTGTACTTTTTCTAATTTGACGTTCTTGATATTATTATTTTTCATTGAATTAAAACATTATTTATAAAATTTGCCTTAATTTACATTTTTCTTTATCTTTAAATTGAATTACATTAAAGTAATAAAATTGAAAATATATTATAAAAAAATTCACTTGTAATAAAAATGAAAACTTAAATCGATTATTGTAGTCTAAGACATATTTATACAGGAGGGTGGGGGATCTTGCCTTCCCTATTTTTTTCTTTTGTAATTTTACAATAATACTTTACTATATATATATATATATATATATTATTTAACTTTATTTCGGACGTCTAATATCACACTTTAATAATTTCTATTTCGAAACCAAAATATTATTATTTTTCTTAAACAAAATATTCAAATATAATTATTCTGTCAACATTATTTTCACTTATCACCAGTAAGGAACCGCGCAATTTGCACAAGTTGATTGTTATGTGTATTTATTAAATTATTATAACTAGAGTGAGATTTAAATATAAAAAAGAAATATTGATTAATGATTAAAGCAAGATACAAACGTAATAGTTATATAATTCTTTTAGGAAGGGAGAACCATTAAGCATTTGAATGTGTAAAAGATACCAACTTAATGAAAAAACTGAAAGTCCTTGTTGGTCAATCTAAAGCTGAATGAAAATATAAGGGTCGAGCTTCTTGATGATTTGCCTATTGGGAGGCAAACCAAGCCAAGTCACAAAGGTGAGAGCCAACATAAGATGATCTGGTCCAAAGTCAGATACTAGAAGTTCTCAAGCAGAATGCAAACCATTTGATATGCTATGCCATCATTTGTCCACCCTCTCACAGGAAAAGCTTGTGACCAGAGAAAAAAGAAAGTTTGGGGAGGAGTGCTGAGTTGTCGTCCACGACTCCTTCTTGTTAAAAAATTCTAACGACAACTGGTGCATGTATGTCGGTTACATGGACCTCAACAATGCTTGTCCAAAGGGTAAGAAACAGTCTACTTTACTGAAGCAGCTCCAGCCTGTTGAACAATTAATATGATGAATATTAGAACATAGATTATGTTATATGGATTATGTATATATTTATTTGAAATATAAATTTTGTTTGTCAGCAACGTGCCCAAAATTTTAAGCTTATTTGATTTTAAATTATTAATGATTTTATTTCAATTATTCATATGAATGTTACATTATAAATAATTTATTTATGGGTTAATTGAAGTTCATTGTTATAATACATTTATGAATTATTAAAAAGTAAATCATTATTTATAATTAATAACATTAAAGTGAGACATGTGACATAATAAATATGTTTGTATATCTAAAGATAATATATATGTAAACTTAAGTATGATTGATTGTCTATTAAAGTATATTCATTTCAACATTTTAATTATATGAAATTTGTCAATTTAAGTGTCACCTAAAGGTGATGAATGACTTGTATGGTTATCTCTCAATTCAAGTGTCACTCAAAGGTGAACATGAATACATGACTAGTGTATGAAATTTCTAATTTAAGTGTCACCTAAAGGTGATTGATGACTTGTATAATTATCTGTTAGCGTAAGTGTCATTCAAATGTAAACTCACTAGTGCAGTCAGGGGAAACGACAACGGTTGTTTTCGCGCTTATGCAGCGGTTCCCGAACCGCGGCATATCCAGCCGCGGTAAAAAGTCTGGGACTTTAGGCCGCGGTTTCAACTGCGGTAAAAAGTATGGGGAATAGATCGCGGTTCGTACCACACCCGCGGCCTAAACCCCTTTTTTTTAAAAAAATATAAATCGTAGCATTATATGCCGCGGTTGGAACCGCGGTAAAATGTAGGGAATATACCGCGGTTCTTACCACAACCGCGGCACAAAGTGTATTTAAAATTAAAAAAATAAAACGAGAAACTATATGCCGCGGTTGTGGTAAGAACCGCGGCATATTGTCCTGCAATTTTTTAAAATAGCAGGTCTGTTTATGTGGTATCCATTATCACACAAACAGACCTGCATATCAAATAAACAGTCTATATCATTTACAACAGATCAATCACATGTTGAAATGTATTTGAACTTTAAATAAAGTACAAAGTCTAATTAAATACAATCTAATCAAAAGCAATCTTTAAATCTAGTAACTAAGAACTATTATATAATCTAATTATATACTTTGCAGCAGCTTTTTTGATGAATGATAGTGACTTCTCAGGAACTGGTGTAGTCGTCTTGAACCTCTGCACAAGACAATTTATATTAATTAGTGTTTTGAATTCTAAATTTTGGAAAAAATCAACATTTGTTAAAGTTAAATATTACCGTTTCCCAGCCTCTTGTGATATGAGATCGAATAATTTGGGTCATCCAATACATTACGTAGTATCCGCACTCATATGACCCACTCTGTTTGTTACACTACAACATATCAACACAGTTGTAAATAGTTAGTGAAAAACATTAAAACAAAACAACTATAAGAAAGTATGGTTTTGTCATATGTCAAACCTTGAGAGAAATCCATGCAATCTTTCTAGTGTGTGTAATTGATCTCCCAACCATCATCATACTTGCTGGAATAGAACTATATATAAAAAAAATGGTTTTAGCATTCATTTATATAAAAAAGAAAGTCCAAACAATGACCTTCTTACCAATCAACTAGTTGTCTGAGATTTGTGGGAGGAGGCCTGTGCAATGAGCAGAACCATAAAGCATAACTCTCGTGCATAGAAACAACAAGAAGCTGCCAATGACGCCTGAAATTCATAATAACTTAACTATTATTTTTTAAAATCTCACATGGAATTTTATTATGTTAACAAAGTTCACTTACCCAGATATATAAGGCAAAAAATATACTTTTTTGCCGGTTGCAAAATTTCTGATGAGATTTGTAATGAAATTTTACAAAAACCATCAAAGCTACAACAACATATTCAAACCGTGCATTTCAATATAAAACAACACTATTATCAGAGAATGGAACGTACCCGGAGTAGCAGATGGCGCGACGGAGAGGATGGCTCGACGGCGGCAGAGGCTTGCGCGACGACAGAGGACGCGACGGCAGAGGACGCGCGACGGCAGAGGATGCGACGGCAAAGGACGCGAGACGGCGGCAGGGGCGCGACGGACGGCGGAATGGCGCGGCGGCAAAGATTTTTCGACGAGAATGGCTCGATGGCGGCAGAGGCTTGCGCGACAGCAGAGGACGCGACGACAAAGGACGCGAGACAGCGGCAGGGGATCGACAGACGGCGGAATGGCGCGGCGGCAAAGATTTTTCGACTAGGATGGGCGGCAGCAGCGTTTTGGCGTTCGTCGTTCAGAGAAGAAACTGTTCTGTATTCTATTTTCTAAAGCGCATATGCCGCGGTTATCTACCGCGGCATATACGGTTAAAAAATAATAAAAATGGCACTTTTGAAATTTTTTTTGAACTATATGCCGCGGTTCCCTCTAAACCGCGGCATATACATGTATATGTCGCGGTTACAATGAGAACCGCGGCCTATACCCTATCCTTCTGAATATACCAACTGTCTCCCCAAAAGGCAGTTGGGAGGTTACAGGGGTATATGCCGCGGTTCCCCAGGGGAACCGCGGCATATAACCATTGCCAACTACTGACATTCCCGATGAGTCAGCTCATGGATTAAATTGGTAGGGGAATATGTCGCGGTTCGTAGCAGGACCGCGGCATATTTCCTGCCAATTTAATGCATGGGCTGACTCATGGGGAATGTCAGTAGTTGGCAGGGGGTATATGTCGCGGTTGCTGTTGGAACCGCGACATATACCCCCTGCCAATTTATTGCAGGGGCTGACGATTGGGGAATGTCAGTACGTGGCAGGAGAATATGTCGCAGTTGCTAGGCCAACCGCGGCATATAGTGTACATTTATTTACAAAACTGCCACCGCGCACCATTATGCAACGGTTTCTGCCTAACCGTGGCATAATGTGCGCTGTATAAACCGAATTTTTTACTAGTGACTTAAATGGATGATTAATATAGTTATTTTTTTAAATAATTAAATTTATCAAAGCATTAATGTGTGAGTTTATATATTCTTTATAGCTTCCGTGAATATGTGTGGTATGGACAGTTGTGTGATCAAGTTTAATGGTTTGAACTATGTTGATTTGTATGAACAAATTCAGTTTCAATTGGGATTGTTTGATTTAGACTTAACTATAGTTATGTATGAGATGCCCCTAGCCATCAACGAGACTAGTACAATAGATGAAAAATCTCTTTGAGGCTTGAGAACGGTCCAATACGCTGTCTTTGAACTAGATGCACATGACCATGGCAAAATATGAGAAGCCATTTATGCCTAAGATTAAAAATGGAGAGGAATTCTTAAAGTTGATCAAGGAATATTCACAGTTGTACATTAATGATAAGACTATTGTGGGAACTCTCATGAGTGAGTTCACAACTAAGAAATTTGAATGGTCACAGCTCATTCATGATCATGTAACATGAATGACAAATATAGTTGTAACACCTCTGATGGGATGTCATGTGTAAAAGAAAATAAAACTTTCTCAACGCAATTTATATCAAATCGTTCTATTTGTATACTCAAAAAATCTTTATTAATTTACAAAAGTGAAAGCAAAAACACAAATTGAAACGATGTCCTTACAACGTGTGAAAACTCAAATCATGTTCTTCACAAAAACACCAAAACTGAAAAGATAATTAAATATCAAGATGAACAAAATCTTTGAAGTAACTATTTTCCCTTCTCTCGTCAAGCTACTGCAATCCAGCCTCATCTGCAACACCATCTACTTCCGTACAAGTGAAAATCACAACCACAACATGCAAGAGTGTGCAACCAGAAAGACACTATAACATATAACACAATATAACAACATTAAATACAGACTATAACAAGTTATATCATCGTATCATAATGTAGGAATAATATCACAAACCAAACCATTTATAAACCTATGTCATTTTATGCATGTTATTGAGAATGTGTATTGAATTGTGATGTGAATATAAAACTATGTTATTTCCTTATAATGTTGTCGGTTGTGTGAGCTTTTCGTATTGCGAGAGGTGGACGGTAAGGGAGGCTACAGGTGGGCTGTAGGAATAACTACAGTCGGTGAGGTAGGGTACATGAGTGAGATGAACTCTTTCCACTAAGGTATTATGGTGCGATGATGCTCATGATGTTGTTCATGACTATCAATCATGATGGTGGTGTATCTATGATGATGACCATTGTACTTGAGATGCTCCAGGTTATGTTATGTTGATAGTGGTGTTACTATAATGGTTATAGTAAGTAATTAGCATGAGTATTAATCACTAATGCAGAAAAGGCTTTTAGCATCTGTTATTTTGGGCTTTTTACGTCTGATCCCAACCTGACGTCTTTCTGGGAGACGTTAATGGAACGTCGGACCCCACAGTCAGACGTCTATATAGACGTCAGACTACACAAGTCAGACATCTGCTGTGGGAGTTTCAGTGGACAACCCATGGTGCCCTGCGTCATGGAATGCAGCTTCTCTTCAAGCGCTCTTTGTATTTCCTTTTGTTCTTGTAGCTGCTCCATGAATCATTGCTCCATTGATCTCATGCTTTGGTTGAGCCTTTCCTCCCACTGAAGATTCATCTTCCTCAATGCCTCTTGACTCATGGATTGAGTGTTTTAATGTGTAGGGCCAAAGTAGTCACGAATACCAAGCACACGAACAAAACTACACAAAAATGCAACAAAAACGCATTTTAATCGGTTCAAATGAAAGATAATTCATCAAAGAGTAATGTAATCGAAGTAAAATTAATTTTAAATGGTTTAAAAGTGAGAAAATGAACCTTCAAATCGTAGCTCATGGACAGAAAACGCAAGGAAGATGATGAACAGTGAGTGTGCGTAACTAATGCCTCACGCACGGGTTTGATAATAGCAAACCATTAGACGTCGGCTCCTCCCTAGCTGACGTCTAAATGGCTTTAAATGTTAGCTCTCCTGCCTGGCTGGCGTTTAAAGCATTTAAAAACATATTTTGGCGCACACTTTAAACGTCCTAGATGGGAGGGCCGTCATTTAAATGACTATAAACGTCGGAGTGGCGGGATCAAACGTCTAAATGGAGTCAAAAAGCGACTTTTAGATTTTTGTATTGAGTATTTAGACGTCAAGCCCCCCATAGCCGACGTATAAATAAAATAAAAAAATAATTTTTTTTTACTTTTTTGTTTAGTTTTGGCGTCCATTCGGGGGAGCCGACGTATATGAGTATTTAGATGTCGGGCCCTCCATAGCCGACGTCTAAATAAAATATTTTTTTTTTTACTTTTTCGTTTAGTTTTGGTATCCATTCGGGGGAGGTGGCGTTTATGAATATTTAGACGTTGGCCACCCATAGCCGACGTCTAAATATAATAAAAAATTATTATTTTTTATTTATTTTTTTCATTTAGTTTTGGCGTCCATTCGGGGGAGCCGACGTATATCAGTATTTAGACGTCGGGTCTGTTGGAAACAAGATGACTCAGTTTCAACACCAAGAAGGGGAAAGGGGGGCGGGGTGGATTAGTGAGGTTTAAAAATCAGAGTCTTTTCAAAATCTTTTTCGCAAAGTATAAACCTTTACAGAGTTTCTTGAATCGCAAGGAATGAAAACTTTAAGTGCAACGAAAATATAAAGTTGACTACGTAAACAGTTAAGTCGACTTAATGTAAAAGTGTAAGGATAGATAAATCAAACGCAGAGTTTTTATACTAGTTCGGCCTCAATGCCTACATCCAATTTCCTTCCACAACTAGGAAGCAAATGCACTATAATGGTCAAGGTTTTTACAACAAGGCTTTTATAGAGACCTCCACGTCAAAAATATAAAACACCTCTCTAACCCTTTAACCAAAATATAGGCAACAACACAAAGATCTGCAGCAAGATATCCCCTCTTCTGCAATCTTCAACCCACTTTGAACAATGCTCAAAGTATACAAAACTCCACGAGTTCTCCTCCTGTAATCCCAACAGGACAACAACAACAATCTTTCCACAGATTGATGGAAATCTTGATCAACAGATGAACACCCCAATGTGCAGAACTTGATCAACCAGTAAGCATGAAATCTTCTCCCTAAAGAACTTCTTCAAAGAAAGATCACCACGATCTTCTTGATGAGTTCTTGGAGCAATCAATCAAAAAATCTTAATCTGAAACAACAAATGAAAATGCCAGTTCAACCAAAAGTTCTGTGATCAACAGAATCACGTATATTTATAGTTTTCTATAAATCAAACGCTCCTGTAGTCGACTGTGCTACTAAAGAAGTCAACTGTCACCAGACAATTATAACAGATAAGCAAATTAGCAGCAGTCATAACAACCAAATTGATTTTGCAATTAATACAGTTGAATTTCATTTAATGCTTTAACAACCAATTGAAATATAGTCGTTACAGTATACAAGCATTAACAGAATTTCAAATCAAATAACTAACTAAGTCGGATTTACTGCGCATATAGTCGACTTAGACACTTCAACTCAATTTGAAAATCTTTTCAATGCAAAATCACACACAACACTGCTTTTGAAAATCTGTGCAAAGTCACGAGTTTTAATCGTCGACTTAAAACTTGCAGATTTGCCACACATTGTAAGTTCATCAAAGTGCATATGGTTTTCCTTTTCATAAACATATGTAATGCAATCATAAGAGATGTATCAAGTATCAAATCATTGAATATGCATACATATATCAGAAACAACACAAAACATGTTCATTAAGATACCAATCATAGTAAAGAGTAGAACATGTAACACATAGAAATACATGTGTTATTAATAATGTGTTGTCATCATAAAAACCAGAGTAACTAGAGCATTGTGAGATTAAAGTTCAGCTAAACCAATGCTTTCCTTATCAACAATCTCAACAATTCCCCCATAGCCGACGTTTAAATAAAATATTTTTTTTTTACTTTTTCGTTTAGTTTTGGCATCCATTCGGGAGAGCCGACGTATATGAATATTTAGATGTCGCCTCCCATATCCGACATCTAAATGTATTTTTATTTACGGAAATGTCACCGATCATTTTTTACGTTGGATATTCGAGGGTCGAACGTCTAAAGGGTGATGTTAAAGGCTGTTAAAGGTTAGAGATCAATGATCGATGATTGAAGTTCAAGGATCAGGGGTCGAGGATCGAGTAAATAATTATGATTGAATTGTTTATGTTAGAGAATTATGAATCATATTGTTATTATTACATATAAGTTAAGACAGTATAATTAAAATATTTCTTTCGTTATTTTATTACTCGAAATAATGTAATTGGATAAGGTTTTCTTTAAGTATGTTTCCGCGCTATGATAAATTTTGAAATTTATCGATTTTTAATAATCCGTAACATCTTGAATGGTAATTTCTATGTAAAATTATATAACTAATTTTAAGGTGTATTTTCTAGATACAATTATTATAAATAATTTTAAGGTAACATAATTATTTACCAGTTCTTTCATTTACATCATTTTTACTATATTTAACTAATAATATAAAAGTTATATTTTTCTTAATTACTAAAAACGGTGATATCTCACTCTATTTGATTTTAAAAAGAACATTATTACTTTAATATTTAAAAAATTTATATACCTATTTCATATTTATTGTTTTATTTATATTTATATATAAAAGAGATTTATATTTATTATCACATTTATTTTTTAATTTTACTTTTTAAATAAATATTTTTTTAAACTAAAACATTATTTTATCCATTTTACTTTTTCAGTGTTTTTTTTAATTTAATTTTTTTTACTTGACCATTTTTTAAAATTTAACCATTATTAATTATAAAATGACCTATAAAATAAAACTATCTACAACAAAATTAAAAAATTATTTTAAATTCTTAATAAGAAAAATAATAATAATTTTCTTATTTATTATTATTATTATTATTATTATTATTATTGTACCAGTAAGGATCGGACAGTCCGTGAAACCGGACAACACACTAGGCACAACTACAACATCATACGGTCCACTCTCGCTGATAACAAGTTATCAGACGTTCACTAAAGGACGGCCGTCCAATACGCTCGACAAAGGTGCGACGTCTCCCCGCAGATAACATGCCGACCTTGTCTGTATCGTTCTGATTTCAATTCGGCAACGACGATGAAACTGGCTGTCTTTTCATTATGACCGTTCGACCAGGCATCACAAGCCAGAACGTGATTAGGGTTATTGGACCAGTGTTGGGCCATGATTAAGATTGTGCTAATCACGGGCCCATGGCAAAAACTATAAATAGAGGTCAAAGGTATGGGGTAGTTGGACAAAGTTACTGCGCATTTACTTCCACTCTCTCTTTCTCTTTCTATCTCTAGAGTAACTTGTATCTTGAGCATCGGAGGACCTTTGGCAGGTACCCGGCCGGAACATATTGCGAAGGGAATATTAAGTACTAGACAAAATAGAAGTGTACGAGAAGACGAGAGGCGTGACCGGATGTCCTCAAGACAAATTGTGTAGGTGTTGGTGTGGTCCGACCTCACTACCGAAACATTTTGACAGGAGGCGTGACCGGACATCCAGAAGACAAATTGTGTAGGTGTTGCTGTGGTCCGACCTCACTACCGAAACATTTTAAACGATCGGTGCATCGAACTCATGTTGAAATTGGCTCGGTGACTAATATTAAACTCCGTACTGAACACTCCACCAGGCAGCGGACGGGGAGTGCTAGGGCCGCTACCTTCCTCGCGAGTTCTCTTGGAAGATTTATCACCTTCTTTTCGACCCTTCCTTTTCTAGCGAGCGCGGAAGTATCGGCCGAGGCCGAATAGGAGGCCACTTCAGTTGATGGCTTTGTGTTCACCAAAGGAGGAACCCTCTTTGGCCGAGACTCGCGAGCTGCTGAGGATGGCTACACTCACCCCAACGGGTAAACTGTCGGGAATAACGTGCCCGACCGCCACACGACCTGAGGCAGGAGGTTGGTTAGCCGAAATAGGCCGGATGACGGGGGCGGACGCCTCGGAGGAGGAGGGGCCCGTCCTTTGTTCGCGGATGCGCTACCTGCGGATTCCCTTCTTGATGCCATGAAATTGGATTGGCAGAGAGTGGGCGCGACCATGATATATGGAAAGGAAATAAAAATTTAGCTAAGTTAACATCACTTTATTATAGAAAAACATAAACTGGACAGAAACGTCCTACTGAACGCCTTTCGATCGCAATCTTGGAAACGAAAACAGTCGATCAGGCTCCGGGCGGGAAGGCGGCGAGGGAGGGCGTTGATAGTCTTAACAGCCTCGAGATCCACCAAATCCAACACGCCCACCGGATAGGCTTTTATTTTCCTTGGCTCCCTCGTCCAGTAAAAAGGAAAGAGAGGGAGCCCAGCCTCGTCATGAAACTCGCCCTGGCCTGATTCGTTAATCATAATCCTAAAAAACTGATCCTTAAAATTCTTATAAGACTTCGAGAAGGGCTTGAAGAGACAATGATCCTTCACGGACGTCACTGATACCTAACCCCCCTTTGGGGGAGGGCGAACGTCAAAGTAATGAAGAAAGAGAGGAACGGAGGGAGCCACTCCCACAACCAAACATAATGCACTGAACGCCTAAACTGAAGTCCAAGCATTCGGGTGAAGTTGTGTTGGCACCACATTCAGCTCACGGAGAAGCACCGATTGAAATTTGGTAAAGGGAACCCGGACATATAGTTGATTGAAAAGATTGGCGTAGAAGAAGAAAAAGTCGTCAGGACTTGACTCCTTCCCGTGAAACGTCTGCTCATTCTCGCAACTCATAGCCGCCCGAACCAACCGGACGTCCTCTACGTCTCGGACAATGTATGACCGGTTTATTAAATCCTGCAGACATGTCCGCGAATGGTAGTACGACACTTGACAACTTACGTCGTGGCCTGCCCAAGTGTACCCCCTCACCTTCGACAAGCTGCCCACTGGAACCAGAGAGACGAGATCGACGACAACCCCCCTTCAACAGATGAATAGGAATGTTGTTGAGAATCCTGTCCCCTCCATATTCGGGAGATTATGTACTGGAACCTTCCTCACTACCGTTCCCAGCAGACGGGAGTTGCTCGTCTTCTACCTGGCCAGACCTCCTCCGAGGCAACAAAGATGCTGAACCTGGAAGCTGCCCACCGCCATTCCACGACCCGTCGCTGCCCCGACCCGATGACTCCAACGAGGATTCAACCTCAACAATGGTCATTTTATTACCTGAGAGAAGGAAGAATATCAGAAGGCTTGAAGGAGAAGATATGAAAAGACGTGATAATGACAGTCCACCACTCTCCTATTTATAGAAAATTTTTTGAAAACCGCAACGCATCATCACCGTTCAAGCCCACCACGCTCAACGACCCAGATCTGTGGACGTTACAGCTGTCAGGGATGACTGAAACGACACACACCTTTTCTCGCCCAAAAGCTTTTGCGTCCGTAGCGGTCAATCCACTTCTCCACCTACAAGCGTCAGAGTCTATTTAAACCCTACAACAACTATACTGCTTAGGGATTGGGGGGCCTATGTACCAGTAAGGACCGGACGGTCCGTGAAACCGGACAACACACTGGGCCCAATTGCAGCATCATACAGTCCACTTTCGCCAATAACACGTTATTGGACGTTCACTAAAGGACGACCGTCCAATACGCTCGGCAAAGGTGTGGCATCTCCCCGCAGATAACATGCTAACCTTGTTTGTATCATTCCGATTTCAATTCGGCAACGACGATGAGACTGACCGTCTTTTCATTATGACCGTCCGGCCAAGCATCGCAGACCAGAACGTGATTAAGGTAAGAACATGATTAGGGTTATTGGACCAGTGTTGGGCCATGATTAAGATTGTGCTAATCACGGACCCATTGGCAAAAACTATAAACAGAGATCATAGGTATGAGGTAGTTGGACACAGTTACTGTGCATTTACTTCCATTCTCTCTTTCTCTTTCTATCTCTAGAGTAACCTGTATACTGACTTGAGCGTCGAATGACCTTTATCAGGTACCCGGCCGAAACGTATTGCAAAGGAAAGATTAAGTACCGGACAAAACAGAAGTGTACGAGAAGACGAGAGGCGTGACCGGACGTCCTGAAGACAAATTGTGTAGGTGTTGGTGTGGTCCAACCTCACTACCGAAACAATTATTATAAAATATAAAATATAGGAATATGTTATCACTAGTTTTTCAATTATGTAAGTGTTTTTAAGGTAAACAAAATATATTTCTTAAATAAAAGAATTCAAATTTAACTACGAGTTGGAATTGAGGACACCGCTTTAAACTAATCACGTGTTTTTCTTGATGACGGAACTCTGTGATCATCAATTTGGGTAGAAAGTTGGAGAATCACTGCGATAGTGCACCAAAAACAATATAAATTATTTTGAAAACTTTCTTTGATTTTGATGCGAAGTTTTATGAGCTTTTATAATAATATAATAAAATATAAATTATTATTAAAATTAGTGAAAACATATATGTGAATGTTTGTTTTTCTTTATTACATAATTTGAAGAAACTATTTAATTAAACTTAAATAAACAATTATTTAAAAAAATAAAATAATAAAATAATAAATTTAGTTTGAAAAATAATTAAATTTAAAGAAACGGTAAGTTAAAGAATAAAAAAAATAATTGTTTTAGTTTAGAAAAACGACTATTAAAAAATAAATTTTTAGAAAATATGAACATTAAAATAAAAAATATTGTAGATAATTTTCTTATTGTAGATAATTTTCTTATTGTAGATAATTAATTAATTTTGTGAATAATTATAAAATTTAAAAAGTAAATTATAACACAATTTATAATAATAAGGATAAAATTAAAAAGACGGTTACAAAAATTAATCTTTTTTATCTAGCTATAAATAAAATAAACTTTAATTATTTTAAATGCTTTTATTTTCATAATTATTTTTAACAACTTCATTTTTTTTTCTTTCTAAAATTCATTCTGTCTTATCCACCTTTAAATTCAAACACAGGATTTGGTTTATACTGTTGAGACTTAATCAGTTGTTTCATAAGTATCCTTTATCAAAGACGTAGAAGGTGCACGTTGACACAGAATGAAGAAGAGGACAGACAAAGACAAGTTCTACAACTTAGCAGGTTACGTGGTTTGAGCAGATGAATTGCATGCAAAGATGTTGCCACGTAGCATGTGAGGGTGACATCTGGTGTTGTCGGTTGAAACATGTATAAAAGGCTGCGTGTATGTAACACCCTAGAAGCATATTTTGAGAGTGATAGAAAATGAGTGACAGAGGTGGAAATGCCTGTGATAACACCTGTGGCTGCACAGTTCCATGTCCTGGCGGTTCTTCTTGCAGGTCTCTTTCATAATGAAATGATTAACTTTCCTTTTCAATGCTTTTCTAGTTCCAGGATTGGCCAGCTGCAGAATTCGTTTCTGATATCAAATAGTGTCTTCTTCTGCTGAAAGATCATTATACTGAGATATTCATCAGAAATTTTGACAATGAAATTTGAGATTTTGGATGATGCAGGTGCAGGAGTGCTTCCACTACAGCGGGAGGAGGTGAACACGTGACATGCACGTGCGGAGAGCACTGTGGATGCAATCCATGCTCATGTCCCAGAACTGCAGCTGCTGGAAGTGGATGCAGATGTGGTTCAGAATGTGCATGTGTCTCTTGCCACAGTTAAACATCATAGTTTAAACCAGCTATCCTAATATATAGTTTCTACTATTGGATATATCTACATAAGTAATAAGTGGTTGGCTACATAACTCATATGTTAAGGTTTTTCCTTATGCAGTAGGCATAACGTGCTGTATGTTATGCCCTGTTGTACTTGAAAACTATCTATCATAAATAAAATATGTATATTAAGCTGTTGTGCTTGAAAACTATGAATCATAAATAAAATAAGTATTAAGAGAAATGCATATTGTGATAATGATGTTTTATGTTTCGGTTTATCGGTTTAGGTATTAGAAATGGATTTTAAGGTTTGGTTTCCATTCCATATATCTTATTCCTTAATTAGTTTTTTAGGTTTTCTGTAAAAAGCTTCATTGCTCAAGTTCATATTTATCTGAGTAGTTCTATAATAAATATATTGTAAGTAACAATCATCTCTATTAATAATGGTGTTTTTATTTTTAGTTAGGGTTTAGGGTTAGTCCAATTACGGTTCATATACTTAATTTTGACAATCTTCTAAATCTTACAACTGAGAAACTCTTATTTTAACTCTATAACAGACGTAGAAATTCTATTCTAGTCTTTCATGTTGAATCATTTTGTTTTAAAATACATCCCTTCCCTTGTTTTCCTTTTATTTTGTAAGATAAAGTGATAATAGGGAACATGTATCATACTTTTTGCTCTAAAATGCATCATATGCTTATATATAAAATCATGGTCATTTCAGTAATTTTAATAAAATTAAAAATGTATATACTGATTATTTATATAAATAATATTAATAATTTCTTATTTGTATAAATATGTTTTAGATTTATTGAGATCACAGGAATTTGTAATATTATATAATTTAATATAATAATTGTTTAAAAGGTTTAATTAGCTGTTAGTTTTAGTTGGTATTTACTTTTAAAAACGTCTTAATAGCTTCTCATGTAGTGTAATTTCACCAACGTGGCAAAGAATTTTACATTTTATTTTTCTCTCTTCTGATATGATTTTTTTTTCCTCTCTTCTGATATGATGATGTACTTACTTCTTTTGAAAAAAAAAACATAATTTTATATTACTAATAAATATTGCAAATAAATATAATTATACTAAGTACACACTAGTGCAGTCAGGGGAAACGACAGCGGTTGTTTTCGCGCTTATGCAGCGGTTCCCGAACCGCGGCATATCCAGCCGCGGTAAAAAGTCTGGGACTTTAGGCCGCGGTTTCAACCGCGGTAAAAAGTATGGGGAATAGATCGCGGTTCGTACCACACCCGCGGCCTAAACCCCTTTTTTTAAAAAAAATATAAATCGTAGCATTATATGCCGCGGTTGGAACCGCGGTAAAATGTAGGGAATATACCGCGGTTCTTACCACAACCGCGGCAACAAGTGTATTTAAAATAAAAAAAATAAAACGAGAAACTATATGCCGCGGTTGTGGTAAGAACCGCGGCATATTGTCCTGCAATTTTTTAAAATAGCAGGTCTGTTTATGTGGTATCCATTACCACACAAACAGACCTGCATATCAAATAAACAGTCTATATCATTTACAACAGATCAATCACATGTTGAAATGTATTTGAACTTTAAATAAAGTACAAAGTCTAAGTAAATACAATCTAATCAAAAGCAATTTTAAATCTAGTAACTAAGAACTATTATATAATCTAATTATATACTTTGCAGCAGCTTTTTTGATGAATGATAGGGGCTTCTCAGGAACTGGTGTAGTCGTCTTGAACCTCTGCACAAGACAATTTATATTAATTAGTGTTTTGAATTCTAAATTTTGGAAAAAATCAACATTTGTTAAAGTTAAATATTACCGTTTCCCAGTCTCTTGTGATATGAGATCGAATAATTTGGGTCATCCAATACATTACGTAGTATCCGCACTCATATGACCCACTCTGTTTGTTACACTACAACATATCAACACAGTTGTAAATAGTTAGTGAAAAACATTAAAACAAAACAACTATAAGAAAGTATGGTTTTGCCATATGTCAAACCTTGAGAGAAATCCATGCAATCTTTCTACTGTGTGTAATTGATCTCCCAACCATCATCATACTTGCTGGAATAGAACTATATATAAAAAAAATGGTTTTAGCATTCATTTATATAAAAAAGAAAGTCCAAACAATGACCTTCTTACCAATCAACTAGTTGTCTGAGATTTGTGGGAGGAGGCCTGTGCAATGAGCAGAACCATAAAGCATAACTCTCGTGCATAGAAACAACAAGAAGCTGCCAATGGCGCCTGAAATTCATAATAACTTAACTATTATTTTTTAAAATCTCACATGGAATTTTATTAAGTTAACAAAGTTCACTTACCCAGATATATAAGGCAAAAAATATACTTTTTTGCCGGTTGCAAAATTTCTGATGAGATTTGTGTTGATGTGATCAAAATCAGTTGATTCGTGAATGGATTGGGGATCAATAAATCCATAATCATCAGAGTGCCCCAACTTGTTCCTGGTCCCACACAAATACCTGAAATCAAAAGGTAACTTTGAGAAAATGATACTTGATATACAAATCAATTATATATATAATTGCTCATAGACTTACATCATCCATAGCTGAATAATTGTAATATTCAACTCTTCTGTTCCCGAAGCAAGCTCTCTGACATCTGAGGCATGAAGGTATAATGGGACCTCAGAGACTCTCCCAAATACATTAGAATCATATTCAACCTCCAAAGGCTTATCTTCAAGGATGTCAGCAAGTAGCTGCAATGAACCAATAGGATCATCCTCAGATAGAGGAATCTTCTCTTCTGCCTGCAATGAACCAAAATAAGATAAGTTTTGACATCAATAACATGCAAACTTTAAAATTGAGAAGTGTAAAGAAGAATTCCATACCGGGGGGTCAGAAACTGAACCAACCAAATGTTTAGGCCAAGCGATAAAGGACTTGAATGCTTGTTCCACAGTGAAAATCTCATCTGTGGCCAGAGGAACTAAGGCATCAGGTAATATCATTTCGTCCACTGAGACCTTCACCTCATCCTCTGATAGCTGTTCACCATGAACAACAGTCGCTGCCTTAAACATTGTTCCACGAGCTACCAGGACCGTCTCCATATCGTCTAAAATGTATAGCAGACATGGACTAGCATCGTCCATGTCATCCCCTGGGACGGCTGGTGCAGAACAACTTCCTTTCCCGCTTCTCCCTGTCACAGTAAATGTTAGATTATACAAAAGATAGAAATAATTTCACATAAATGTTTATTAAGTTTACCTGTGGGAGGCACAACATGTTCCTGTTCCTGTACAGGAGATGGCACCGGGCGCATGCCATAGGTCTCAAACTGCTGCTGGAACATGGAGCTGAACTCACTAAACAATTCAGCCCTGAGCTCTGACCTAACCTTGTTTGTGATCTCGTCCGTAAGGTCGGCTCGAACCTTTTTTGTGATCTCTTGTGTCATCCTTTCTCTTTCTGCTTCGCTGTATGCATAAGGATGACGAGAATAGCTCCCAAAATATTCTTTAATTCCTACTCCAGGACCAGCAGCACGTACACGTCCAGGGTGCTCAGGTCGTCCAATCGCAACAGCAAGAATATCCTGGCGACCCTCTGGAGTGAATTGACCTTGGGAGCTCTGCTCAACCAAGGAGTCCTGTAACATTACAAAACACAGTTATTCTTTAAAAAGTTCAATGTAGTATGTATAATTACAATTATTCTTATTTTAGGAACAGTGATTACTTACAATTCTTTCAGAAATTTCCCGTGCAGTGTCGGAAGAGTAGGTGCCCGATGGTCTCATACGAGCCAACTTCCATTTTTCATGTCTAGAAGGTGGAGAAGGAGGCTGAGGGGGGCTACCACCCTGAGATGGTGGTCTAGCATCTGCCTTTTTCTTGAGGATTTTCTCCTCAAGCTTCCTATACCCACCACGAGATAATAGGTGGGGGTTTTTGTTATGAGCACTTGTTCCTTGTGCTTTGCTTCTAATTGCCTGTCGCATACACATTAATTAATTAGTTCATATGATATATCAATTATGAGCACTTGTTAATAGGAATTGAATAAAGAAATTATACTAACCTGCCATTCCTCTGACATCCGACTCTCTTTAAAAAGCCGCCAAGTCTCCTCATCAATGGACTTATAGGAACTACATGGAGACTTATGTTTAAGGTGTCCAAAGATATATCTTGATGTCAACTTACTTTTAAAGTTTCTGAAGTTTTCAGCAACAGTTGACAAACACTTATTTCTAAGTGTTGCGACATTTGGAATGTCAAATGTCAGCTGAAATAAACATAATAAAGTTTTATTAGTACAAAATTATCAACATAAACAAATTTTAATTCAAATGATATTAGCTAACTTACCAATATATCGTTCCATATAATGTTCCGATCAACCTCGGACACATTATCAAAAGATGGAGTGAGAATACTAATCCTATCACGTGCCACTACTCCAAGGTATGATCGGAAGTCATCTGCATAGGGGCCAGTTGCCACACCCGTGACCACGTTCACATTCACTGGAGTTCTTTCACCACTATTCTTTCGGATCAAAAGTTGTTTCATCCTAGTGGGTCCTCTAGTGGATCTGGTAGGGGGAGCCTCATCCTCTGAAGTTTGTGGATGATCAGCCATATATCTGTCAAAATAAATAGCAACATGAAATATTAATTTAACAAAACATGTAATGGTAATCATTGGAAATATATAAAAGGAAAACTTATGTGATATTAATAAAATACCGATACAGAAATTGAAAATTCATACATAAAGATATGGATTCATCATATGTATATTCCCTCATCATGATCTGATCGAATTGCATGTACATCATCGTCGTCAACTAGAGATTGGTCGTCCAAATTTGTTGTAGTTTGAAATGAATGGTTGTCAGCAATATGAATATTAATCAGATTGTCTTCGTTAACTTCAATTTGTTTTTTGCCTTGAAGAGCGACATACCAATGGTCAGACGCAGGATCTTTGGCATAAAAAACCTGAGATGCTTGATGAACCATGATAAACGGTTCGTCTCGGTAACCCACCTTTCGAAAATCAACCAGTGTCATCCCTGATTCATCTATTTTTACACCACTCTTATTGTCAAACCACTTACATTTGAACAATGGAACAAAAAACTTGGTGTAATCAACCTCCCATATCTCTTCTATTATACCATAATATCTCATTGATCCAAGTACAGGAGATTGATCTTTTGATGTGGAAAATTGAAGTGACTCAGCTTCTAAACTGACTCCACTATTTTGTACTGTGCTTTTGTCATCCAAAGTCTTCGTATAGAATGTGCAATTATTGACTTCATAACCTGTACAACACACGACATCAAACTTCAAACCATTTGCAAGCCACAATAAAGTTTGAGAAGAATGTGGCTCTTTGTCAATTTCAGATTTGAACCAAGACATAAATGTTTTGTTATGCTCCATCAACTGCCATTTCTCTGATTGTCTTGGATTTTTATTCTTAACAATGGCTTTGTGTGCTTCCAAAAAAGGGATCACCTCATCTGTGTTGTTCAATATATAAAGATGCGCCTGCAACAATTCTTCGCGATCTTTTGTCACCACATTCACACCTCAGATGCTTTTACTTGTAGAAAATTTATTCAACCATGATGTGCGAGGAACTCCTATCGGATTCGTTGATGTCATGTAATCTGAACAAAACTCGATACTTTCTTCAGCAATATACCTTTCAATCATCGAACCTTCAGGACGATATGGATTTTTAACGTACCCTTTCAAAATCTTCATATAACGCTCAATAGGATACATCCATCTTAAGTATACCGGTCCACACAACTTGATTTCTCTAACTAAATGAACAAGTAAATGTACCATGATGTCAAAAAATGATGGAGGGAAAAACATCTCTAGTTGACACAAGATGATAACAATCTCGCCTTGAAGTTCATCTAACTTTGTAGGATCGATGGTTTTACTACATATTGACGAGAAAAATGAACACAACCTGTTTATGGTTTGCCTCACATTTTTGGGCAAAATTCCACGAATAGCCACCGGTAATAATTGTTGCATTAAAACGTGGCAATCGTGAGACTTCATGCCAACAAGCTTTAAGTCCTGCATCGACACTAAACTCTTGATATTTGAAGAGTATCCTTGTGGTACTTTGATACTCTTTAAACAAAGACAAAAACTTATTTTCTCTTGTCTAGACATTGTGTAACATGCAGGGGGCAAATAAGTACGTTTACCAATCTCCTTGGGTGCCAACTCTTCTCGGATCTTCATATCAATCAAATCCAAACGAGCATTAATTCCATCTTTTGTCTTTCCCTGAATGTTGAGTAGTGTACCAATCAAGCTATCACACACATTCTTTTCTACATGCATCACATCTATGCAATGTCGAACATCTAACTTTGACCAATATGGAAGAATAAAGAATATTGATTTCTTCTTCCAAGGGGTCGTTACAGATGACTTCTTAGATGTTTTCCCAAATACATGATGTATTTTATTAACTTTTTCAAGAACTTGAAGTCCAGTAAGTGGATTTGGTGCTTCGTCCCTCTCTTGATCTCCATTGAATGCTTTTTTCAACCTTCGATATGGATGATTACGTTTTAGAAATCTCCGATGACGCAGATACACCGTCTTTCTTCCATGTTTCAATTGATGAGCTGCAGTGTTTTCTTCACAGATAGGACATGCTTTATGACCCTTGACACTGTATCCTGACAAATTACCATAAGCAGGAAAGTCATTAATGGTGCAAAATAACATTGCACGCATCACAAAAGTCTCAGAAGCGAATGCATCAAATATTTCAACCCCATCAACCCACAATAACTTCAAGTCTTCAACTAGTGGGCTTAGATAAACATCTATGTCATTTCCAGGTTGCTTTGGACCAGATATCATCATAGACAACATCATGTACTTCCTCTTCATGCACAATGCAGGAGATAAGTTGTAAATTATCAATATAACTGGCCAACAACTGTGATTGGTACTCAGATTACCAAATGAGTTCATTCCATCAGTGGCTAAACCAAGCCTAAGATTTCTACACTCTTTACCAAATTCGGGGAATTGTTGATCAATATTTTTCCATTGCTTTGAATCAGCTGGATGACGAAGCAGCCCGTCAATTTTTCTCTCATCTGCATGCCATCTAAGGTTTTTAGCATCTTTGGGATTCGCAAACAAACGCTTAAGTCGGGGCACTATTGGAAGGTACCAAACTACTTTCAAAGCAGATCCATTTTTTTGTATCTGACCATTATCTTCAGTATTGTTTTTTGACTTGTAGCGTGATAAGCCACATTTTGGACACTTTGTCAAAAATTCAAACTCTTTCCTATATAAAATGCAGTCATTAGGACAAACATGTATCCTTTTATACTCCATACCCATTGGACAGAGAATTTTCTTCGCATCATAATTACGAGTGGGTAGTGTATTTCCATCTGGCAACATTTAATTCAACAACGTCAACAATTCTGTAAAACTCTTATCAGTCCATCCATTGCTCGCCTTCAAATTCATGAGTCTTAACACAGCTGACAAACGTGTGAACTTAGTTGAACCGACATACAAAGGTGTTTCCGCATCAGTCGACATCGTCTCATACACATGAGTTTTGACAAAATTTTCTGCGCCAACATCGCGGATCATGTCCTCCAATTTGTCTTCATCCGGTCGATCTTCTTCCATGGTGGAATCAGTAACATTTTCAGTTTGCAAGTCAGTCGGAAAGTCCATTTCTTCGCCGTGCCATATCCATGTTGTATAACATCTTAGGAAACCATCACAGATAAGATGTTCTCTAATTTGGGTTGCGTTCAACTTTCTCCCATTCAAACAGTTCACACAAGGACATCTAAACTTCAGTTCATCATCACTTCTCCCCTCATTACGTTGAGCAACTTGTATAAATTCCTCTACACCTCTCTCGTACTCAGCACTAATACGTGGTAAATTAATCCAATTTCGATCCATTCCTAAATTTTACAAAATAAAAATTATAGAATATCTATATAAGATTATCAATTCAATCATACAATCAATTCAGTCATACAATCATACAATTAATAATCATTGAAATGATCAATTCACACATTGTATCACTCAAACATATAATATCTTGTCTATAGAAATCATTCAAACATAATTTTGATTTTATAAGAAATCAACTAAAAAAATTTCATAACATATTAATAAATTAAATAAAATTTGTCTCTTATTGGACCAATCATTTCCCATACAAGTTAACATACTTTGTCTCTTATTTGACCACCAAAACCACAACAAATTTTTCAAAAACCATCAAAGCCACAACAACATATTCAAACCGTGCATTTCAATATAAAACAACACTATTATCAGAGAATGGAACGTACCCGGAGTAGCAGATGGCGCGACGGAGAGGATGGCTCGACGGCGGCAGAGGCTTGCGCGACGGCAGAGGACGCGACGACAGAGGACGAGCGACGGCAGAGGAAGCGACGACAAAGGACGCGAGACGGCGGCAGGGGCGCGACGGATGGCGGAATGGCGCGGCGGCAGAGATTTTTCGACGAGGATGGCTTGACGGCGGCAGAGGCTTGCGCGACAGCAAAGGACGCGAGACAGCGGCAGGGGATCGACGGACGGCGGAATGGCGCGGCGGCAAAGATTTTTCGACGAGGATGGGCGGCAGCAGCGTTTTGGCGTTCGTCGTTCAGAGAAGAAACTGTTCTGTATTCTATTTTCTAAAGCGCATATGCCGCGGTTCATCAGATAACCGCGGCATATACGGCTTAAAAAATAATAAAAATGGCACTTTTGTAATTTTTTTTGAACTATATGCCGCGGTTCCCGCTGAACCGCGGCATATACATGTATATGTCGCGGTTACAATGAGAACCGCGGCCTATACTCTGTCGTTCTGAATATACCAACTGTCTCCCCAAAAGGCAGTTGGGAGGTACAGGGGTATATGCCGCGGTTCCCCTGGGGAACCGCGGCATATAACCACTGCCAACTACTGACTTTCCAGAGGAGTCAACTCATGGATTAAATTGGCAGGGGAATATGCCGCGGTTCGTAGCAGGACCGCGACATATTTCCTGCCAATTTAATGCATGGGCTGACTCATGGGGAATGTCTGTAGTTGGCAGGGGGTATATGCCGCGGTTTCTGTTGGAACCGCGACATATACCCCCTGCCAATTTATTGCAGGGCTGACGATTGGGGAATGTCAGTACGTGGCAGGAGAATATGTCGCGGTTGCTAGGTGAACCGCGGCATATAGTGTAAATTTATTTACAAAACTGCCACCGCGCACCATTATGCAACGGTTTCTGCCTAACCGTGGTATAATGTGCGCTGTATAAACCGAATTTTTTACTAGTGACACCACTCACACAAACTTCTAACAGAGAGGTAGATTTTTGGTTGTGGCTTGTGGCTCCTGCATTTATTTTATTTTATTTTTATTTTGCAACAAATGTCAGTAAAATAGTATGCTTACGAATTTAATATAGTAGGAAGAAATAGTTGAATAATTCATTTTTTCAAGATTATGAATTTTAAATTAATATAAAAAATGCACAAGAAATATTGTTATAAATTTGTTTGCTTGAACTTTTCCTGTGATTTTTTTTTAAATTTTTATTGCAAGAATTTATATAAATAATTTGTCACAAATTTTTAAATCTTAAAATAAACAATTATTGATGAAAAAAATTTCGGCCTTATGTTAAGGGAGCTCGGTCCATAAATTTGGGAAACTTCTCAGAAGTCTGATTCATTTTTGTTTAAACCGTTTTTTCTCTCTAGAACCTTGTTCTAACCTTAAATTTTGCCTTCTCTCTAGATTAAATCATTCCTGGCGTATAGGACTTTGATTCAAACTGAACATATCTCCATTCTGATTGGTTCTATTGGGTTCGGTCGAGTGAGACATTGTTAGGACATTTCTAATTAGCTGTGTTTTGATAAACCCAGATAAAGGGAGCTAATTATGTTTCTGTTTGCATGATGTGTATGATAAAATTTTGAGCTTATGCATGTATGAGGTTGAGTTTCATTGTTTACATATTGGAGAGATTGAGAGTTTTTGGTATATGATTCGGAATGGCCTGGTAGGTCCCACTTTGGGCTTAGTGTTAAAAGTGTTTCTTTTTGGTTTGGAATGTGGTGGAAAATTAAGTGTAGAGGGGATGATGAATCTTTGCAAAGTGAAAAGAGAAAAGGGGTTAGAGGTGCTTGTTTTGGTGCGTACTGTATCGAAGAATGGTGAGGTTCCGTGAGTTGTGAGGAAGGGAAAAATAATATTAAATGGTAGAGGATATAGCAATGTGTTAGTGGAGTGGGTGAGAGAGGTTAATCTAGTGATGTTGTTGATTCAGAGTGAGAGAAAATGTTGAATTTTAGTTTTGAAGTTAAAAGGAGAAAGGGTATAATATAGTAGTTAAGCGAAAGAAGAAAAGAAAAAGAAAAGGTGATGATTGCATGGGTCTCTGCTATGTCCTACTGGTTACGTGAGTAGAGGTATGGTTTGGGGTTTAATTGGAGAATGAATAAGAGAAGTGAGGGTGAGTCCACTTAGGAAAATAAAAGTGAGAAGATGGAAATCGGGGATGTGTTTAAATATTAGGTGCAACAGGGAGAAGGTATAATAATGTTATATTAATATAATATAATTATATATTTATATATATATATATATATATATATATATATATATATATATATATATATATATATATAAATGTTGCAGGGAGAATGTAGGATATGTATAAAACAAAAAGATTATAGTTATTATAACCATGATAATTTATAGGATTGCGATATTCTAACAATAGGAATTTGAGAACGTCAGGTGTCAAATTTTAATTGGTCCATTTTGAAGGTTTTTTTTAATTTAAAAATCTCATTTAGATAGGGTTCAAGATTGGATTCCGAAACTTCCCCTGCTTCGTTTTTCCACTCTATCCTCTCTCCATAACATTCTCTTCTCACTCCTAGGGATTTCATTTTCAAATTTACGTTCTCTCTCCATAGCACTCTCTTCTCCCTCCTCCATTTTTAGGGCTTTCTTTTTCATTTCAATTTCTGTGTTGGTTTTGTGCACTGCGTGCCCTGTTGGTTTTGTGGAGTTCATGATCTTCGTTCACAGATCTCCGTCGAAGGCTTGTTTAAAGTTTCTCGTTCTCTCTTCGTTTTTTGTGTGCAATGGATTCGACCCCTAACATTGGTTCTTCGAACAAGGTATGAACTTTATCCTTGTTCCGTATTCGTATTTGTATTTGGGTTATGGGTTTCTTTCATTTGTTGGTCATTTTGCTTTTTTTTTTGTTTTTTGGGGGTTGGTCATTTTTACCATTTGTTGGTCTTTGTAGCCCGAGCTGTTAATTTTTTTTTGATGGATTCGTGCTGTAAATCCTGGTGTACCACTTTCATTTTGAGTAAAATTTATTCGATTAAGGTGAATTCCATTGCTCATGTCGTATTTGCTGTCAAAAGTTCTTGTTGCATAATCTTGGTTTAGAACATGAATTCGTGATTCCATTGCATTTGATCAGTTCTGATTGCAGCCAAAGCTGTTAATTTTATTTTTTGATTTTGCAGTTGTATGTTCGCCATTCATTGAAAACCAAGTTTGTTGCCTAAGATTGGTTTGAATGAAATTTTGAGTGAGGAGCAGAAGGCTATTATTTCAAAGACTCCATTTAAATGGTTTTTAGAACTAAATGAAAACCTTAAGATTGGTAGGAATATTTTGAGCGATTTATTGATTAGATGGGATGATGAGAGGGGTGGTTTTTGTTTTGGAGAAAATTTTGTGGAATTCAAGGAAGTAGATGTTACCTTAAGCTTAGGGTTGGGTTTAGTTGGTGACCAAATTAAATTGAATGAAAAGAAAACATAGCAAAAGCCATTGTCGGAAGCACTTTGGTAAAGGAAATGGAAAATATGAATGGAAAGTGATATATGATTTCCTAGGTTCAAAGGGGAGGCCCTTCCCCATTGACCCATGTCTGTTGCTCTCGTAATGAATTATAGGGGCCAGGTAATCGCTTACCAGTGTCAAAATCCCCTACTGTACCAAAAGTTATAGGCTACTATCCAATCATGGCTGAAGCACTCCCTAGGGGTCTGCAACACTGTTCTTTCGGTGTTTTGGGTATTGAATAACCCTGATGCCCATGATTGAAGGTGTCCACAACAAGAATTTCCTAGTTGGGTCAACCATATGTTGATGGAAGACCAAGTGTAGGTGTTCCTAGGTTCAGAGCGGAGGCCCTTCCCCATTGACCCATGTCTGATGCTCTTGTAATCAATTACAAGGGCCTGGTAATCGCTTACCAGTGTCAAAATCCCCTAATGTACCAAAAGTTATAGGCTGCTACCCAGTCATGGCTGAAGCACTTTCTAGGAGTCTACAACATTGTTCTTTTAGTGTTTTGAGGATTGAATAACCCTAATGCCCATGATTGAAGGTGTCCACAACAAGAATTTTCTAGTTAGGTAACCCATATGTTGATGGAAGACCAAGTGTAGGTGTTCCTAGGTTCAGAGGGGAGGCCATTCCCTATTGACCCATGTATGATGCTCTTGTAATCGATTACAGGGGCCTGGTAATCGCTTACCAGTGTCAAAATTCCCTAATGTACCAAAAGTTATAGGCTACTATCCAGTCATGGCTGAAGCACTCCCTAGGGGTCTACAACATTGTTCTTTCAGTGTTTTGAGGATTGAATAACCCTGATGCCCATGGTTGAAGGTGTCCACAACAAGAATTTTCTAGTTAGGTAACCCATATGTTGATGGAAGACCAAGTATAGGTGTTCCTAGGTTCAGAGGGGAGGCCCTTCCCCATTGACCCATGTCTGATGCTCCTGTAATCGATTACAAGGGCCTGGTAATCGCTTACCAGTGTCAAAATCCCCTAATGTACCAAAAGTTTTAGGCTGCTACCTAGTCATGGATGAAGCACTCCCCATGGGTCTACAACACTGTTCTTTCGGTGTTATATCTCAAGTTGGAATATTACATTATTAAACAAACTTAGAAGGAATAATGAAGGGTATTGAGTAATGTAAATCGATAACATTAATAAAAGGCAATTACATTAAGATAAAAATTTAACAACAGTGCACGAAACATAAAGTTTTGAAATTAAAGGGTACACAACAGTATGAAATGAAATGTAATATAAGTAGGTGGTTGTCGATCAAATTGCTTGCGGAAGTTAATGAGATCTTGCTCTACGGCTCCAACACGATTTTCAATTCTATCAAATCTATCACCCACGAAGGACCGAATATCATTTGTTTGATTACTTCACTCAATGTTGCAGAAGAGGATTGTTATGGATTTTGAGAGGGTTGTCTTTCTTCGTGTTCTTCGTTACCAACATGTGGTTCTTCATTGCCTTCTTCTTGTTCAACATTGCCATCATGATCTTTGTATACCCGTATTCCTTCAACATTTTTTTCATAACCAAATAATGTTAAAACTTCAAAACCAATCTTTTGTTTAGCCTTTACTTGGGTAAAAGGATCAGTTTCTGTAGGGACACCAAAGTGTTCCATGAATATGGTAATTAGATGGGGATATGGTAGTTGGGCGTTGTCCCTTGTAGCCTTTTTCATCCTGTTTCGAATGATATGCCCCCAGTTAATTTGAACAAAATTTATCAGTGCCCACAGCAACATAATGTCTTCCTCTGTTGCCTGTGCAACATTCGTTGAACGAGGAACTAAGATCCGACAAAGTACATAATGCAGTATCCTAGTTTGAAACTTCATACTCCCGGCCAATATTCTACCTTGTATGATTGCACCTGGTTTACAAATGAATTGTGTAGCACTAACAGAATTGTATTCCTCCTTCCACTCGTCAACAACATGTCCTTCAAAACGAACACCAACACTAGGGATAGAAGTTAGTTCATGAAAAAGAGAAGGTTTAATTGTCATTTTCACCTTTTTAACCTCTGTTCGAATAACACCCGAATTTGAAATCTGCATATTGCTGTAGAAAACTCACACTAATTCGGGGTATTAGTGGCGTCTATAAGCGACAAAATCATTTAGGCCAACCTTTGTCAAGATCTCGTAAAATTCGAATTTCCCAGGTTTGAAATATGAGTTAGCAAGATACTTCCCTTCGAGGATTGGATGCTCAAAGAAATGTGTAGAGAACCTTTCATATTGTTCGTCATTGGAGAATAGTTCATTACTTGTAAGTGGGGGCGAGAGTGAAGGGGATTGCAGTGGTCGATTTCGAGGCCCCCCTGTCGAAGAGGAAGCCCTGGGTTTCTTGTGAGCGCAAGATGCCATTTGGGGATATTAGGGTTTACAAATGGCTATGAGCTTAAATGGATTGTGGGTGATTAATAGGGTTTTAATACAGGGAAGTAGGTTACACTTGTATTTAATTCGAATGGGTTAGTGGGTGACAGCAGAAACTGTCAGCGCATCGTGGTCTGCAACAGAAACTGTCAGGTGTAGTCTGTAATCGATTACAATCAAAGTGTAATCGGTTACTACTGTAGTGCATCTCCATTCCTCTATTCTGAAAGATTAACCTGTGTAAATTATAGATCAGTAATAGATAACGAACAAGCATATCATCTAATGACCATATACATCAACATTGTGTATTATCAAAATTGTTATGAACAACAGATAACAAGGACATAAATCCAATTGAAGCAACTTTCGATAGTTGAGATGCTTGATGGGTTTGTGTTCAATATTCCATGCCCTCTTGGAATTGTGAAATAGTGGATGTTGTGGTTTCCCGAGTGCAGAAAGGAACCCATATTACAAACATGTAACAAAAGTAATGAATATTTATAGTAAAACAAAACGTCAAGAATTCACTTTTGGTTGAACAGTTGTTGTTGAATATTTTTTCCTTGAAGCCGTTTTTCTTTTTTTAGTTCTAGTTTCAATAATTGACTTCAATCTGTTAGTTCTGGGTCGGCCTTTTCACTTAACCGCCACGAGACTGCGAACAATTACATCACTAGTTCCACATGTATTGTAGGATGGAGTATCGGTCACAGGATTCTCATACCTTAGTTGTCCTCCATCGTTTATTATGTTATTTTTCAGTGATGAAGTCAAACCGAATTTGTTAGCAAGACATTTCAATTCTTTTTCCGACGAACTAGAAGCACATTCAGATTCACATGCAGCCTCAACTATATCATAGAATCACTTACACAATGATTGGTATCTTTGCATCTTGGGTTCCTGTTGTAAAGAAGTGTAAGCTGCTCTAATAAGTGTGTGCTTCCTTCGAATATTTTTGCTCCAACGTCGAAGAACATATTTGGAGGGGACATTATGTACATTTTCCTGACCGAGAACCAATAGGGAATGTCGACATATGATGCCTCTAAACTCAAACAGTAGGCAAAAGCAGGTTGTATCGTTTGTAAGAGGATCAAATTCAACATGGTAATATTTTCCCGCACATTTTCCATCCGATATGCACTCTTCTTTGATAGTGTACTTTTTGAAAACACAGTCCATGACCGTGTCTTTGATGAAACAATTCATCCTGGACCGAAACTCAATTTGTACTTCCTCAAATTTTGCATGGGTGTACTCATCTTGAAATTGTCTCTCAATTGGTGATTGAGACCCACATGCAACCGTGGTATTCAAAGAGGAGAAGTATGCTTCTATTTCTTTTTGGGCCTTGAATTTAAGAGCATTATCGTACTGAATGACAAATTGTTGAAGTGTGGTACTGGAATTAATAAATCCATCAAAGAAAGCATTCATTCCCTCACTTCTTTGAGTTGTCGACATACCAGCCCAAAAGTGATTCTTCAAATAAGAAGGGACCCCACCCATTTTTTTCTCTCTTCATATAGAATATATAGCGATTCATTATTTTCTAAGCCATGTGTGGAAAGTAGTTTTTCCCAACCAATGTCAAAGTCTATTGTACTACTGCAGTCATAGACAAGCACTTTGATATTACTCTTGATACCAACATAATTTTTATACCCTTGAAATTTTTCAGGTATCTTTTTCATTATGTGCCACAAACACCATCTGTGCTCTGATTTTGGGAAGAATTCTTCAATTTCATTTGCCATGGCCTTACATTGATCGATTACAATACTATCAGGCGCCTTGTTTCCCATGCATCTTAGCCAACATTTGAATAACCACACAAATGATGAAGTGTCCTCAGATGAGTGCAATCCACAACCAAGTAGAATTGATTGTCCATGATGGTTAACGCATACAAATGGAGCAAAAGGCATGTCGTACTTGTTTGTTAAGTACGTTGTGTCAAAAGATACGACACCACCGAATTCCTCACATGCAACTCGGCTTCGAGCATCTGCCCAAAATACTCTAGTAATTCTATTATCTTCATCCATTTCGATGTCATAGAAGAAATCATTATTGAGGTCTCTCATTTTTGAAAAGTGACGTAGCAGCGCTTGACCGTCACCCTCCTTACACAGTGACCTTCTATGTTGACCGATGAAGTTCCTAGCATCTCGCTCTATAAATTGCATATTTTCATATCCACCAGCTTCATCAACCATGCTAAGAAAAGTTTTATTAATGCGCACACCGACATCATCATTCACTTCCAATGTGTGCTTTGCATGCATGTTCAATTTTCTATTGTCACGAATTAGATTCGAGGTTTGTGGACAAAGCTCATGACTGTGGTCTAGAACTACAGTCCTTACAAACCATTTGTCATCTTTACAAGCAATTGTTATTCCAACAGGGCATTGATTAGTCTGACTAGGCAGAGTTTTCACTTTTGGACGAATGCTAGAAACATATTTACCTTCCCTTGAACAAACCAATATTAAGTAGTACACTTCGTTATTGTCGTCTTTTTTAGATGTTCTTGTTCGTACGCCAAAACCACATCTTTTTCCATAGTCAGAATAAAATTTCTTTGCTTCTTGCATTGTGTCAAAACACATGTTCAATGTAAGAACCAACTCCAAACAACTATCATCAAGTGTATTAAATTCGCCATTGCTTTCACCAACCACATTGACGTTATTTGGACAACTGTCCATCACTATAATCTATTACCTGGAAATATTGCTTAATAAATAAACAAGGAAAACAAATATAAAAAGGAATAAAAGAATTAAGATAAATCTAACAACCTATAACAAATGGTACTACTAATACAACGAAATAAAATAGAAGGAATAAAAAAATCAAAAATCAAAGTTATAACCAGCTAAAGGTACCGTTAAAGGCGTTGAATGAATTTACTTCTCCTTTAATGATGTTTTTGTGCTTCTCACCAACGACCAAAGAATGCTTTTAATGTATTCTTTAATGAAGATTAAAGAAAGAGGAATGAAAGTGGACGTCCAAGAAGATGAAGCAGAAGTAATGCACAAGCTAAAAGTTCATTTCTTTAAGGTAGAAGCAATTAATGCAAAGAAGATGAAGTAGAAGAAATTAACATGCCACGGGTTATTGTGTTTAATGAAGGAGCATTTAATGCACTTCATAAATTTGGTGAAATGTGGCAAGACGTGGAGTGTTGAAGTCACTTACCATTTCCCCACATTAAATGCAATTTTGATGAAGGAAGCAAAAAGGTTACCTAGAGTCTGAAAAAGTAAACGGCAGATTACTTTTCATGGTGCATCCTACATTAAATGTATGATAAAGGTGAAGAAAAAATAATAAATTAGTCATACACTAGTGGAAAAACGTTGTTTAACGTCGGTTATTTTGGGCTTTTAACATCTTTTTCACAACTGACGTCTATACCGGTGACGTTAAAGGGACGTCGAACATCCACATATCAAACGTTTATACAGACGTCAGTTAGTGCAATGTCCGACGTCACTAAACGTCGGTGCAGGCGTGTAAACTGACGGCTAAAGGAAATATATAGATGTCAGAGAAAGCAATACCCGACGTCTAAGAGCACATAAAGACATCGAACATGTCACTAACCACCGTCTAAAATCACTATAGATGTCGGTGTAAGCATTAACCGACGTCTAATATAGTGGTTGTGTTTTAGTGCAGTTTTGTTCCTGTCTTTGGATAGTCCAGTAGCACACTCTTTCTTTGCTAGTTTTCCCCCAAAAAAAGCTTGTGTCTTTTGAATTTCTCATGACATTTGAACCCAAAACCGAACCTGGGTTCTTGCCTAGTTCCATTTTCAACCGCAAGAGGGAAAAATTACGGTGAAACGATAACTAGGCAACAACCTAGGGTCGTTTTTGGGTCCAAACGCCACGAGAAATCCAAAAGACGCCGCTTTTTCTGGGAGGCAGCTAGCAAAGGAAGAATGTGGTACTGCGTTACCCCAAGAGAGGAACAAAACTGCACTAAAACACAACAAAGGAAAACAAATTTTAATTAGTTGAACCAGAATGCTAATATAATCGGTCTAAACAAAGTTTAAACGGTTGAAATAAAAAAACACGCAACTGGAATGCAATGCCGCAAGAGAGAAAAAGGAGAGGAGGAAGACGATGATGTTATCAGAAACTAGAATGCAATGGCGCAAGAGAGAAAAACGAGAGGAGGAAGATGATTAAATGAGGCGAGTCTGCAAGGAGAAACTGCAATGCTGCGAAACTCCTCCGAGTCTGCGGTTTATTTAACATGAAATTAGACGTCTATAGTCACGTAGACGTCGGTTATAGTACTAATGTGACGTCGAATAAAACTTTTAATCTGCCTATTAGACGTCGGTTATAGATTGACGTTTCATTTCCTGTCAGGGAAGTAGACGAAGGTTGTCCTGGGGCGTCGATGTCTATAACATTTTAGACGTCTATGCCCCTTTACCGGACGTCGAATTGCCTGCGAGTTTGGTGAATAACATTAATTACAGTCACATAGACGTTGCCTCCCCAGGAGTCCAACGTCTAAGTTGCAGAATTTGACTGTCTTCCCGCCTTCCGGACATTATAGACGTCAGTTGTTGACTACATGACGGCTAAGCGCCTGAGAATAAGGTGAAGAGCATTAATTGCAGCCAGGTAGACGTCAACCCCCCATCACAACCGATGTCAATGGGGCAGGAAAAGACTGTCTTCTCGCCTACCTCAGGCCCTTGGACGTCGGTTTTGGGCATAGCAGAAGTCGAATAAATAATAGACATCGTTTGCCATAAAAACCGACGTTCGGTTTACCCAATTATTTACGGTAATGCCACCGTCTGCTAGTATACGTCGGGCTACCGCCCCACCGACGTCTAGTGGGTGACGTTAAATAGCGTTTTTCCACTAGTGATATCAATAATAAATTAATATTAAGTTTTTGTTAACCCTTCATTAGTCATATCAATAATAAATGAAATTAAAAATAATATTTGCACAAAAAGTTAATGAGTAAAACATTTTTTCTTCTTCTTTATATATCAACGAACTTTGTAGTGTAGGAAGTCACTCTCACTTTCATTCCAATCAAGTTGTTCCAAGTAAAGTGTATTTCTTACACGCTTACATAGTCTTACTTAATATGTTTGTTAACATAATTTATTGTTCTTTCAGATACAAATATTATGGATGCTTGGGAAGGTCTTCAATCTGACGACGACGTCCTTGAATCGTTCTTGAAGAAATGTGATAGTTCATCATCATTGATTCCTGGTCCGGCTGGGAATGTCCAGGCAGCTATTATGAATAAGATAAGTGATGACCCACGTACCACCCAACAATTTGCTGAGGAAGTTGCTCAAGCAACGTATGAAAGAGATTTCAATTCCAATGCTTGGAAATGGGCTGAGATGTACATACAACACCATGGTCAGTAATTCAATAAACTTTGTCATTGTATTTTATTTTTGAAATTTTTCTTCAACGAAGAGTGAAATGCAGATCTTGTGAAAGATGGAGATATTAATAACGTCAATCACCTAGATTCAGCAAAATCATTGTCTGTGCTGCGACTTGTTGTTTGTATTGTTAAAGAGTGTAATCCCAATGGTCTGGGAGATATGCAACTGCCTCTTAAGGTAATATTTAACAAGAACATAAACTTTGGTCCTTTAAATCAAGTTAAATAATGTGACATTTATTTTGACCAGGACCCTACTGCGACTATGAAGGCGTCCTTACATAGGAATGTTCTTCAAGATCCAAATCTTGGTCCACATATCGGCCTTGGTTCCATTTTGATACTTAACCCTGTAACCAATCTTATTCATACTTAAATTTATTATGGATAACTATTGAAATTATTATTTATAGTATTTGACTCTTTTGATTCAGGTACATTCATTCAATGCATTTGCCACAACACACTACCTTAACATAGTGCTTTGAAATGTAGTGAAAGTATTTGCCACTGACATATGTCCTCCAACAAAGGAACTCGTGATGGAAACATGCAAACCAGTGATTAGACCCCGTCTACGGGAAGAACCAAATATGGCTGAAATTATGCGAAAATTGAGAAATCCACATCATCAACCATCTACATCGAAAGTACCAGACAACAACAATGAACAAAACTCTAACGCAATGTAATAATATTATGTAGACATATTATTCGATGTTTACTTTCTTTTGTAGGTGACTCTCAATCATTTAAGGATTACCGTACCAATGTTTACTATTAGTCAGACTTTTATTTAGGATGACTGTAATATTTATTGGGATGACTGTATCAACGTTTATGATGATTGTTTTAATTTGTATTCATATGGTTTTATGCTATGAATGTAAACACCATGGACAGATGATTATGAAAGAATTGTTGGAGTATTGTACTAAATTTGGTTTCTTTATGCTATTACCTTCACTAGATTTGACCTACTTAGGCCCAAGTAGTCCATGGGGAGGTACACTTAAAAACCATAGGAGAAGTGTTGAACTTTCAGTACAAACTTCCTTTTTTCCCCTGGTAAACAATTACAGCCTCACTGTAATCGATTACACACGCCCATAGGTGCCTTTCTGACTCTCCCTGACAACACCCTTTGGATGGAATCCTTAGCAATCAATCATGTGCACACCTTTATTCCTTTCAACCAGTAATAAGTACGTCTATAAGTCCTAGGTCCTACAAATCAACCAACCAAATCAACACCCTTCATTAGATTTGACCTACTTAGGTCCAAGCAATCCATGGGGAGCTACACTTAAAAGCCATGGAAGCAGTGCTGAACTTTCAGTACAAACTTCTCTTTTTCCCCTGGTAAGCGATTACAGCCTCACTATAATCGATTACACACGCCCATAAGTGCCTCTTTGACTCTCCCTGATAGCACCCTTTGAATGGAATCCTTAGCAATCAATCATGTGCACACCCTTATTCCTTTCAACCAGGAATAAGTACGCCCACAAGTTCTAGGTCCTAAAAATCAACCAACCAAATCAACACCCTTCACTAGATTTGACCTACTTAGGTCCAAGTAGTCCATGGGGATCTACACTTAAAAACCATGGGAGCAGTTCTGAACTTTCAGTACAAACTTCATTTTTTCCCCTGGTAAGTGATTACAGCCTCACTGTAATCGATTACACATGCCTATAAGTGCCTCTCTGACTCACCCTGACAGCACCCTTTGGATGGAATCCTTAGCAATCAATCATGTGCACACCCTTATTCCTTTCAACCAGTAATAAGTACGCCCACAAGTTCTAGGTCCAAAAAATCAATCAACTAAATCAACACCCTTCACTAGATTTGACCTACCTAGGTCCAAGCAGTCCATGGGGAGCTACACTTAAAAGCCATGGGAGTATTGCTGAAATTTCAGTACAAACTTCTCTTTTTCCCCTGGTAAGCGATTACAGGCTCATTGTAATCGATTATACACGCTCATAAGTGCCTCTCTAACTCTCCCTGACAGCACCCTTTGGATGAAATCCTTAGCAATCCATCATGTGCACACCCTTATTCCTTTCAACCAGTAATAAGTACGTACACAAGTCCTAGGTCCTAAAAATCAACCAACCAAATCAACACCCTTCACTAGATTTGACCTACTTAGGTCCAAACAGTCCATGGGGAGCTACACTTAAAAACCATGGGAGCAGTGCTGAACTTTTAGTAAAAACTTCATTTTTTCCCCTGGTAAGCGATTACAACCTCACTGTAATCGATTACACATGCCCATAAATGCCTCGCTGACTCTCCCTGACAGCACCCTTTGGATGGAATCCTTAGCAATCAATCATGTGCACACCCTTATTCCTTTCAACTAGTAATAAGTACACCCACAAGTCCTAGGTCCTAAAAATCAACCAACCAAATCAACACCCTTTACTAGATTTGACCTACTTAGGTCCAAGCAGTCCATGGGGAGCTACACTTAAAAACCATGGGAGTAGTGCTGAACTTTCAATACAAACTTCTCTTTTTCCCCTGGTAAGCGATTACAGGCTCACTGTAATCTATTACATACACAAAAAATGAAGTTCAGGTAATATTTAATGAAGACTACCTTAGTTGTATTTATTTCCTATAAGTCATTACAATAATTCATTAAAATGTTTATATTTAATGAAGAAAACTTTTAGTGAATTCATTTGCTATAAATTTGTACAATTCTGTCCAAATTTGCAATACTTTAAATCATTACATTGTGTATTCATTTGCTATAAAATAACAATGTAAACCAACAAAACATTTCTAATGCTATAGTTATCCTAAATGCTGTAGCGTTGCAAATCTGCACACGTTGTCCTCGTCTAGGATCCAGTCACATATATACTTCTTCCTAACGCAGCCAATTCCTCCTGAAATGAACATACATATTACTTTAGAAAAAAATGTAAATATATAATGTTATATTTAGAAATTCATAATTTAACCTACATTTGTATAATCAGACATGCTTTTGCCATCATATTTCTCCTCTCCATCCCATATTTCAATAACTTTCATCAAGATTACACCACAATCGTATCTATAGCAATTAAAAAAATACATACATTCTTTTTCTTAATGAAAACACAATAAATTTCAAAGCAATCCTAATATAAACTAACGTGTTAGGTTGGACTGGGATATTGGCTTGTTGAACCAACAACGGACTCTTACTATGTTCAAGTGGATTCCTCAACAAACCCCAAAACTGTTGAATATTTTGAGCCTGTATTGTACACAAATAACAAAAACAAGTTCAAAATAAAAACAATTTAATCACTGACCACTAAACATCGAATTGAAATGTGGATTCATACAATGATTCTGTCAATCCGAGCACGTCCTCTGATTCCCTTCCCCAATGAGTCAATCACAAAAAACTGCATGGTGCAGACCTTCAGTGCAAAGCACCACCAGTGACCATCACTTAAAATTTTGATGAACACCTACAAAATATTTGGAATATGTCAAAATAGTAACAACCAAATGAAAAAACTACTACCTCCTAAAAAAGTACACCTTACTCACCCAATCAGCAGACAATAAGTCTTCCACTTTTACTAGATCATATCGGAAATATGGCTGGTAATCAATCAGTTGCCACACATGTCTATTGGCAATTCTTTTCTTTTGGTCGTATAGTACATGGGTCTTAAATAAAATAAACAAACTTAATCAATAAACAACCATGTACATGTAAAATTATACCATACAAATAAAAAACAACACTGTAATAAAAGTTAATACCCCAAACATAGGACTGAATACCATCCTTTTGATGACGCCAGACAACCTTTTCTCAAAGTACACGAACATTGTTGCTACAGAAATTAACGCCTATAAAACAATAAACAACTTTGACATCAACTTATTGTAGGTTAACATTAACAACAACTTTATATTCAAGTGAATAATTACCATGTTGTCTACACATTGCCGAGGCCCTAAAGAGCTACATTCAATTGTGCTCAACAATTGACCCATTATTTCAAACACATAACTGAAAAATCAACAATATTAAATCAGGTATCAATATCATTATGCACTAATAACAAAAAAAATAACTAATCTTATCTTACCCCCGTACAATGTCTTTTCGCATCACAAAGTAGTACAACCGATCCAAATCAACCGTTGTTCTTGGATCACCAACAAAAGTACTCAAAGGCTCTACGAAAAAAGGTTTAACATGGGAATTTACTTCTTCACCATCGTCATCATCATCACCAATGTCAATGAAAGGGGGTGGATGGTCAATGGGTTCCCCAGCGAGTTCTTCATCTACAGCTTCTTCATGTGCGTGACCTGGAGCTTCTTCAAGTGTGTCACATGCACATTCTTCATCTACAGCTTTTTCATGACCTTCACCTACAGCTTCTTCATCTGCAAGTTCTTCATCTGCAGTTTCATCTGCAGCTTCTTCATGTGCGTGACCTGGAGCTTCTTCAAGTGCGTCACATGCACGTTCTTCATCTGTAGCTTTTTCATGACCTTCACCTGCAGCTTCTTCATCTGCAGGTTCTTCATTTGCATGAGATGCAGCTTCTTGATGAGCTTCACCTGCTACTTCTTCACCTGCACAATCTTCTTTCCCTTCACCCTCAACACCTTTTTCTTCAACATTTCGAAACTTTCTTAGATCACTCAGTTCCTTCCTAACAGAAGCAATTTTATCCCTTAGACTTCTTATCCTTTGGTTATTTCTTCTTATTTTATCAACAACTGCTGATTGGGAACTTTAATAACCTTGTTTTTCAGGTGCTTCTTGTTCAGGGCTCCAACCTTCAGCCCTTGTAACCCCATCCAAATTGAAAGCACAATGGATGATGGGATCTAGGTAGTCATTGGAACTAAGGTACCAATCAAAATGTACCTATAACAATCACAAATAATTACCTCAAGCAAATAACAACTCCACAAATCACAAAAATAAATAACAACATAACATGTTTAAAAAGTTACTTACCTCGCCTCTCTTCAACAAAACATCACATTCTTCGGTCTCATAATTTAACGAATGAAATTGCAAAACACGCGGGAATACCTTATGAGAAGAATCAACATGCAAACCAAGGCGTTCATACGCCCAAAGCTACAATCAAAGTAATAAAACTAATAAAACAACATCTTACAATGAACTGACTTAATACAACAATCAAGCACAATAAATCATACCTGTAATACAACAACACTTCCACTTATGCTCAAAGAATCAATAATCGCTCTAGGAAGTAATTTCTTATTACATATATTCACTCGTTTTACAATATATGTATGTACTGCACTACTCCAATCATAATTTGACAAACCATCTATGTCATCTAATACTAAACAAGGCATGTTAGAAACATGTCTTGCCTTCCTAGAAAAAAAAACACCACAAAACAAATTAATATATACAAACGGCATACAACATCTACATCAAGATCATCATTATGTACAAGGACATTAAACATCTTTATCAGGTCTTTCAATTTCAATGATTTTGAATTAAAATGTTCAGCAACTTTACCCATAACTGACTCATCCAAAGGAACCTCCAAACCCCCTACTCCTAACCATAAACTCATGACCATATCCAGCACATTGAAAGGCACCAATTGTTGCCTAACTCTAAACGCTTGATGGTGGGGAACCCATCTACGAACCATCAGTTTCAACAATTTTAGGTTAACCTCTAAAGGATCTTCAATTTGTAAACACATTTTAAATGGAGTTCCAGAAATCCGCTTCTGATGTCTCACTCGCAGTAACGAATTCATTTGTGCAATATAGGATGTGTCCATCCAAGCTCTAAGGCGCCACTGTTCAACAGTTCAAATTTATAACAATGAATTTATAAAACAGTGCTCCAAAACAACAAAGAAAATAAAGATCTTAAAAATCTACTCGCATTGCTTTTACAGGGTACCATTTTGAATTGTACTAATATCGTCAAGCAAATATTAACCTATGATAAAAAATTACAAAACGGGAGAAAATTAATTTCAATACGCAGGTAATGGTGTTAAAAGACGAAAACCAATAACCCAGTTTTGTCAAGTAATCGTGCATAAAATGTGCCAATCAAAAATAACCTAAAAAGTTTGCAAATAAGAAATACCTTTCGATTAAAAAGCAAAAGAAGGTTCGCAGACACGATGCAGAGAAACTGAACAGCGCACCCAATACCCAAATCCTCAACGGTGATAGCGAAAAAACCTCTCCTTTAACAGTTCTTCACCATCGCACCCAACACCCAAAGGCATAACGCCGACAGCGAACCTAACACCTAAAGGCATAATAAAGACAACCAAAAAACCTCTCCTTTCGACAAATGACGCCAACGATTTGCCCAAGCCAGACTTCCTCCAACGACTTCAATGGCGGATAGAGACAAAGGATAAGTCGACCCAAGCACCAAGAAATGGGACTTCGGTGGCGCGAAAGAGTTTGCGAGAGACTTTGGATTGGAAAACCTTGACAGAGAGAGCTTCGTAAGAGACTGAGAGAGAGAGCACTAACAGAGATGAAGGAGAGACTTTCGTAAGAGAGTGAGAGACAAACTTTCGTAAGAGTCGAAGGCGCGAACAGGTTTTAACATTTGCTTCTTCCAAAAATGCCCTCGACCATGATTTCCATCTGATTTAAAAATTCATTTTTAACAACAAATGACAGAGCGACACGTGTCGTTGTCAAATTGTTGTCAAAATGCCGTTGTTGAAGAAACATTTTCCTAATTTATAATATTATAATATGAATGAATGTTGATACGTTAGTTTATTATAAATATTAAATTGTTTTCTTTAATGGTTTAATGGAATATTATATTAAAATTATGAGTTAATATATTTATTATAATAGAATTAAAGGAAATAGTTTTTTCATATTGATGGAGTGCAGCGGAGTCTAGGCTTTGGAAATAAATTATAAGAATTTTAGTGTGGAGAGACCTAGTGTAGATAAATCTTAGTTTATGTGATGCTTCTATTAAGGGAATGATTCCTACTTAATTTTTAAATCTTGAGAAAACCTTTTAAAGGACAGGAATGATGTAGCTCGACATGGAAATAACAATGCTAGAATTAAATAGTATATTACGTTAAACTACATATTACATAATATGCTTATTCCATAAATTTTCTGTGGTGAACCTTTTATATTATATAATAATATAAACTTATACAGATTAGTATATATTAGATATATGATTGTATAGAAACGTTAACAAGGTTATCAACTAACTTAGGTTTGCCTAATATTATATTATGATATACCATTATTAGAATCAGTAAGTTTGGAATCTAGCATAAAATTAAATTATATTTAGTAGGTCTATTTAAGTTGTGAAATGGTACAAATGGTATTTATACTTTAATTTTGAAGAACTATTATGTATATGTTGATTGTGGCAAAAAGTATATGATTACAAAGTGATGAAAGTACGATTCAAGTGGTAGACCAAGTTCTATCTGTGTAGAATCTCTTGGTGAGATTCTTAGTGTTTAGAATGAAAGTAGAAGCTCAGTCTTGGGGTCTTCCTAACGCTCCAATGGTCTTTCTTCTCACGTAGAGAAGATTGAACCATGTGGTGAGGAGTAGCAGGAGGTATTAGTCTTGGAGGCTTCCAGTATGCTCCAGGGCGCGGAACAGACTAACCTCGTGAGTGTGACAGGGTGGGGGAGCCCAGGTATCACAAGCCACCACGGGTGCATGGCCCGCCATAGCTCGACTATCATTCTAAAGTCTGGATGAGTCAAGTCTAAAAGATAACATGCTAGGATCTGTGTCATATATTGCCTTGCTGTTATATACTTTACTTGAGTTGAATCTGGTATATATATGTTGACATAATCACATGCTTTTTATATAATTAGCTCACCCTTGCTTGCTTGTGTTTGTGCCGTGTTTGTGTTTGTTTTCTTTTGCGATGATCATCCACTTGGATGGGAGCAGATGGCGAGGAGGTTACTTTGGAGATAGTTTTGGAGGGAGACAAAGATGTTGTAGCTTAGTTCTATAGGCTTTATTCCATTGAACTCATGTTGTTTTGAAATACTCTTCTATTCGTACCACTTGCGATACTCTTATGTTTAAGTTTTAAATTCCTAGCAAATTTGAAAGGATGACTGTAATACCTTAACCTTTACTCCAAGTCTCCTAACTGCTTTCTAGTATTATTCATGATGACGTCTTAATTATGTATGCCCTTTGTATATAATTGGGATGTCACACTATCAATCATAATTGAAAAAAAGAAGACGAAATATAAAAAAAAAATTATACAAGTATTTAGAGGATTGGTGGTGAATGGTGTGCATTATATCTTTGCCATCAATATCTAAATATTCAATCACAATTTTTTAAATATCTACATTCTAGAAATGATATGTACACAATTTTTATTTCTAATGTAATTACATGACAAACTTTAATAATCATGAAATAAAGATCATAATTGGATTAATTTCACAATTCAAAGTATATTAAATTTAAGACTCAATTAAATTTAGCCAAACTTTAATTATTTCTTTTTTTTTTAAATTTGTTTTTATTTCAATACTTAATTTGTAATTATATCTTTTGTCTAAATCTAGTTACAAAAAGGTTTAATCATTTTGGAGTCCCTGTTTTTGTATAATCTTCTCAAATAGGTTATCATATTTTTTTATCTCAATTAGGTCCTTGTTCATGTAAAATTGAGTCAATTAGAACTTTGTCGTTAGTTGGACTAGACGATGTTAAATTTGTTGTCTTGTGGCATGCTGACTGCACAAATGTTAACCACGTGGTAGAGAAAGCTCGCATTACGTGGATGTGTAATTTATAAATGAAACCATGACAACCACTTCTTACCCTTGAGAGAGATGAAAATCTCATGAGCACTAGAATTGTTCTCAAACAAATCCAAGGCAAGAAAGTAGAGTTGTTCATCAACACCTTGCAACTCATCCAACACCTTAATGTGTAAGCAATTCTTTAATTTTCAATTGAATGAAAAACACACACAGGATCTTGAATTTTCATGATACTCACTATTCTCACATAAATAGTAGAAGAGAACTTACCTGGATCCATTGTATAGTTCTTCCTGTAAATTGTTCTCCCTTCTCTTACTCCTCTTTAATGCTTTCTTAATGATCTAGAAATTGCTAAGGATGTTTTTCTTTGTCAAAGTCACAGTTTCTTTTTTTTTTCGAGAATGTTGCTTTTTCTCTCCACTTTTCAGAAACTTAATGTTTCAACAGAAGTAAAACGTTTTTCCTCTTTTATGATATTTAATCAAATTTAATAAAATACCAAAAATGCCCTTTATTGAAGTGAGAAGAGAGGGAATAATTTTAATAACTCTAAAATAATCCCTATAATTGTAATACCTTATATTCTAATAATCATCACATTAGAATCTGTACATCAAAGTTACACTTTAAATTACATGAACCAATTCTTGAATTAATATAATTTAACATTCTCCCACTTGGTTCATGTGATGACTTGAAGATCTAAAACTAAACTTTAAGTGTGCACCATTCATTAGAATTATCAAGTCATCATCCTTGTATGAATTGAAATGATCGGATCATGGCGAGCAAAAGTCATGAACGACAAGATTCCTTCCATGTATCACATAATCAAACCAACTCAACATAAATTTAATCAATCTTATAACTTTCATGTCTCTAAAAGAGATATAACATGTTACCACAATCAATAATACATGTATATAACTTAATGTAGATAACAATAGGAAAAAGAGAAACATAACTTTAATTGAATTCACAAGTGTCATAATGACAGTACAAGCGTATAACTATACATATCCATATAGATAAATAACATCATCATGTTAATATTGACTTATCCATAATGCCTATACTTTCAACATGGCCAATAAACGTTTTGGGCGGTACTCCTTTAGTTAACGAATCTGTTATCATCAAATCCGTACCAATATGCTCAATCAACACTCTATGTTTCTGCACTTCTTCTTTGACCAACAAGTATTTCAAATCCATGTGTTTAGCACCCTTTGAATACTTGTCATTTTTAGAGAAGAAGACGGTTGCAGAATTATCACAATAAATCCTTATCGGCCTAGCAATACTATCAATAATGCCAAGCCTCGATACAAAGTTCCGCAACCACAAAGCATGAACCGTGGCTCAAAGCATGCCACAAATTCAGCCTCCATGGTGAAAGTATCAATGACTTATTGTTTTGCACTTTTCCAAGAAATTTCTCCTCCAGCTAATAGATAAACATACCCAAATGTGGATTTTCTTGAATCTACACATCCAGCATAGTCTGAAAGCCAATCACTTCAAGATAATCTGACTTTCTATAGGTGAGCATGTATTCTTTGGTACCTCGTAAGTACCTAAGAACTTTCTTTGCAGCTTTCCAATGATCCATTCTAGGATTACTTTGATATCGGCCTAACATTCCAACAACAAAACTAATATCTGGCTGAGTACAAGTTTGAGCATACATCAAACTTCCAACCACTGATGCATGAGGAATGGACTCCATGGCCTTTCGTTCCAAATCATTCTTGGGACATTGCATTTGACTAAACTTGTCCCCTTTTTGAATTGGAACTACTCCAGGAGAGCATTTTTCCATTCTGAATCTCTCTAACACTTTGTTAATATAGCCTTTTTGAGACAAACTTAACAATCTTTGTGATCTATCATGGAATATTTCTATTCCTATCACATAAGATTCCTCATTCATATATTTCATTTCAAAGTTGTTAGAGAGAAACTTCTTTACATCATGTAACATACCAATATCATTAGCAGCAAGAAGAATGTCGTCAACATATAGAACCAAAATAGCAAACTTACTCCCACGGATCTTTATGTACATACACCGGTCAAAGGTGTTCTCTACAAAACCATATGAAGTTATGGTATCATTAAATTTTAGATACCATTGTCGGGAAGCTTGTTTCAGTCCATATATTGATTTCTTCAATTTACACACCAAATTTTCTTTTCCTATTATTGTGAAACCTTATGGTTGGTCCATATAAACTTCCTCTTCTAAGTCACCATTCAGAAAAGCGGTCTTTACATCCATTTGGTGAAGCTCTAAATCATAATGAGCCACCAAAGCCAAAACAATTCTCAAAGAGTCCTTCTTAGAAATAGGAGAGAAGGTATCTTTGTAGTCAATGCGTTCCTTTTGAGTGAAACCTTTGGCTACTAATCTAGCTTTATACCTTTCAATATTTCCTTTTGAGTCATGTTTAGTCTTAAAGACCCGTTTACAACCGACTCTTTTTGAACCCTTAGGCAATTCAACTAGATCCCATAATTTATTGTCATCCATTGATTTCAATTCTTCTTTCATAGCATTCAACCAATTCTCTGAATTATCTCTTTCCATGGCTTGTCTGAAAGAGACTGGATCCTCATCAATACTTAAGTCACATTCATGTTCAACAGAGCAAACCACATAATCATTCGAAATAACAGGTCTTTTCTGCCTTACAACCCTTCTTAATGTTGCTTCTTGTGGTTCCTCTATCAATTGCTCATTTATGACTTGCTCATTTGTGACTTGCTCATTGTCAATTGGCTCAACATTTATATGTTCATTTTGTGGGATTGGAATTAACTTGTTGTCTTTGCTTGTTGTGTGACTGTGATACAATAAGAGGGATAACAACTTCAGAAGAGACATTAGATGTAGAAACACTATCAGTATGCTCTTGAATGTCCACTATTCGTGATTCCTCACTCCCACTAAATTGACCATTTTCAACAAGTCGAGCATTTCCAGACTCAACTATTCTTGTATTGTGGTTAGGGCAATAAAATCTATATCCCTTTCATTTTTCAGGATAATCGATGAAGTAACCACTAATGGTTCTTGCATCAAGCTTCTTTTCATGTGGATTATATAACCTTACCTCTACCGGAAAACCCCAAACATGAAGATGTCTTAAATTGGGTTTCCTTCTAGTCCATAGTTCATAAGGAGTTTTAGAAATTGCTTTGCTAGGAACCCTGTTAACCAGATATACAACAGTCTTTAATGAATACATCCACAAAGATAAAGGAATATTACTATGACTTAACATACTCCTAACCATATCCATAAGAGTACGATTCCGCCTTTCTACTACACAATTTTGTTGTGGTTCATCGGGCATTGTATATTGTGCACATATACCCCGACTTTCAAGATACTTTGCAAATGGACCTGGACATTGTCCACTCTCATCAGTTTTACCATAATATTCATCACCTCTATCAGATCTCACCACTTTTACTTTTCTATCTAATTGCCTTTCCACCTCATTTATGAACACCTCAAGGGCGTTCACTGATTGAGATTTATCATTCAATAGATATATATAACAATAATGTGAGAAGTCATCAATAAAGGAGATAAAATATTTTTCACTACTCCAAGATTTAATGTCAAAAGGACCACAAATATCAGCGTGTATTAACTCAAGAAGTAGACTGCTTCTTGTGGCGGGTTATTTTGATATGTGTTTTGTTTGTTTACCCTTAATACAATCAATACATACATCCCAGTAATCAAAATCCAATTGAGGTAAAATTTCATTTTTCACTAACCTCAACATCCTTTCTTTGGATATATGACCCAATCTTTTATGCCATAAGAAAGCAGAACATTCACTTCCTGCACTACACTTTCTATCAACAACATGTTCAACATTAAATAAGGATTCAAAAAATTAACATCAAGATTTAAATGATATAAACCATCCAATAATGTACCAGAACCATAATAGTACGAAAGTTTATACAAATGAAAAATATCATTTTCAATCCTGATGTTAAAACCTAAATAATCCAACTTTGCAACAGAAATTAAATTCCTAGCACAACCAGGAACATAGAGACACTTTTCAAGATTCAGACAATAACAAGTGTCTAAAATCAATCTGTAAGTACCAATTCCTTCTATCTGTGCGTTCATTATGTTCCCCATATATAAATACTTTTCAATTCCTTTTATGGGATGGATTGAAAGGAATCCCTGCATAATATTAGAAACATGAGTGGTAGCTCCAGAATCCAACCATCGGGTATTATTAGGCACTTCAATAATATTTGCTTCAAAACTTATAGAAACATAAAAAGTACCTTTGTTTTCGAACCGAGATTTTCTTTTCGGACAATCTTTCTTGAAGCACTTTCTTGCAAAAGAAACATTTTTGGTCCTTCTGGATATTGCCCTTATTCACTTTCTTGGGGCTTTGTCCTTCTTGTTCTTCTTTCCTGATTTGGCTATACTGAAGCTAGCACCTTCATGAGTTGTGAGATGGATAAAATGATCTTTCATTTTCTTCAATCTCTCTTCCTCTTGTACCAACATGGCTTTGATTTCTTGAAAGTTCCATTTACCCTTAAGAGTGTTATAATTCACTTGGAACTGGCCAAATTCAGGAGGAAGAGAGTTCATGATAAACTGTACTAGAAAAGACTCATTCACCTCCATTCCCATTGACTTCAATCTTGCTGCTATATTAGCCATTCCAGTTACATGTTCATGTATGGGTTGTGACCAGTCAAACGTTTTGGTAGTCAGCTCACTCATAAGAGTTCCCACAATAGACTTGTCAGTTATGTCTGATTGTGAGTACTCCTTGATCATTTTCATGAATTCCTTTGTGTTTTCCATTTTAGGCATAAAAGGATTTACATTCTCTGCCATAGACATGCACATCAAGTTTAGTGACAGCCTGTTAGACCTGTGCCAAGCCTCATAAAGAGACTTCTCATAATGGTCCTTGTACTGGTCCTGTAATGGCTGCGGACATTTCATCCATCATAATAGCCATGTCCAAGTCTAACACACCCAGTTGGAACTGAATTTGTTCTGACCAATCAACATAATTTAGCCCATTAAACTTGACCACATTGTTGCTCAAACCTGATAAATTCATGTAAGCTAAAATAATATACAAGCTCATACATTAATGCTTTGATTAAAATTAATGGATTTAAACAAAAATTACTACACTAGTCATACATTCAAGTTCACCTTTGGGTGACACTTAAACAAATAGGTAATCATTTAAGTCATTTATTTAAGTTCACCTTTGGGTGATTCTTAAAGTGACAAATTCCATATATACTTTAATAAACAATCAATCATATTTAAGTTTATATCTATGTTATATTTTAATATACAAACATATTTACTAAGTACATGAAATGTCTCACTTTAATGTCATCAATTATAAACAATGGTTCACCTTTGGGTAATCCATAACATCCTTATAACAATGGCTAATAATTATATATATTCATAATTTAACATTCTTTATTTTATGAATAATTTTTCACAAAAACTATGAACAATTTAAAAGAACAACAGAATTACTAAAACTTTTAATTTTGATTAGATTATAACTCACCCAAAATTCAACTTAATTGAATTTCCTTCATCCAAGATTAGTAAACAATTACATATAATTAATAAAACAAAGGATTATACCATGCATGCCAGTAGATGCACTTTTCTAATTAAAAGCATTTGAAACCTTCAATCTTTTAATTCACATATGATTTCCATTTAATGCACAACAATGTTAAAATTTAACATAGTAAAATTGCTTTACTGTTAGAATAGTGCCGCAACAATAAAGTTGTTTCCAAAATGGAATTTTGCGCTGCAACAATAAAGTTGCTTCCAAAATTGAATTCTGCGGCTGAATCAAAATCACAAACGTGCAACACCTTTAATGCAACAATAAATAAATAAAAAAAATTTGGCTTCCAGGGTTAATGAAATTCAATTCAAACAATCATGCAACAGTAAAAAAGTTGCTTTACTGTGACGTGCGCAACAATCAAAATTAAAAAACTTGCGGCTTCCCAGATTCACATTACAGTGAATTTAATTTTCTTTCATGCCAATAAAATAATTAAACTTATGAAAATTTAAAAGCCCTAAATTTTATAATTCAAAAAATTAGGGTTTCAAAAAAATTGAGAAAATTATCATTCATGGAGAATCATAAAATTCATAATCATCTTCTGATACCACTTGTAAGTAATTTTTTAATTTTCAATTGAATGAAAAACACATAGAATCTTGAATTTTCATGATACTCACTATTTTCACATAAATAGTAGAAGAGATACCTGGATCTATTGTATAGTTCTTCCTGTCAATTGTTCTCGCTTCTCTTACTCATCTTTAATGCTTTCTTGATGATATATAAATTGTCAAGGATGTTTTTCTTTCCTAAGAAGGTTGCTTTTTCTCTTCACTTTTCATAAACTTAATGAGTCAACAAAAGTAAAACGTTTTTCCTCTTTTATGATATTTAATCAACTTTAATAAAATACCAAAATGCCCTTTATTGAAGTGAGAAGAGAGAGATTAATTTTAATAACTCTAAAATAATCCCTATAACTTTAATACCTTATATTCTAATAATCATCACATTAGAATTTGTACATCAAAGTTACACTTTAAATTACATGAACCAATTCTTGAATTAATATAATTTAACATAATGCGCTTGCTTACGGAGAACATGTCCTCGTTCTTCATAATTGCATTGGCCCTCATCTTTGAAGCAGCAACAATCTCCAACATGGCATCCATAATGGTATCGTTGTTAGCCTTGCGGCTCCGCTTCCGACCACCGAAACCAGACGGCACAACAACCTGATGTCGCTTGTGTCCATCCAACATATGCATATCTTTACCAGAGCCAGAAGAGCTATCCTCATCCACATACGCAATTGCCACTATAATAAGTAAAATAATCACATCACCATTCAAAATTACGGCCATACCTATCCTAGTTAATTCCCATCTCACAGTACAATTCACCAAAAATGGGAGAAACAATCGCACCAAAAATTCAAAACCAGAGAAAACAAGGAACCCTGAATTCTGTTTTCGTGACTTTGAGAATTAAGGTTTTTTTTTTGAATTTTGGGGGCTTTGGAATCTGTTCATTCAATTTTGGGTTTTCTTAGTTTTTTTGTGATTAGGGTTGGATCTTGTTTCTCATGGTGCGATTTGGGGCATAGGGATTTGAATGGGGTTTCTTTTTCTATGTCTCGTGATGTTGGGTGTGACCGTGGGAGAAAGGGTTTCCAATTTTGACAGCCACCAGTGACGGTGAACTCGAGTCCAATTCTGGCAACGCTGGGATGACAACGATATCACAGTGGTTGTGATGGCAGCGAAGTTGCTCCATTCTTACCCTAGTGGAGTCCTTGTGGGCTTGGCTTGGATTGGAAGAAGTTTGGTTTGTATTGGGTTGTATTTTTTAGTATCGGGAGGATGCATGACCCCGAGACATTCGTCGACGTTGACGGGGATATGTATCGCGATATGTGGCTCGAACAGGAAGCACAGGTTTGGGGAGAAGCAGTACGCGAACGAGTATGAGGGTTGGTGGCGGTGCAACCTGCAAGAGGGGGAGGAAGGCACACGTGGCACTGGTTTAGCTAAACCTTAATCTCACAGTGCTCTGGTTTTTTATGATAACAACAAATTATTAATAACACATGTATTGTTATGTGTTACATGTTCAATTCTTTATTGTGAATGATATCTTAAAGAACATGTTTGTGTCGACTCTCATATATGTATGCATATTCACTGGTGTTATACTTGATACACCGTTTGGGATTACATTACATTTGTTTAAGAAAAGAAAACCACATGCACTTTGTTGACTTATATTGTGTGGCAAAACTAAAAGTTTTAAATTGACTTCATTATGAAGTAAGTCGACTAAAACTCGTGACTTTGCACAGATTTTCAAAAGTAGTGTTGTGAGTAATTTTGTATTGAAAAGATTTTCAAAATTGTTTTGAAGTGTCTAAGTCGACTGCACGCGCAGTGAATTCGAATTAGTTAGTTATTTGTTTTGAAATTTTGTTAATGCTTTTATGTTGTAACAGCTATTTTCTATTGACTGTCAAAGCATTAAATGGAAGTCAACTGAATTAAATGCAAAATCAATTTGGTTGTTATGATTGTTGCTATTTGACTTAACTGTTATAACTTTCTGATGACAGTCGACTTCTTTAGTAGCAAAGTTGACTACATTACTATAAATAGAAATGACTCTATTGATCACAGAGACTTTGGACTTTGATATTCTAACATTTTCATTTGATATTCCAGATTGTGATCTCTGTGTTAAGGCTCCAAGAACTCATCAAGAAGACGGAGGAGATCTTTCTTTGAAGAGTTTCTTAAGGAGGAAGTGACTTGAGCTTACTGGTTGATCAAAATCTGCACAGTTGGTGTTCATCATATTGATCAAGAATTCTATCAATCTTTGAAAAGATTGTTGTTGTCCTGTTGAGATTACAAGAGGAGAACTCGTGGAGTTCTAAACACTTTGAGGATTGTTCAAAGTGGGTGAAGATTGCAGAAGAGGGGATATCTTGTTGTAGATCTTTATGTTGACTGCCTATACTTTTAGTTAGAGGGTTAGAGAGATTGTCTATACTTTTGACGTGGAGGTCTCTATAGAAATCTTGTTGTAAAAACCTTGACTAATATAGTGCATTAGCTTCCTGGTTGTGGAAGGACACTCGATGTAGGCATTGAGGCCGAACCAGTATAAAAACTGTGTTTGCTTTTTCTGTCCCTACACTTTTACTTTAAGTCGACTTTACAATTTACACAGTCAACTTTATATTTTCGCTGCACTTAAAATTCTTATTACTTGCGATTCAAGAAACTTTGTAAATGTTTATATTTTGTGAAAAAGATTTTAAAATGATTCTGATTTTTAAACCTCACAAATTCACCCCTTCTTGGTGTTGAAACTAAGTCATCCTATTTCCAACCATTTAAAATAATGTTTTTAAAATTTGTAACCTAATTAACTTGGACTAAATATAAAAGCAATTATAAAAACTCAATTCAACTGAAATAAAAGAATTCTTATCATTGAGTAATAAGTTTGTGAAAATTCTATTTTTTAAAATAAAATTGAATGATAAACTTGTAACACTGACCGTTCTTTTTTTGTTAAGAAGGTTGCAAATATTTTTAAACATTTATAAACTAATATATAAATAAAAATATTTTATAATTTTAATATATTTTAAAGTATATGATTAAGATTATTTTTAATATTAAGTTATAGTTAATTAATGAATTGTAGTATATCTAAACATGGTATAAACCTAAAAATATATTTTAGAAGTAATAATAGTTTAGAAATAGTAAAATTTGATTATTTTAATATTAAAAGATTTTATTATAAATAGTTTTGTTATGAACAAGTTTTATTATTTTAAAACATGTCATTTTTCTATAAATTTCTTTCTAGGAGTTCTTATCTTCTTCTCGTCTAATTGAAAAACCAAAACAATATGATTGATCTTTGCATTGTGCTCTTAAAATTGGCTGATCAATTTCTCCGTTTGAGTAAGTTGAATTCCAATCCTTTTCATTGGTCTTTTATTTTATCTGTTGCATACGAGCCTTATTCTATTTGCATACATATTTTGAGTCATTAATATGAGTTTTTGCTTATTAATTGTTCTAATGGTGTGTCTTGATCATATTTGTGTTTTTCCTAGGTGTAGATAGGACATCTTGTGAGCGTGAAAGGGGTTTGAGTTTCTTTTGAGCAAGTTTGTTTGTGTCTCAGGTAAGGGAAACTAATTGCCTTATTTTAGAGTTGCATGTGCTTTCAGAATTTAATTTACATGTTTGGTTTGTTGAGAATGGTTGAATTATCAATTGATTTGGTTGTTCTAAATAATACTTGTTGAATTGGTTAATTGGAGTTGAATTGAAAAATAAGAATCTAATCAATTGAGCCAATTGGTATGTGCCTTGATATACCAATTTTTAGTGCTAAGTAAGAAATCCCAATTCGATCATTTGAATAGGTTCCATTTTCACAAATTAGTAAATTTTTATCTACTGATTTTTGGTATAGCATTGAGCGGTGGTAAGTTAGCATTGAGCGTCAGTTCCTTATGCAGGTCTAGGAGTATTTCAGCTCTACATCGTGGAGCATTAGACTTGTATCGCTCAACATCATTAGAAGCAAATGCTTTGGCGCTAAGTGGTGATAGGGTACTGTTGAGTGCCATTTTTCATTGTAGGTTTAAAGCAATTTATTTCTAAGACGTTTAGTGGCAAGAGTATTTTGTTGAACTAGTCTTTTTGTGAAGAGAATGGCATTGGGTGCCACCTTCTGCAAGAAGCCTGACGTAGGTTGCCACCTTTGAGTGCCAATGTGTAGGTTTATTATTTTCTTCTTCTTTGGTTGTTTGAAATAAATCTTTGATGGATCTGATTTATGTTTATAGTATTGTCTATTATCATTTTTGGCGATGACATGGTTGTGGACAAGTATCTTGATGATGTTAAGAGAATTTCAAGGAGAAATTATTTGTGGTGATGATTTTAGGGTATGCATTGACATATAGGGGGAGGGGGTCAAAAATGAGCTATCCTGAACTATAATAACTATTCACACTCAAATAAAGTAGAATGAGTTATGTGGTGAAAGTCGTAGGAGGTCCTAGCCACTGGATTGTTGATCATAGGCACGAAAGGTAGTAACCTTGTAGGTGGTAATGATAACCCTTTTGTTTATGACTTTGCAGAGTATAGATACCACTACAAGTGCACACCTACGTTGAACTCCTATGTCAATGGTATCTATTTAGATAGTTAAGTTTAGTGTTAATTGTTTGTGTGAATATATGATTCATCATTGTACGTTAATTGTTTGTGTGAATATATTGACTAGTAAACCAGGAGTGATTGACGATAATCATTTGTGAACCAGGAGCGGTTAAAATACAAACAACCAGGAGTGGGTAAACTTGAACTAGTCAAGTTAATTAAGGGATGTTAAAGACAAAATCTTCTATATGAACAAACAATCTCATGTTTTGAAGTTTAAACCAATAACATTAAAACAGGTTAAAGATCAGAAGGCAACCTAGGAGAAAAACATAGAGCCAAAACCCCAAACAAACAAAACTAGAACTTGAACCCCAAACATAGAAATCATAAGAATCCTAGGAAATAGAAAAACATTTAGGCTAGAACAACCAAACGCTTGACTAGACGGTGTCTTGTCTAAAGTGTCTGAGAGAGAACTGGGTTAAACTCTCAATGCTTAAAATACCCGAACTAGGTATTTGACTTCTCTCGAAGACGAAACAAGTCGAGACAATGTCTTTGACTAAAACAATTGAAAGACTTAACTATTAAAAGACATGAGAAAGGCTGAGCAAGCTAAACACTATATGTTTATAAAGAGACAAATACAAAAGAATCGTTTACATGATACCATGGGCAAAATAGACACTTCATCTTATGATAATGTATTTATATGTTTGGTATCTTCAATCTAAAAGAGCTTAATTGTAAAATGCTACCTAACGATAGAAATCAAAAATCATTTTATTGTTCTGAACGAGCATTAAATGACATTAAATGCCCAACTTTCAAAAACAAAAAAAGTGATAAGAAAAGTCATATCTACTGTATGCACAATTTACTCTAATTTTGTAGATAAGCTACATGTATCCAAAATGCTACAAATCAAATATCAAATGTGGATGTTAGAGACAAAAGAGATAATCATGGAAAGTTAATCTCTTGAAGCAAAGTCTAAAAAGATCGTACAACCTATTTCAAGTAAAAGACTAAAAAAGCATGCCTTCTCTGACAAAGTTGACTTACACAATGGCTGTTGTTAAAAGAAGAAAGAGAAAACACAAACATCAAGGCTACGAACTACAAACGTTGTCTAATGGACAAATATTCATAAAGCCCATAAATAAAAGATCTCTTACAAAGAAAATCAAGAGGATAGAATAGAGGATAGCCAAAGTGCACAAAGATTACAACGTTATATCCATCTTAAAGAGAAGAATAGAGAAAAAAGCTCAAAGAAAAGATTACATCTGAGCTGAAGGAAAGAGAAGAGTAAAGAAAGGAGAAAGAGATACTCTCGAGCTTAAGCATCAAATCTCTTACTGTTGTAAGATCATAAAGAGAAACACATGTGGGTGTTTAGACTAATTGTATTGTATTCATACCCTTTCGTGGAGAGATTTAGTCTAAACTGCTTGCAAGTAATCTTTGATTGCAATTCTGAAGAGAATTAAAATACTTACAACTGAACTCTTTTAAATCGAGGAATCTAGGTGCGGTAGTCTAGTACTAGGAGTGGTTTGAATACTCAAGGAAATCTCGGTAGGGTGCTGAGTATTAGGAGTGATACAATACTCAAGGAAATCTCAACAGGGTGCTGAGTACCAAGAATGATGCGAATATGAAAGGAAATCTCGGCGAGGTAGCTGAGTACCAGGAGTGACGCTAATACTCATTTGTAATCATGTGAAGATTATAATGGAACCCTCTATGAAAGAGACTAGACGTAGCTCAATTGGAGCCAACCAGTATAAAATCTCTCGTGTTATTCTCTCTTCTCTCTTCTTTATATTTGAAAATATAAGAACTTCCAAGCCAAACGATTCTTTATTTTTTAAAGGAAATTCTCACAAACACTACACTAGAAATTATTCTGAATAACACGCTAATCTTTACAAAGCTTATATTTCAAGTTGAGCGTCTAAGCTTTTGAAAGAATATTTTACACGCTCAACAATGTGCTATATCAGAAGGGTTGCGAAAAACGTTTTACATAAACACTATTCAACCCCTTTTTTAGTGTTTTTTCAGGTACTTCAAGGGAAACCATAAGTGGTTTGATAATACTTGCAACCAGGAGTGAGTCATACTCAATTGTAATCTGGGATAAGATTAGTGGAACCCCTTAAGAGTTCTTGAGGGAAACTAGATGTAGCTTAGGTTGAATGAACCAATATATACGTGTGTATGTGTGTATGTGTGTGAAAAAAGTTTGAAAAAATATAAATAAAAATTGATTATAGGAGAATAATAATAACAAATAATTCTTTTTTTTTCTAAACAAAATTATAATTTATTGAAAAAAGTTTCAACTCATTAAATATAATTTTAATACCAATAAAAATAACATGGATAATAATTTAATTAAATTTTATTCTCAAATATAAAATTACAATTAATTTAATAGAGATTATTACTCATTTTTTTAAACCTTTATTTTCTTAAACATAATATGTAATTAATTTAGTAGAGATACATTAATACTGATTTCTTTTAAATATATGTTTTTTAAATATTATTTTATAATTAATTTAATAAAAAAATATTAATATTAAAAAAAATAGACTTTTCTTTTAGACCTAAAGTGAATACTTTATTGCTCCACCCTACAGGTATTATGATTTGAACATTTATGATTATTAACTACTTTGATTAATAATTTAATAAAATTAACTTAACAATTATTAGTTAACTTTTTTTTTAGTTTTCAATTTTTTTAAACAAATATTACGGAAATATATAATTTTTAATTAGAAAACAGATTAAAGCTTCTCTATGAAAGAATGAAAGATCATTATGTCTATCTTACAACTGAGATTTCTTGATTAGAAAAAAAATGAAAAAGGACTACATTTGGAGAAACTTCTTATGCCACAGAAAAAGAGATCAAGAAGCTGAAAGCACCTGAGAAATTAATGGAAATAAAATATTGATAGAAGTGGGAAATTTTCACTCTCAAATTAAAGAAATAAAAAATATATTTTGTACTAGAAAAGTAAGTTTAAATAAAATATTGTATTTAGTTAGATATGGGTTGGACCTGTAAGAAAGCCCATATTGTTACCAATTGGGTTACCCAGAAGAATTGTGACAAGACCGGGTCTGTATCCAACCAGAATTAGGGTTTCATATATAACAACGCAGTTTGTTCAGGGTTTTATCAGACAGGGGGCGTATCCAGAGAAGAAGCTAGGGAAGAAGAAGGGAGGGAAAGTGTTGAACCCTACATCAAGATGGGTATGTTTCTTCTTGATCATTGTTTCTTCGATTAGTCATAGTCAATTGCCGATAATCACTACGTGTTGCGTGCATGTGTCTGTAGAATTTTCTCTCTGATGGGCTCTGTTATTGATTTTCAACAGGTATTTCCAGGGATTCCATGCACAAGAGGCGTGCAACTGGAGGCAAGAAGAAGGCCTGGAGAAAGAAGAGAAAGTAATGCTTAAAATAATAATATTTATTTATTTTTTATTTATTTATTTAGGAGTGGTGATGGTTGGAAGTGTATCTGCTGGATCTGGTTGTAGTCATATTTAACTGGGCGAATGGGGTATTCATATGGTCACTGCCTTAGTAATTTAGGTTAAAGTCATGCCAAACTAATACCTTGTATGGTTAATATTTGAATTTGTTTCGTTTATAAATTTAGAGATGACACTTTGATTCTTGTGTCGCCTGCTTACAATTAGAGAAGTAGCATAGAAGACTATCAATGTTTTGAAAGATAGAATTTCTATTTTACAATGTCATCTCTATTTTGCTTTTTGGATATGACTACATTCATATTTGGAATTTTATTTTTCATTGTTTCCAGCATGTTTACACCATTCATGTCTGAACCTTTTGTTATACAAATGTTTTTTTCATTATTTAAAAATGTATTGTCTAAACAAAGGGTGAGGATCTAAAACTAGTTTGAGATTTTTATATCATCCTTAGGCAACAAACTTATTGTAAGCATAGGCCAAAATGGCTAATAATAACATATTAGCTACCCAATCTCACTGCATACTGAGTTTTTATCATCTCTGCCTAGTCAACTTTTCTCTGCAGTTTCTATGTTTAGAACTTTGTTTAGATCTTAGTTTTAGTGGATATTATTTAACAAATTGGATTATTTGTAGTGAATTCTTGCCAGCTATGTTGTGCTTGTTGACGTAGTTGTACACTATCCCAATTATTTGTATTTATGCAAAGATATATATATTTTTATTGGATTCATATAGGTATGAGCTTGGGCGCCAATCAGCAAACACCAAGTTGTCAAGCAACAAGACAATCCGGAGGATTCGCGTTAGAGGTGGTAATGTAAAATGGAGGGCACTAAGGTTGGATACTGGAAATTACTCATGGGGTAGTGAAGCAGTAACCCGAAAGACTCGTATTCTAGATGTTGTCTACAATGCCTCAAACAATGAGCTTGTGAGAACCCAGACATTGGTCAAGAGTGCTATTGTTCAGGTTGATGCTGCTCCTTTCAAGCAGTGGTACCTTCAACACTATGGTGTTGACATTGGCAGAAAAAAGAAAGCAGCAACCAAGAAGGACTCTACCGAGGTGATACACTGTGAATTGTCTTTAATTTATATTTACCCCCGTATAATCTATATCATTTATTTCTTGAATAATATCCCCCCTTCCTGTTGAATGTTGAGTAATATTGGTAGGAGATATGTTGAAACTACGGTGCATCCAAACTTGTGGTTAATATTGTCTTTTATTGAATGTGTTGCACAAAAATCTGCAAATTCATAATTGGAATTATGTTTACTTTATGGGACAAATATATGTTTGCTGACAATTTTTGTATTATTCTTTCTATGAATAAACATATTTTGATGATATATGAACAGGTCTGATCTTTTGGATTGAATATTATGCATCCACTGCGTTTCATGACCCTTTTTATGTCAAACTTTCAGGAGGGTGATGCTGCTGCTGAAGAAACAAAGAAAAGTAACCATGTGCAGAGAAAAATTGAGAAGCGCCAGAAAGATCGCAAACTTGATGCCCACATTGAAGAGCAATTTGGTGGTGGCAGATTGTTGGCATGTATTTCTTCTCGCCCTGGACAATGTGGCAGGGCCGACGGGTATGCTTAAACGTTTATTTGTGCAAACATTGTATTGTTTGTCGTTTGCTTTTCTTATTTTTTCAAATTTGTGTAGGTACATTCTGGAAGGTAAGGAGCTGGAGTTTTACATGAAGAAACTCCAGAAAAAGAAGGGAAAGGGTGCGGCTTAATTTTAGCGTTTTCCAAGGTTCTATTTGGCTTTAGTTCTTGGAAATTGGTACAATTGAAGATGGATGTATGTTTTTACGACTGTTGTTAGTTTTATGCCAATTTCAACCAAAATTTTGTTTTAATTGTTACTCATAATTTTAATCTTGAAGATGGGGATGCATGAGGATTTTAGTTATGATGTCCACAATTTGTTATTTTCTTATAAAAACTGAAATTATGCTTTAGAGCATCATTTTCGGTCAAGTTTTGATCCCAAACCCAAATATATGTATATGAATAGTTATTTAAAAATTTACATATGTACGCAATTTAAAGAAATTACACTATAAATAATTCAAAAATTCATGTGCACCAAAGAAAAAATGTCAATCATCTTAGCAAAGAAAAATGTCAGCCATCTTAGCAATAAAAGATTTTATTACTGTTTATGAACAGTTGAATACATGTATTTGGTAGCCCCTCACGGTGCAATTTATTCCATGTACGTTTTATAATGTGTAATATGTTTGAAAGTGCTGTCTTAATACTGGCATCAATACAGTGTTCATTTAAATGAATTTAAATAATTTTTTTAAGAATATAAAATCTTCTTGCAAGATGGATTTACAAGTGTTCTTAAATTCAGACAATGAAGTAGTCACATTACTAAACTTCATCCTTTTTACTAGTAGCCTTCTAAACTTTTGTTTAATTCATGTAAATGCTTTGAAGAACTTTAATTTCGTTTTTATTGACAATTACATTTAATTTTTCTGTGATTATATTCCTAGAATTATAGTAACATTTTAATTATTCCTCAAGATTGATCGATATTTTATACATAGATATCTTTTTTTTTTCTAGCAAGTATGAGTAAAATTATTTATTTATATTGAATATCAATAATTTATTCAATTTTTTTATGATTTTATTTATATATATTGAATTAAAATAAAAATCATAATTTTAAAAATAAAGGAAATAAAAAACAATTGTCTAGTTGATTTTTACGAATAATTTTTAGTTGAGTAAAGCTTTTAAATATATACGTAAAATCTAACGTTTTGTAAAAGTCTGTCTAGTACTTTAACTTTGTTGATTATGTGGTGATTTACATTTCAAAAGTTAATTTATAATTTTTAGGAGTGAGATTTAGAATTTATTTTTCAAAATGGAGAATTTTGGATTTTTATGATTTCTTTTTCATTAATATATATATATATATATATATATATATATATATAATTTTTTTTCATGAAAAATATAATTATTATTAGTTTATTTATAATCGACTCTTGAATAATAACTCTTTATCCGTTGATGTCAACAATGCAATTTGCAAATCCAATTTGAATGTGTTTTTAGAAAAATTGAAGTTGATTATATTTAAACAAGTTTATTAATAATACAAACTTTTATACTTTGATTCATTTTAACTAATTATTTTTTCTGAAAAATAATTATAGTTACATTTTAATTTATATAAATTTTATTAACTTTTTTTATAATCATTAATTAAAAACTTGTATTTAAACATTTTCTGAAATTAGTCGGTAATATAAAAATATCTACATTGATAATGTATGACAACTAAATCTCTAACCATATTTTTATAAATAAAGTTAGGAATAAGGGAATAAGACTGCATTAACTGGTTATATAATTTAAGAGACACCATGGTTTTATAATTGAAAATAAAAATATATCATATTTATACTTTTTATTTGAGAAAAAAAATTGTTTTTAATTTTAATATATTAAACGGTCTTTAATATAGTTTTTCAAACTTTTCATTTCTAAACTATTATTTATATTATATTTTAATTTTAATATATTAAAAATGAATTGTGACAAAAAAAAGAGAAAGATTAATAAATCATTTACATTTTAATGTAAATGATTTAACTTGAATATGTTAAAAACAAATCATTTATAAAAAAATTGACAAGTTTTAATGATTAATTCAAATAAAATTAAAATTCAAGGTAAAAGAAGTAAAGTTTAAGTGATTGATTTGAAAGGGTTTAATGGAAGACTAGAATAGTAGAATTCTTGTGTGTGCTTCAAGCAATACACACATTCTCTTATTATAATTAATATACACGAAAATAAAAATAGATGAAATCATTTTAAGTATAACTCTAAATAATTTAGTAAAAATAACTATGCTTTTCTAATTAAACTTTTATTTAACTATAAAACTGGTATATGTTAAACTCGTCCATGGAGTCATGTTCGTCGCCTCACTCCTCAAAGGATTCATCTGTTTTGAGAGCCTTGGTGGATGTTTTCTTGACAACTTTGAGCGTGATGCTTTTCTCCTTCTTGATGGAGCCATCTTGAAGAAGCTCAAGCTCATGAACCTTTAGTATCCCTACCAATTATTCTAGACTCATTCTGTCTAGATTCTTTGATGTACAGAGAGTTATGACCTGAGGTCTCCATTGCTTGGGAAGACTTTGTAGGATTTTGTCATGTGATCGAAGTTGTCGTATGAATTTCCCTAGGATTTTAGCCCTTTGAGGATCGTTTGGAATCTGCTGAGCATGCTCTGAATATTTTCATTTTCAAAAATCGAAAATAGTTCATACTATCTTGTCAGCAAGCTTAACTTATTCCTTTTGACTTCATTTGATCCCTCATAAGTGATGACCAAGGTGTTCCACATTTCTTTTGCTCCTTGGTAAGCGTGAACCTTCCTATAATCTTCTTTTAAGAAAGCGCACATCAGAGAGTTGTGAGCTTTAGAGTTTAATAGGTAGCGTTGTTTTTGCTCGTCAGTCTACTTGCTTTTCGAGAGTGGCTCTCCTTCTTCATCTACAAGAATAATGTAGTTGTCGTTCTGCACAACGTCGCACATGTCAATGTGACATGATTCAAAGAATGCAATCATTCTTTGCTTCCAATAGTCGAACATCTCTCCCTTGAACAGGAGATGACGATTGATGGCATATCCTTCGTTTTCCATTCCTTAGGATTGTTTCCTCGAGTCCTGCTAAGAACTATCCTCGCGGGGTTAGCTTTGATACCAATTGAAGTACATGAAAAACACTAGAAGGGGGGATGAATAATGTTAATGGAAAACTTTTCACAACCCTTCTGATCTAGCACGTCATCGAGCTCTTGAAATCTTCTTTTAAATTATCGTAGGCTCAACCTAATAGGACGTTGCAATAACAGTTTTCAGCGTGCTATACAAAATATATATATTGCAGTGTTTTGTTAAAAACTTCCTTTATAAGATAAATCGTTTAACTTGGAAGATTCTTATGTTTGGAAATAAATTGCAACTACGGGTTTTCACAAGAGGATCGTTCATATAAGATAAGAGATAATTGAACAAGAGATTTTATACTGGTTCGTTCCAACTGAGTTACATCTAGCCTCCTCCGCAGAGGGTTCCACTATAATCTTCATAGGATTACAAATGAGTATTAGCACCACTCTTGGGACTTCGCTATCTCGCTGAGATTTCCTTTTAGTATTAGCACCACTCCTGGTGCTCAGCACCCTGCCGAGATTTCCTTTGAGTATTCACACTACTCTTGGTAGTTAGTACCCTGTCGAGATTTTCTTTGAGTATTTGCACCACTCCTGGTACTTAACAACCTTGCCAAGATTGCTCAACTCAACATAGTTCAGTTGTGAGTGTTTTAATTCTCTTCAGAATTGTAATCAACGATTGCTTACAAGTAGTTTAGACTATATATATCACTGAGAGGATTTAAATACAATACAAAGCAGTCTAAACACTCGCAGGTGTTTCTTTCTTCTCTCTTACAGTAGTAAGCAATTTGTCAATGAAGCTCAAGAGTATCTATTTCTCTTTTTCTCTTCTCTTCTCTTCAGCTTAGATGTATTCTTTTTCTTGAGCTATTTCTCTTTCTTTTTTCTTTAGGATGGATATTTCGTTGTAAGCTCTTATTTCTTCAGATATTCTCTTAAGTTATCCTCTTGATTTTCTTCTTGAGAGATCTTCTATTTATAGGTTTCATGGACATTTGTTCGTTAGACTGAGTCTGTAGTTTATAACCTTGATACTTGTGTTTTCTCTTTCTTTTTTTCACAGTAGTCGTTGTGTAAGTCAACTTTGTCAGAGGAGGCATGCTTTTTCAGTCCTTTGCTTGAAGTAGGTTGTACGATCTTTTTAGACTTTGCTTCAAGTGAGGAACATTATGTGAATATTTCATTTGTCTCTAACGTCCATTTTTTGATATTTGATCTGTAGCACCGTGGATGCGTTTAGAATAGTTTATCTGCAAAATTAGAGTAAACTGTGCATGTAGCATATATGACTTTTCTTATCACTTTTGTTGTTTTTGAACGTTGAGTATTTAATTTCATTTAATGCTTGCTCAGAACAACAAAGTGCTTTTGATTTCTTACCATTAGGTAGCATTTTACAATTAAGTTCTTTTCTTTGAAGATACCAAGCATAGATATACACTTCATCATAAGATGAGGTACTTATTCAACTCATGGTATCACTTAGTCAAGTAAATGCTTCTTTAGGTTTTGTCTCTTTTTAGACAGATAGCATTTAACTTGCTTGGACTTTCTTAAACATTTTAATACTTAAGTCTTTTAATATATTTTGTCAGAGATATTGTCTCAACCTATTTTGTTTTTCAAGATGAGCTAAATGCATGTTCCGAGTATTATAAGCATTAAGCGTTTAATTCAATCTCTCTTGGACGCTTTGGGCAGAACATCGTTTAGCCACACATCTTAATGTTTTAGCCTATATGTTTTTATATTTCCTAGGACCTAAGTGTTTTCCTATGTTTTTCTATATTTGAGGATTCTGGTTCTAGGTTGTGTTTGTTTAGGGTTTAGGCTCCAAGTCTTGTGTTCTTACCCTAAGTTATTTTCTGATTATTAATCCGTTTTAATGTTATTTAATTAAACTTGAAAACATGAGAGCTTTTTGGTGTATAGACGATTTTGTCTTTAACACTAGAGACAAAGTGGAATGCAAAAACATAAGTGGAGGCTAATAGTTCATCGGAGGAAACCTTGTCTCGTGGTTAAGGAAGACGCAAAATACAATTACACTATCAATTATAGAAGCAAAATATATATTTGTGCTCACTGTTACTCATATCTGCGCTGGATCAAGAATCAACTAGAATCCTCCAACTACTTTAGAGTAAGATCCCTATCTATTGTGATAATAATGCTGCTATTGGTTTATCTAAAAAATCCTACATTGCATTCATGCGCAAAGCATATTGAGGTCAAGCATCATTTCATAGGTGATCATGTTAACAAGGGTACTGTGGATTTACAATACGTAAACACAAAAAATAAACTAGCTAACATCTTCACTAAACCATTAGTCAAAGATAGACTTTATCATCTAATCACCCTTCTTGGTATGAGAACCGTTGAATGAGTGTAACTCAATGTGTCTAGTGCAATCATATATCGTTTAGGGATAAAACGTCAAAGACTCATCGTCTAAATGAAATCATACATATAACATTGTTTAAGACGAATCGCCTACAAGACAACTGCATACATGCATAAGTTATGTCTAAATATTGAGCCCATCTTTAGAAAAGTGTTTAGGATTCCCAAAGACTATAAGTGAAAAATCATCAAAAGTCATGGTTAGAGTCTTTGTCATAAATTTCCCCATTATTTGTTGCGTGTCAGTCAAAGCATTTAAATAATTTCCTGCACGAGAAGACCAATCTTCTAACTTCACCACCTTCTCAATACTTATCCGCTACATCAACGATTCTTTCCAAAAATATCTCGGTCTTTGAGAAATATGAAATCTCTTCAAATCCAAGACGTACTAAGTGCATTAAATGGAAAAGAAAAATCACAATCGGCGATGACTAACATTCTCACTCTATTTAAGTCGAATCCATTCTTCTCATTTCCAACACATCCACTCCTCTGAAAAACCTAATATATTGCTCTTTCTCACTCTCACTTCAACTCTCTCACATACTTTCTCCAATGTTCACTAATATCTCAAGCTCTCAATCATCCAAACCAATGAAACCACCACTTGAACCTCCAGATCATCATCATCATCTTTTCTTATCTCAAGACCAAGATGCATGTGTGTTAAGACTCCGACAAGTGTACCGAATCATATCAAGTAATATAATTGGTAAGTTCAAGTATCGTTTTCCCTAGAGACTCACGGCCTAAACAATCATGTGATTTGTTGATTATTTAAGACTTAAGAACAAAAACATTTGGTTTATAATGTAGAAAATAAACATGAATGTAAGTGTTTGATCAATTGACTAAAAAAATGCACAAGTGATTGGTGTATAAAATATGGAATGATTATGTTGTTGGGGGTTTTCAACTTATCCTTTCCACTCTCATGTATTTATGAATTCGTCTCCTTCATAAATGTTAATGCCACTCTCTAAAATACTTAAAACTTGATTTCTTGGTGAAGAAACTATACTTAATTACGAGTTCATACAATCCTTAGAATCCCTAATAATTAATTCTGAAGCACAGGATTGTATATGCAACCAACCCTCATATTCCTATGTCTAGGTAATCCTACCTTTGGGAGAATTTTCCCAGTTCTAGATTTCCCAGTTCTATATTTTCCCGTATGTGTCCATATCAACAAAATCAATGATCATGCAATTGAATGAGTTAAAAAAAGCACGCATAGAGTGTATAGGAAAAACCCTAATAATTAATGAAGTAAAGCATTTATAATATAAATCAATTCAATACATGAGAGTTTAAAAGGATTACATCGTTTCCCCAACAACAATGAGATTAGTTCTCCACCTCCATGGAGAAACTAGGTGTACAATGGAATGGAAGAGATAGAAACCCTAGAAAGAGAAAAGGAGAGCTCCCACATCCCCAAATCTGCCCCCAAAGGGGTGAAAAACGTGTTTCTATGCTTAAGCCATCAAAAGATACAAACCCTAAGGTGTCTGGGTCTTAAATAGATCATAAAATTAACAGAAAACAAGTTCAAGCCCACGTCGTCGGTGCTCAACGCCCCACTTAGGGCGCCCGGGCACGAAACAGGAGAAACTGGTGCTCAGCGCCCCTAAAAGGGCGCTCGGGCGTGGTTTGCGGCACTTGACTGGCGCTCGGCGGTGGCGCTTAGGCGTGAGATAGAAGAAACTGGCGCTTAGCGTCATCTGCGACTCTTCTTTGTGCTACTTTTCCAGATTTTCCTAACTCCAACTCCTTGCTACTTCAACTTCTTCTTCCAAATAATCTTAATTCCTGCCAAACCAAGGAAAACCAAGCATAAAACCAATAATTTCACCTTCAACTCTCTTATTGTCATAACTTAAGCAAAAGAATGATTTCAAGCTAATTTCTAAGTCATAAAGGGTGTTTTTAGTATCAAACTTAAGTATAAAAATAAAAGTATTTCAACCATTATCAATGTGATAATGAAACAGTCCTTCCTATCTGCATATTCAGAACTTACCTGCCTTTCGTGAGTATTTCTCCCATCTAACCTACACCCTTCAAAACCAGACCTTACCTTACCCCATCATAACTTCTCTTCTCCCTTCCTTCATTCTGTTCTCTCAACTTCTTCTTCCTCTTTTATCTCTACATATCTATCCATCTCCTCTCTTCTTTGTTTGATAGAGTCTTCCCTTCACAACCATCCTTTTCCATCCATCGGGCATTGATGTTCTCTCCACTTTTACCTCTTTGATGTTTATCAAATAAATGGAGAAGAGATAGACGCGTCATCATCTAGGAGCATGTACTCGGGGGCAGTACATGATAACGGTTGATTTTACGTGTCTTTGTGTGTATATTTTGTGAATAAATCAACTCCTTCATAGCTTTTACCTTGTTTTATCCTCAAATTTAGTATGTTTTCTAGTTTTCTTGTGTTTTATTTAGTATATGTTTGTTTTTACCTCTAATCTCTTTGTTTAAGTGTGTGAAATAAATGAATAGGAAGCAATTCTAGTGGAGGAAAACAAGCAAGAACTTAAGGGAACATGTTTTGGGACAATAAAAAATCAATTTGAAGCAAATACCCATGTTGGAAGCATTTGTAGTCGCACAAGAACTTGAATTTTATTATGTTGTCAAAACTGCTTGTAGTTGAGCAACAACTGAGCTATATGTCTCTAGAATGCTATAGTTGGGGTGCAGCTGAGGTGCAACTGAGCTACCAGTCTCTAGATTGCTGGCGCTGGGGTGTAGTTGAGCGCTCTGTCACTAGAATTTTGCTGTTGAGGTGCAGCTAAGCGCCCTGCTCTCTGGAATGCTGCCGTTGGGGTGCAGTTGAGCGGTGGCGATGCTGATGTGTCAAAATGGGTTATTTAAACATGGGTCTCGCGAATTTTTGGGCATTCTTCTCCTCCTACTCTTCATTCTTCACCTAGAGAGATTGGGAGAGGCCATTGAAGGATGTGTGGGGTGTTGGGAAGCTCTCCCACTCCTTCTTAGGTCTTCAAGCTTCATCAATGGTGATTTTGCCCCTTTTGGGTTGAGGAAGAAGATGGGTCACAAATTGGAGATGAAGATGTGAAGGAGAGGCGCAATTGGAGCATGGAGCAACTGCAAAGAACCTTGGGAAAGGCTATGCACCCTTCTATGGTTTCAATTTCTTCCCTATCACTTCAATTTTTTAGAACCCTAAGTTCTCCACCATGGAGGGCTTTTCCTATTTGTTGAGATTAGTTGTAAAACATGAAATTCTTATGTATTTTGTGATATTAATGCTATATGGTTTTCCAATTCATGTTAGTATTCAATTTCTATGCTTAATGCTTGCTTTGGATTGATCACCCATGCATGAATTGTGGTTCTTGATGTATTGAGAAATATGAATTGAACCTAGAACTGAAATTGAACACCTATTGGATGGAATTGAGACGTTTGTAAATGCATGAGAATGAATGGAAGAATTCTAGTCTTGACAAATTGTAAATACACTATGTTAAATTTCTTGCGCACCAACTGTTTGATAAAATACCAACAAGAGTTTCTTGTGTTGTTTTGTGCACTTTGATGTCTAATTGAGTTATAAAAGGAAGAATTGTCATGTGTTGCACAAGTCCCTTGGGAGAAAACGATATTTATCACTTGTTACGCTGCGACCGATGCACTTGTCGTTGGTTTTGCAGTCAACAATACACTAGACGATAAGATAAAATAAGATAACACAAAATCAGGGGGAGTCTCTAGATTCATAGAAGTGTTCATGCATAACATTGTACACATTCATGTTAATGTAACCTGTTTATGTTTATGTGTTAAATATCAATCTTTTACAAATATTATTACGCTCTGATTATTTATCATGCTTTGGTTATTTGTTCCAACTATCTTGAAAACTAACCCACATTCATTCAAGGCAAACCAATAATAAAAATGAACTCACAAGATATTTAAACAACTAAAAACTTTAAATGTTTTATACATGTACTTCTATGCTTAACTGAAAAATCATATCGTTTAGATGTGTATATTTGTTAAGCATAAAAAAAGGGGAGATTGTTAAGACAAGGTTGTCTATAAGACTAAACTGTCTAAACACTCTCATGTGTTTTGAAGTTTAAGAAACAAAATTAAATGAAATGAGCATATGACAAGTGTCATCATTAGAATAACAACATAGGTAAAACACAAGTGATTTATGAAAATGTTGAGAAACCCAAATACCTTAGGAAAAGCTTGAGTGAAACACCTAGGTATGAACCAGACGCACCACTAAATGATTCCAAATTAATGCGTCAATGAGAGTCTTGCTAAATGCAAATGTTCATCGCTAGAAGATAATCAAACTCTCAATGAGTCTTAGAAAACAAAGGTGTTAATATGTTTTTGAAAAGAATGCTGAAAAGTCTTAAATGATAGTCCAAAAGCTTATGTTAGGAGATAACTTGCTAAACACACTTGTTGAATAGAACAAAGAAAAATCTAAAGCGTTTACGTAGGTTAGACAATACCATATGCCAAACGATCTACTTCATCGAATGGTGAAGTATTCAATCAATTTCTTGGTATCTTAGTGTGAAGCTTAAATGATCAAATCCTACTTGAACGGTAGAAAACACAAAAAACACTTTGTTGTTTTGAACGAGCATTAAATACCATTAAATATCTTTTTGAGAAGCCTTTAAATATAAAATGATTCAAAAGAGAATCAAGAAAATAACAAATAGAAAGAAAGAGCTCAAGCGAACAACATCGAGAGAAAAACTCAAAAAGCGTACGAACTCAGAAGAGAATATCTGAGAGAGAAAAGCTTAAGAAAAGAAACACTCTCAAGCTTGATCGATATATAAGCTTATTGTTGTAAGAACAAAGAAGAGAGAAAACACTCAGTGAGTCTATTAGATTGATTTGTATTGAACATATGTCCTTTCTGCAAGAGTTATCGTCTAGGGACTTGAAACCAATCGGTTGATTATAAAATCTGAAGAGAATTAAAATACTTTACGTTTAACTTTGAGGAGTTAAATGGTAGCTAGACATTTGTGTCTAGTGGAAACCAAGAGTGGGTGAAACTCTAAAGTTTAACTTAGTAAAGTTAAATGGTAGCTAGGCGGGTATGTCTAGTGAAAACTAGTAGAAGGTGAAACTCAACTAGACAAGTGTATTTGGAGGATACTAGGAGTGTCTAGGTATAATAGGAGTACTAAAGAATAATGCGCAACCAGGAGTGGGTGAAACTCGGTACTAGTTAGAGTAATAGTGGTTACTTGGAGTGACTAGGGATACCAAGAGTTATGAGAATACTTAGTTATAATCTTGTTGAAGATTATAGTGCAATCCTATAAGGTGTTAGAGCAGACTAGACGTAGCTCGGTGGAGCGAACCAGTATAAAAAAGATTGTGTTTATTGCTTTATTCTCTTTAAACGCTTCTCTTACAGATCCTGCACTTGCACTTTATTTTAATTGATATGAATGCTTTTGTTGTTAAATAGTTATTTATTAAAGAGCAAGCTTTATCAAAACGATACAACAAATATATTTTAATAACTGAAAAGCATTTTAAAGAATTTATTATTTAACCTGATCTTTGAAGTCGAGCGTTTAACAACTTACATAAACATTTTAATCCTCGACAAAAGTTCTATATTATCTCTTGTGGGAAAAGTTTTCCAATAATACTATTCAACCCCCCTTCTAGTGTTTTTCTAGGTACTTCATTGTTTCCCATGGTTTCCAAAAGCCTTACTAGTAAAAACTTTGTCTATTCCATAAAAGCCTTATGAACAAAGCATTATACTCAACTTAAGCCAAAGCCTTACAAACGAAATGCAACTTTCCCTTTTCTGCAGCTCACCAAATCCCTCTAGGCTAAAAGGAACCAATCGACTTTACGGTTACAAGATACAGACATAACACAGAAACAAGAATTTCGGCTTCACAAACATCACTCCAATACAGGAGTAGCATCAACATCTAATATCACAATCATGTTTCGACACAACACGGTACACATAAAAACAACTCAGCCATACACACTTACAACTTAACCATCAACATGTAAAACTCAAACTAACATCATACATAGTCCAGTCATGCATGAAACATCACAACCCGACTAACATCTCAAACAGCCCAACAATCATCATAAACAGCTCAACGAGGTCCAAAACCCTCAATCCGACCTCAAGACCAACTAAAACGAAGCTCTAAAACTCTGAAATCGAAGTCCGAAACAATTTAGACAAAATATCCCGACCAACCCAGGCCAACCACCATATAGCTTGGCCAACCTGACCTATCATTAACCCAACCTGGCAACACGTCCGAACAAATAGATAACACTACTAACAACTCAAACATTACTTGCAACACCTTAATTCATGGATACAGTACCTCAATCAACATAAAGAAACCAAAACTTGCTTCAACCCAAATAACATCATTGATCTAATACCTATATCACAATTCAAGCCTAAACACATTGATTCAATGCTAAATCAAGTGAAACAAGCTTCCAATGTCATGAATCAATATTGACAAAATGGATATCATTAAAAACCAGAAAACAAAACATATATATCTAAACCATAATGTTCAATACTTTGTACTGCTATTGCATAAACCAACCATGCTCATTGATAATCTACTAATCCTCACCTAACACAAAAATAGTATAATCACCAAAAATCATGGACTGTACCACTAAGACTAGACGTAGGAAAAACCCAAAATTTATCCATCATAACATATACTCATCACCACCAGAATTCCAAGCACCAAACATACAATCTTGATCATTGCTAAAACAAAATTATGCAGCAAACAATACTTAAACATTTTCTTTGAACCCGACCAGCTTGGACAATCCCCAAACGACATGATTCAAGACTTAAATAACATGATGAACACTTACAACTACATAGACCAAAACTTAGATATCACGACTGTCATGAAATCCAACTCGGTACAATTAAAGACAACATGGTTTCCAACTTAACGAACATGATTTACCACTTACCCAACCCACTAGACACTAGCTCTTACTTGGATCAACATAAAATTAAAACTTCTTCCATCAGCACCAATACTACACCAAAACACACACAAGAAGGACTAGTTTACCCAACCCGGTCTTAAGCCTACAACACATTAATTCAAGCTTATTCAACATGAAACCTACTTCCAACATTCAAACTTAACCTAATAGATCGAATATCACTTAAAATTAGAAAACAGACCAAATACAACTATACCAGGACATTCCACCATGGCGCAAATCAACTTTTATCCTAAAACCATGGTTCACTCACCAAACGCGTTACAACATAATGCTTATGAACTTTGGACAACACCTAAAATGATCATTTGGCTTAAATATATTGATGCAACCATAAAAACATGCACTTAAAAAAAGGAATTTATTTTATACTAATAAGCAATGTATGTTCACATAGATTGCCAACCAGGCAAAAAAAACTCACGTCTATTAAACATAACATGCCAACCGAAAAACACCAATAGCATATGAAAATTATGCATACAGTTTAACAACCCATAGACATCTCAAAACATGATCATCATACCATATAGATATAATGTGAAACAAAGTTCAGCTCACCTTACCTTGTTTTCTCCTAAGCCTTTTTTCCTTGCACAGTTAAGGTCCTCCTACTACACCAGCCTTCACACGATCACACACTATGTGTAACATCCCAAAATATAGTATTAAACTATAAGATAGTCATCACATAATTAATAAGATAGAGTAATCGATAAAACGAGGAATACAAGTTTCATCCTAGTTGTACAAAACATAACTATGAATTTAGCTTCGTACAGTCCAACTTAGAACAAAACTATAAATCTAGAAACTAGTCTATAGAAGACTAAACATTCGTCGTCCCGCATCCAACGCCTGCTCCAAAGATATCTCATCAGTCTCTGTTCACACCCACCGGATGATCATAGCCAAGAATCACAAATCACAAGAACATACAACCAAACATAAACAAAAGGTTAAGCTAGTTAAACAGAAAATATCATACAATGACTAATATTTCTACATAGATCATCAAACCAAACCAAGTATACAAACATTCTAGAAACATATAACACGAATAGGCTTAACTCATCCGAATATAGTATGAATGTCCAACTCTAGTAGTTTATGAACTTGTAGTGATAATAATGTTGGCCCACCTCAAGCTACCACACAAGGTTAGTCCTATGATAATGTCTTTGGCCAAGGTAAAACCCCTAGACACCGTCTTTGGCCAAGGTAAAGCTCCTAGACGTGGACCTCCTGCTACTTTCACCACATGCCTCACTCCTCTCTACTTGAAAATGGATGATCATTAGAATGTCAAGATAAACTCCAATACTTAGATCTATACATTCATACACATAATACTTGGTAATCATGAATAAGAAGTTCCTCCTTGGAAATCTTTTACACAACATTGCATTCACAGAGATAACATCATATAAACATCACATCCTCAAAGTAATTCAAGTATAAAAATCATTTATAATAGTTTGGAAAATAATAATCACACAATAACATAATTTTCATCATAGTAGCCTGATACACACACTAGGCAAGGAAAACAGGTTGGAGACCCTTATCAACAGCTCTGCAAGGGTCCAAAACCCCCCAAAATAACCTGAAGAACGTCCAAAAATGACATCCAAGACTCTGAATTCGAGATCCCAAACCACATATAGTCATTGCTAGACAACTCATTACCAGACGACTTCTTCCCAAACGACTCTTCCAAAATGACTCCTTTCCAAACGACTCCTTCCCAGATGACTCCTTCTCAAATGACTCCTTCCCAGAAGACTCTTTCCCAAATGACTTATTCCCAACCGACTCCTTCCCAAACGAGTCCTTACCAGACAATATCTTACAAGACGACACTTTGCCAGATGATCTCTTTACCAGACAATATCTTACCAGATGATTCGTTACTAGAAAAATCCTTACAAGACAATCTCTTACAAGATGATCTACCATATTTCTGGTACAATAAGAGACCAACTAAGCCCTAAATGGCCCCAAGACAGTTCCTAAAACTGCAGACTTTCCACACAACCATGATTCTTAGAATTTCACCTGTTAAAACCCTCATTTTATACCCAGAACTCATCCTTCTTCTAATTTATTTCAGACCCAAGTTCTGTAAAAACACATCAGCTCAAACTTACTAAATTTACATTCATAAATTCATCAATAAACAAATTTTAGCAGCATCAAACTAGACACACCAACATGCATCAATTTTCAATTCATTACACCACCTTTCTCAAGCACCCAACATACTAATTTCACAATTTAATTAAAGTTAAAAAATAATCATCACATCATCATACAAACATCAGATATTACATGCATACTAAATCCAAACGAAATAAACTAGCTTGCCTTACTTGGTTGAAGATTCGACGATTCTAAGAACTCTAAAATTCTTCCTATGACTTCAAGATCTCTATTTGCTCCTAAAATTCATGACAATTTGATCACAGTATACCCTCAGTATCACTGATCAACAGAGAGTCTTAGAGAAGACTCAAACTCCAAAAGAGTGAAGGAAACCCTTACGCGCAAAGACACCAAAATTTAAGGAAAAAGGGTAGAAATCAACTTACTCTATAGCTGCAATCAATCGGTTAGAAGTGAAGGTTTCACCTCAAGGAACCTTCAGGCGGTCTCTGATCTTCCGATAGATGAGTAGGGAGTTAGAATTTCTAGAGAGAAGACAAAGGAAATTTTAAAGAGGGACGTTTTAGAGAGATAAAGCTTCTTAGATAATGAAACTCCTTATCAGAAAAATCTATTTATACTATTGATATTTTTGAAATGAAATATTGTATTATCATTATTTAAAACACCTTATTGCATCTAATACTCTATTTTTGAGGGTTTTACACTATCTCACACGACCCACTCACAATTCTGTTTCTGTTTTATGGTGCTAGCATTCTAACTTCACAAAACAAAAAGATATACACTATCTAATCCTTAAAATTGATGCCTTCCCCCTAATCTATTATCTCTATAGAATTATTAGAATCCAATTACATTAAATCCCTTATTGATTTTGATTTCCAACAATAATCAATTTTCCATTCTTGTTCCCAATCACATTAAAAAAATATATCATTACATTATAATTGACACGTCAATGCCCAATTTCCTAATTACCTTTAATAATATTAATTCCTTGTGCCTGTGTCCAAATTCAAAGAACCTAAGTGATAACGGGTGATTTCACCGTTATCTGTGACTTAATTTTGATACTAAATGAACCCTTTTTTACTTAGAAACTTGCTTGTTTCCTTGTATTTAGTTTATTTTGCAAATAAAGAGAGTTCAGGTTATACTTTATGATTTTATCACTAAATTCCCTTTATTTTGTAGCTAATAATGTGCCTGGAAGAATCTCCAACAATGTATAGACCTTAACTAGCCATAAAAGCAAATAAAAACAACAAAAAAAAGAATTCTGGAATGTTGCCGCTGGGCTACCGCTGAGCTGCCGCTGGGCTATCGTCGGGCTACCGCTCGAGCAGTGAAAATTAAGAAAAGTAGCACTAAGCGCTACTCTAGGGGCTGAGCGCCAGTTTTCTTTGTCGTTTCACGCCTAGGCGCCCTTCTGAGGGGCCTTGAGCGCAACTATTCTCGCATTCACGCCTGGGCGACCCACTTTGAGCGTTGTGCGCCAGCGACGTGCGCTTGGACTTTTTATTTGATCTATTTAAGGATCCAGACACTCTAGGGTTTGTATCTTTTGATAGAAGGAGCGCAAATTCACACTCTTCGACTCTCTAGAGGCAAAATTTGATGCGGGAGCACTCCTCTTCAGTTTTTAGGGTTTATCTTCCATTCTATTTCTGTTGTACATATAGTTTCTCAGTGACAATGGGGAACTAAATTCTATTTGTTGTTGGGGAATGATGTAACCTTGTGAACTCTTATGTATTTGAATTGATTCTTAATTATATATGCTTCTTTCATTAATTTTAGGGTTTTTCTCCTTCGCTCAATGCTTGCTTTGTTTAACTCATTCATGGCATGATGTATGAATTGCATGAGTATCAGGAGATATCTTACAATTCAGGTTCTGGAGAATTTCTCCCAAAAGCAATATTGCCCAGGGATGAGGATAGGAGGTTTGGTTGTCTTAAGCTACTAATCGTAATGCATAATTAATTGTTAAGGAAACAAGACATTGTGAACTAGTAATTAATGATAGGCTTTCTTCGCTGAGACATCGAGTTTTAAGTAATTTAGGAAGTGATATTAACATTAATGAAGAAGAAGAATTCTTATATGCATGAGAGTAAACTAGGTGAAATCTAAACCCCAAGAACATATTCATCTCATATTTCAAATATCATCCATTCACTTTTGTGCTTCAGTTCAATTGATCAAATTGCATGCATATTTATTTTTTCTGTAATTGAATTAAAAACCCAAAATTTTTTCATCAAAGTCTTAATTAGTTAAGTAATCACATGACTGTTTAGGCCATGAGTCTCTTGGGAAACGATATTTGGTCTTACTAATATTATTACTTGATATGATTCAGTACACTTGCTGAAGTCTTAACAAGTTTTTGGTGTCGTTGCCAGGGACTCGTGGTTTAACTATTATATTTGTGTGTTCTTAACCGATTAGACTTTGTTTTATTGTTTTTAATTTTTGTTTTATTTTTTATTTCTTGGGCTAATTGGGTGCTCTAGTGTAGTGTTGTCTAGTGTGTGTAGGGAAAAATTTGTATTAAGAGCACAAGATCATTTGAATCTCTCTTTTCAGATCGGGAAACAAAAGACATGGCTAGCAATCAGAATATGGGTCTAGTGAGACGTACTCTAGAGGATTATGCAACAATCACTGGCCCCCTGCATTTTAACAGTATTGCTAGGCCAAGGGTAATTGCTACCAATATGGAGATGAATCCTGCTCTTATTCATTTGGTGCAGAGCAATAAATTTAATGAATTAGCTCATGAGAATCCATATGAACATCTAACCACGTTCAATGAAATTTGCAATACAGTGAAGATTTAGGATATACCAAATGAAGCTATTAAACTTAGCTTGTTTCCTTTCTCTTTGGGAGGCAATGCTAAGATGTGGCTAAATTCATTCCCTAAGAATAGTTTCACTATGTGGGAAGATGTGGTAGCAAGGTTCCTGAATAAATACTTCCCCAGTGCAAAGTAAATAAAGGAAAGAAATAAATCATTCTTTTTCTTGGAGGACTAAGGTCGTAAACTAAATTAATGTTGGACGCCTCAACTGGAGGTAATATTAGATGGAAGACTCCAGAAGAAGCTTATGAGTTGATAGAGAATATGGCTGCGAATGATAATGAGATGCAAAACGAAAGAGCTCAAGTTCAATAGAAAGGAGCTCTTTAGTTACAATATCAGGATGCTTTGTGGCTCATAATAAGATTATGACTCAACAATTAGAGACCTTGATGAAGAAAATCTCTCAACTACAGAAAGAGTTGCAGAATGTCTCTTAAGCTCAACATCAACTTTATGAGCTATGTGGTAGAGATCATGTGAACGGACAATGTGTTATGCAAGCTAATACCCAGGAAAAAGTAAAGTATATGGGTAATCAGGGCCACTCAAGTAATTTAAACCAAGGGTGGAAACCTCACCTAAGCATGGGTCAAGGGCAAGCTGAGCAATTTAATAGACCACCATAGTAGCAATGGCAACAACAACCCTCCTTATCTAAAAGGATGGAAAAGATGGAAGACACCCTTCACCAATTCATGCAAGTATCCATCTCCAATCATAAAAGCACTGAAGTTGCCATTAGAAATTTGGAGATACAGGTGGGAAAACTAGCTAAGAAGCTGGAGGAGATGCCTGTTAGGAATTTTAGGGCTAATACTGAAGTTAACCCTATGGAGGAGTGCAATGCCATTATGACTAGAAGTGGAAAGATGTTAGATAAGAGAAAAGTTGAGAGAAAAGAAAAATCTAAGTTGAGTGAAAAAGAAGAGAAGAATGAAGAGAAAAGAAAAGAGGCTGAGAGAAAAGAAGGCGAGAAAGACGAGGGGAGAAAGAAAGAAAATGAGAGAGAGAAGAGAGAAAAAAAGAAAAAATAATTGAGAAGCCCCTTCCTTATCCGAAAAGCTTTTCAAAGACTGAAAAAAAGAAGCAATTTGGGCGTTTTAAGGAAATCTTCAAGCAATTAGAGATTACTAGACCGAAGCACTGCAGCAAGTTCATGCTTATGTGAAGCACATGAAGCAATTCCTCAGGAATAAGAAGAAATATCTAGATGAGGAAACAATTGAAGTACAGGGAAATTACACTGTCATCATGCAGAACACTCTCCCTATAAAATTTAAAGATTCAGAGAGTTTCACCATTCCTTGCACCATTGGAAGCCATCATATAGGGAAGGATCTTATTGATTTAGGGGCTAGCATCAACCTGATGCCCCTATCTATGCTTAAAAAGATTGGTGGTCTTGAAGCCAATCTAACAAGAATGACGCTTCAGTTGAGAGATAGGTTTGTCAAATACCTTTATGGTGTGGTAGAAGACATGATGGTGAAAATTGACAAACTTCAATTCCTGGTGGACTTTGTAGTGATGGAGATGGAGGAAAATGCTGAGATACCGCTCATCCTTGGACGACCATTCATGAAGACAACCAAGGTTGTCATTCATGTAGATGATGGATTGCTAACATTGAAGGACCAAGAAAGAGAGGTAACTTTTAATGTCTTTGAAGCTGAGCAGCCAATTAAAGCAAAGCAGAGTAGTCTTAAAACAATAGATGAAGTTCTATTAGTGACTAGTCTACCTAATAAAGCTATCAAGTCGGTCAAGAAGAGGATTAATTGTTCCTCTACAAAAGTAGAAGGAGAGGAAGAAGAGAAGGAAGAAAAATTGGTTCATCAACACCCTGATGTGAAGAGTGATGAACCCAAACCTGACACACCAGTGAAATTCAAAAACAGGTTACGGGTTATCAAGACTATCAAGGAAAATGAAGTTTTTGGGATTGAGGCTCCTTACTCTAGGAGAGTCAAGTTGGTGGCAAGAAAATTTCTGAGATTTTGTTGGCGTCATGAAGGAAGGAAGAATGTCAACATTAAAGATCCAAATTGAGCATAATGGTGTCAAGCTAGTGACATTAAAGAAGCGCTTACTGGGAGGCAACCCAACTTTCTAAACTTATCCTTTTAGTTTATGTCGTCTTTATTTTGTTTAGGATTTTATCTTGTGTTGTACTTAGCTTGAATGAACTATGATGCAATGGTTTGACTATATTATGTTGGTTGGATGAGTAATATGTCTTGTGATGCTTTGTTGTATTAATTAATGTTGAGATGATGCATGATTAGCCTTATAAATAGGTGGTTGCTCATAATTGATTGAAACATATGCATGAGTTTTTAATTGTGATTGATATGCTGGGCAGGATGTTTATCTAATTTTGGAACTTGTTTAGCTTGTGAAAGGATTAGACTGTAGAGTTTTTGATTGATTGAATGTTATTGCTTTGAAATCATGATTGACGTTGCCCAAGTTTTTATGATTGAATCACTTGTTTTCTTGTTACAAATGATCAAAGCCATCTATTCTTCTCCCATATAAGCCAAGCAATTTTCGAACCCAACAAAAAGAATAATGTTTGTTCTATCCTTTGAACCTTAAGCATAAATTTGTGAAAATCCCCTTTTGAAATCCTTGCCTTGAGTTAAGATTGACTATATTTGTATGGTATGAAGAAAGGTTCAAGTTTGGGGTTGTTGGGGAATTTGAAAAATTGTGAAAATAAAAGAGAAATCATTGAGCTAAGTGTTGAATTAATGAAATTGAAAAAGAAAAGAAAAATAGAAAAAGAAAGAAAAGCTCAATGAATGGGAAGTTGGGATTAAGTGAAAATGGTTTCTGAATTGAAAAGGAGAAAGAGAGATGTGTTTAAATGATGAAATTATGAATTGTTACTCTCTTAAACTCAAGGATTTTGTTGACTAGAAAATCTAATTTTCTTCTTAGCCCAATCACATTACAAGCCTAGAAAAGACCTTGTGATGATAACTTGCTTATGAGTGTGTTTGATGGGATTTAAATGAAAGACAAAGTTGATTTATGTGACATTGTGATAGTAGAGTGAACGAGTCACCTCACTATACACCTTTGAGCTTGAGTGAAACACTTTCCTTGGTGAGAAATAGTTCCATACACTTTATGAGCACATTCTTGCTTGGTTGTTGATCACTTATAAGGTTTGCATCTGTCATGTATTTTATGAGTATGTGAGCACGATTGTTGAGCTTGATTGGATTAAGGCATCAGTGAATCTTGACTGACATTTTTATGATAAGTTGATATGAGTGATTACTTGTCTTAGAAGAAAGTGTTTTTGTGATATGTTGAACCATTGTAGTGTTTTTAGGGCTAAGTTACATTTTGTTTTGCTTGAGGACAAGCAAAGTTCTAAGTTTGAGGTTGTGATAACAAGTGATTTCACCGTTATCTGTGACTTAATTTTGATACTAAATGAACCATTTTTGACTTAAAAACTTGCTTGATTCCTTGTTTTTAGTTTATTTTGCAAATAAAGAGAGTTGAGGTTATACTTTATGATTTTATCACTAAATTCCCTTTATTTTGTGCCCAATAATGTGCCTGCAACAATATCCAACAATGTATAGAGCTTAACCAGCCATAAAAGCAAATAAAAACAAAAAAAAAGAGTTCTGGAATGTTGACGCTAGGCTACCGCTGAGCTGCCGTTGGATTACCACTGGGTTGTTGCCGTGCTATCGCTTGAGCGATGAAAATTCAGAAAAGTAGCGCTGAGCGCCACTCCAGGGGCGTTGAGCGCTAGTTTTCTTTGCCGTTTCATGCCTGGGCGCCCTTCTGAGGGGCCTTAAGCGCAACTACTCCCGCATTCACGCATAGGCACCCCATTTTGAGCGTTGAGCGCCAACGACGTGGGCTTGGACTTTTCATTTGATCTATTTAAGGATCCAGACACTCTAGGGTTTGTATATTTTGACAAAAGGAGCGCAAATTCACACTCTTCGACTCTCTGGAGGCAGAATTGGACGTGGGAGCACTTCTATTTGAGTTTTAGGGTTTATCTTCCATTCTATTTCAATTGTACATCTAGTTTCTCCATGACAATGGGGAACTAAATTCTATTTGTTGTTGGAGAATGATGTAACCTTGTGAACTCTCATGTATTTGAATTGATTCTTAATTATATATGCTTCTTTCATTAATTGTTAGGGTTTTTCTCCTTCGCTCAATGCTTGCTTTGTTTAACTCATTTATGGCATGATGTATGAATTGCATGAGTATCGGGAGATATCTTACAATTCAAGTTCTGGAGAATTTCTCCCAAAAGCAATAATGCCTAGGGATGAGGATGTTTGGTTGTCTTAAGCTACAAACTGTAATGCAAATTAATTGTTAGGGAGACAAGACATTGTGAACTAGTAATTAAGGATAAACTTTCTTCGTTGAGAGAAAAAAACATATTGTGTTTCTGTTGTTGGTAATTGTTATAACAAGCAAAGAAAATACTAGAATAAAAATAGGATTTTCTCATATAAAAAAAATTCACATGATTAAATAAGATAAAATGCTAAGGCTTTTTATTACAAACACAGGAGAAAAAGAGAATATAAACACAAAAATAATTTAAACTGATGAAATAGTAATGCTTATGAAAAAATTCGAAAGAAAATTTCTCATTACGAAAAAAAAAGTAATAATTACACTTTAATTTATATATATATATATATATATATATATATATATATATATATATATATATATAAAATGATTCAACCAAATTATTTACAAACAAAACATTTTTCAACATTTTGAATGTATTATAGTATATAATTATATTTTAGAAATTTAAAGATCATGCATTAATTTTTGAGCTAATTTAATTGGTCTAGAAGTGACAGAAAGTATAGAAATTGATGGTGTCATATTACAATCATTCTCATTTTCAATGTGCATAAGTTGTGAAACTATTTTTTTTATTGTTGTTTACTAATTTATAAGAAAATTTAAATAAGTCTTATTTATATAGTAAAAAAAAAGTAAATAAGCTAAAATATTTTTTTTCAAAATAAATTGATCATTCTTTTCTCAATTTCTTCACTTCATTTTCAATATTGTCCGTACACAATAACGTCGGACAGACAATATAAAATAATAATGAGAAAATATATCTTGACAATCCAAGAGTTGTATATGATTATTGATGTAATTGTTTTAATAAAATAATATACAATAATGAGTAAATTTATAATTAAAAGATTTAAATATTATTAAAATAACAATATTAAAGAGTATTGAGTGGGTATAAAAAAAATTGGGGTGTCAAGATCAAGGTATTAATAATATTCAACATGAATAATTTTTATTTTTTAAATTAAGCAATTCCTTATGTTATGTAATTTTATTTTAATTCTTGAGATTGATGCTATTTCCTTATTTTATATAATACTAATTTTCTTTTAAAGTTTATTAAAAAATAGTTTATTTAGTTAATACCTTTAGCTCACTAATATTTAGCATTATGTTAAACATTATTTTAAATATTAATTATATTCATTCACTGTAACTTACAGCTATAGCTTATATTAATTTGTTATATATATATATATATATATAATTACTTTTATCTTTAATATTTTAACAAAATTTTGTTCTATCTCATCTTATTATAGATTACAGATTATTAGGACATCTCTTTGATAACATTATGATAAAATATAATTTAAAATTTTTCAATATTTATTTAAACTTTATTACTATTTTTTTCCATTTTTTTAAATTACATTATTTTTTTTTTGTAAAATTTTGCACACTATTTGTTCCATTCTTTAATTAAATATTTGAGCTGTAAGAAAAGTTTAGGATTTTAAAATTAATTAATAAAACTAATGTTATTATAACGGCTTAAAAATATATTTTATTACGAACATTGAAAAATTTATATAAATATAAAAACTCGCTTAAATTTTTAATCTTATGATTAAAAATGAACTACTCATTAGACTTGATAAATTAAACAAATAAAGATAAAAATATTTAGTTTTAAAATTGTTCTTTGAATTTAGCAACTTTCTATATATACGTGTCATGTTATTCACTCTTATGTTTTCCAATGAATAAAATATCGCCACTAGCTTCAATATTTAATAATAAAACTTCAACATTATTATGTTCTCACTTTGTGCATTATCTATTTTAGCATAATTTTGGAAGAAAGTTTTAACTATAGATAAATTAATGTTGTTAAATAACTTTCTTAATAAATATTCTCTACATTCCACAAAATAAGTTTACATTTAGCATTAAAATAAATTTGAGAAAACCTTTTTCAAAAAGCTTCTAAAATAGATAAATTAATTTTTGTAACCAGCTAAAATTAACTTAGATATAAACAAGAGAAATTAAGTAGAAAAGCCTCAGCTTATTAAATTATTTATAAACTATTTTTAGTTTCAGCAAAAGTTATTTTTTTTCTTATTTTTCTATTAAAGGATTATTTGAAGAAAAAGTTATCCAAACAAATGCTCAATGAAAAGAAAAGAAATCAAATTAACTAATGCTTAGTTTATATACAATATTAACTTTTTTCCCCCTTAATTTGACCATGTTAAATAAAACAATTGAACAACAAAAAAATGAAATATTTTGAAATTTATTATCTAAAATGGGTTAATAATTTATTACTAAGGATATATATATATATATATTTATACATTTAATATCTTTTAAGTAAGAATATAAATTTGAGACAATTGTTGTGTAGTAAAACCCTGGTCCCGGTTTTCAATTTTGGATGTAGAAATTGCTTTTAAACCACGTCGTCAACAACACTCGCTCTCCTGTTCAACCAACCCGACTCAACTCGACGCGGCTAGGCCGAGTCACATCAGTAGAGTCATTTCCTTTCGTTAGTGTTCATGCCATCTCACTTTCCTTCTTCTTTTCAGGTTCTCTCTTTCTCTTCTTTCTTCTCCTTCCACGTTAACCTTAGCAACACTTTCTCAACTTCCACAACAAATGTATAATACTTGTATATATTATGCATATGTATAGGATATTCATACCCTTTTCTTTCTCTGTGTTTTCTTCTTAAACTCTCAACCCTTAGCATTTCATTCACACCAAGGTGACCAAATATTCATCTTTCTTTCTTATTATTGTTTTCATCATTATCTTGTTCAATGTGTGTATGATAGCATATACAAGATTTGACGGAAGATACTTCCAAATATTCTACTTTTTTCTTCTTTTGGGTTCTTAAATGTTTCGATTAATTGTTAGCATGATGTGGGTTTAATTTATCTTGGTGTATCTGAATGCACTGTTGCACTTGTTTTCTTTCTTCATCGTTGCACTTCTAGGTTGGTGCTTGGTTATGCTGTGTTAATCTATCAGCGCTTTGTTTATGATATGAACTTGTTTACAGGTGGATCTGGTTGGGTTGATTTTCTTCTTCTTGCTTGGTTATATTGTTTTCTTCTAAGGGTTTTTCTCTCTCTCTTTTTTTTTTTTTTACTCCAATAGCATATATATACATATTGGTAGTTTGTCTGGGGTAATTGTTTTTATTTTTGAATCTGTGTTTGAGAAGTTGACATAATTTTCTTTTCTGACTAGGTAGATATCATTGTTGAGGATTTTAATGTTTTGTTGTACTGGCAATCGTTGTGGTTTTAGGTTCAGTCGTGTTCTGGTTTTCTTAAGTAGGGAAAAGAAATTGCTTCAGTTATTGGAATGCTTTTGGAAAAACTGGTCAATTCCAAAAGTTACTCCTGTTGCTTCTACTCTAATCTTGAGTTCATGGATTATATTTTTGTTTTTTCTTTTGAAACCAAGAATTTTGTATGTTTGACTGACACAGGTACTTTTGCGTGCCTGGTGAGCCACTCTGTACATTACTTTTATGCATAGTTGCATCTTGTAACCCTTTTTTAAAGTTTGAAGTACCCTAATTGATTATGTTACCTGAGCTACATTTCCTTTATAAATGATTCTTCTTAAGGTTTGATTTGAGTTTATAGTTACTAGGTTATTTGTCCATTTTTTTTTTCTTTTTTGGCAGATGGAGTCAATTCAGCAAAACTATTATGATGATTCCGTGGAGCATGCATCTAATACTCCTCCAGGTTCACCTCATATAAGTGACGCAAGAGTTGGTGAAGAATACCAGGTGGAGATTCCCTCTATGATAGAAGAATCAGAGTGGCTTCGACTTCTTGTAAATCCTGCTGATTCAGAAATTATGGGTGATAGTTCACTTTCCTTTGCAATTGGTTTGCCCCTCTCAGTTACATGGATGCACAATGAAGGTTATCTTGCAGATATTGATGGTATAGTCAATGCTATTGCACTATCAAAAGAGATTAATTTACAAAAGAACAGCATTTCAGGCAATGAGGAAGAGTCGAAACTGATTTCATTTTGATTTGTGATGACAGGAGACAAAAATTCAGATCAACTGGGTAAAAGTAAAAATTATGTATTGGCCCCTGGCACATTGAGTAACTCCTGGAGTGAAGCTGATACAAGAAGTTTTCTCCTTGGTTTGTTTATTTTTGGAAAGAATTTTATCAAGATTAGAAGATTATTAGAAAACAAAGGCATGGGGGAAATGCTGTCATTTTACTATGGAAAGTTTTATAAATCTGATGAATATCGTAGATGGTCAGACTGCAGGAAGACAAAAGGAAGAAAATGCATTATGGGACAGAAACTCTTTTCTGGGCTGAGGCAACAGGAACTATTATCTCGATTGATTCCTCATGTATCAAAAGAATCTCAAGATAGTTTGCTGCAGGTATCAACAATCTCATCTCAATACTTTGTTGTTAATGAATTACAAGAAGTATATTTCAAATGCCTAATGGTTGTCTTACCTTGTATCTCTGCATTCTCGGATTTTAGAGTTTCTCTATTTTCATGAGTCACCTCTATTACAAATTACACTTTTTATTTTCTCTATAATTCTAAATTTATCCTTTAAATAACTTTTAGAATTAGGATGATTTTAAGTAAGGCAATAATGATTTGATCTTTGTGGTGTGCTGTATATTTAATGATTGCTGACCTTTTTTATGGTTATTTTAATCATATAGGGGAATTGAAACTATTAGCATCACAGGTTTCAATATCTTTTGGAAGTTCTTAATTTATTCTGCTTCTGAGCTTCAAATTACTTTTGATTGTTTCTCTTATTCCATTTGATGCTGGAAAGTAAAAAGCTGTACTATTGACAAAGTATCTTCGCGAATATGACACATTTTAGAGTAGATAAGGTTTCATAGTATTTAATTTGGACAAACTGATTTTGTTATTAATATTATGCTATTGTGATCATGTTTTGTACCTATGATGATTTGAACGTATGGTCAATGGTAATTAGTTTTTATCACTACAGTTATATCATTTATGTGCTTCACATTCTCATTGGTTTGGTGTATACAATCAGGTTTCTCAGTCGTATGTGGAAGGAAGAGTTTCTCTTGAAGATTACATTTTATCTATGAAGTCTACTGTTGGACTTGGTGTTCTTGTGGAGGCAGTTGGTATTGGAAAGGAGAGGGAAGACCTTACAAGCCTTGATGTGGAACTTGGGAAGAACAATTGGTTTTTTTCAGGACCAACTAGTCAAGCTTGGTCTTCTCTTGGACCCAGTGATATAATAAAATATTTGACAGGAGGATTGCGACTGAGCAAAGCCAAAAGTAATGATCTCTTCTGGGAAGCTGTTTGGCCTCGCTTACTGGCAAGAGGTTGGCACTCTGAGCAACCACAACATCACAGTTATGTCTGCCCCAAAGATTATCTAGTTTTTCTAATACCTGGCGTTAAGAAATTTTCAAGGAGAAAACTTGTAAAAGGTGATGATTACTTTGATTCTGTTAGTGATGTCTTGAACAAAGTTGTTGCTGAACCTGGTCTTCTTGAGCTTGAAGATGAAACTAGAGTTGGAAGCGGCAATGAAGAGCAAGAAAAGGGATTGAATAAGGATGATCAATATAATTATCATCGTCAATGTTACCTCAAGCCCCGAGCTTCTACCACTGATCATATAAAATTCATGGTTATTGATACTAGTTTGATGCACAAAGGGAAGTTTTCTGATATAATGGAATATAAATCTGCACCTGTTAAGTTAGCTGGTAAAATTGAGGCAAATGCTGCTGGTATTACGACTAAAGGGGCCAAACAAATGAGGAAAGTAAACCATAGCAAGGATCTGTCTAAAAAAGTTAATAAAAAGTTGACAAAGTTCACAGTTATTGATACCAGTATGCTTAATGTAGGAAAATTATTGAAAGTGAGAGAACTGAGATGTCTTCCAGTTGAATTAGGGTCTGCATCTAAGAGGACTGCGTCTAAGGATAGGTCTTCTTGTGAAGATACACCAAGCGTGATAACATGTGACAAAAGGAATATAAGTAATACTGATAGCCGAAAAGGCATATCTGAGAATCATGGTACCAGTAAAAAAGAAGCAAATGATAAGCCAGATAATAATGCAAACAAGATGGTAGAAAGGCAGAAAAATCAGAAGATCCGTGTGTCTAATGGTAATCAACTTAAGAGTACTGTAAAACATCAATTCAGTCGGAGGGCAAGAGCAGATCTTTGTAACCAAACAGTTCTTCCCATTAAAAGGAGAAGATTGACTGCTTGTGTCAAGGCAGAGACTAGCCGCGCCATTGAAAATTCCTCAGGAGGTTTGGAATCTGAAAATTTGGCATGCTCTCAGTCATCAAGCTTTCTAGATTCCAACCAAAATGTTTGTGATTCAGTTAATCTTCAGCCGAATGGAAGTTCAATGGCTTTTCCAGCTGATAGAAGTGTGGAAGTGAATAATGAGGAAACCATACTCAATGAAATTTGTCAACACAGGAGCAGTTCTTGTGTTGAAGTTGAGAAATGTGAATCACATATGCTGGCGACCTTGAACACACCCCAGGTTCCATTGAATTCCAAAGACAGTGAAATGATGGGGATAGGGAATGAACACAGGCAGTGCCTTAAGGAAAAGGATCCATGTTTGTCCAGTGATGCTCAGGGGGTAGTTGAGAATGAGAAGCCACAAAGAACATCCTATGATGTTGGTTCTGTGGAGCAGCAGTCAGATACAAATCCTAGGAGACAGAGCACAAGAAATCGACCATTGACAGTTAAAGCATTGGAGTCTCTAGAAAATGAATTCTTACAGGTGCAAAGGAAGCAAAAAAGGAAAGATATCCTGCCACATATAGATGCTTTCAGCCCTTGCCGAAGGGCTCGTACAAGAGGCAAAACAAATCTGCATCGTCGCAATTCTGATCATGGCACTGCAGTTGTGAAAGAAAAGCATTTGAATGAAGATGAGAAAATGGAGGTTGTGGAGTTGGTGGAATATTTCCAAGCCACTAAATTAAATTAAAGAGGAGAATCTATTATACTAGGTATCACTGAAGCTACCACTCATCATGGGTGTTTGGTTTTCAGAAACACAATGGATTTTCAAAGTACTGATGTTTCTACTGTCTGACATACAAATTATGTTCTAAAGGTGTGAGAGTTCTGTACAGAATTTTGCCATAATTTAAGAGAATGTTACCAAGATAGCCTTTGGTTTTTAAATGGAGTAGGAAATCACTGCTTTAATCTTTGTACTCTTGTTTCTTCAAATGATGTGCTGAACATATTAAGTCCATTAGATATAAGATTAAACTATATAAGTAAACATAAACCTTATTTTATAAGTTATTTTGTGAAGTTAAGTTAAATTTAAAATTTACTTAGTAGTATGTGTCATAAAATCTTGTGGAATCATTTCAAGTTCTAAGGCTTATACAAAATTATGAACAAAATTTGATTTACTAAATTTGTGTAGTGATGCTATAGCATGGTATTATCAATTCTAATGGAGAAAGAGAAACTATCTTATCTTTTTTCAAAGTTGGAACTGTTGTAATAAACCAAGCAAATTGGTATGGTACACCCTTTAGCCATATCTTCCGAAGAAAGCACAAGGTTGACATACAAGAGTCAACAGTTATATAATGTCAATTTCTAAATAAAACTATTCTTCCATTGGTGAAGGGTATAATAAGAAGTTGAAATTGTTAGGATTCATTTTGTTTAGAAGTGTTTGTTATTTTTTGTATTTTCACTTTTCAATAATAAAAACTTCATATTGCTTATGCTTTGTTTCGTGTTGTTTACATTATTTCTTATAAGTTTTTTTTTTTCGAAAATATAATAGAGTAAAAATGAATTAACAATTTTATAATTAAAGTTATAAAAAAAATTGTCTCAGTAAACAACCTCTTAGATATGTGTAGTGTGCTGCATGGAATGTGGCCACCTCTCTCTGGAAAACAAAGTGAATTTGGGTTCATTACGTACGTATAGCTGTGAACTATACAGTGAAAGTGATATTTTTACCCAATTTCTAAATGCTAACTTTTTCTTCTAAACAATGTGACTGGTTTGAAGTATGATTTTTAACATCAAATATGCTTATCCATTACCCTGTTTGTAACATCCAATTTAATCTAATACGTTAGTTGGTAGATATAATAATATAACATATGAATACTGTTATACTTGTATATAGTATAATATACAACATATTACACAAAATAATATAAATATACTGTCTATGAAAATAAAACATACCAGTAACTTCTTCACTATTACTTGGTATATTATTTTTAGTAGTAAACACAATTATAACAATTCACAAAAACATATAAAATTAACTTAAAATTTAAAAAAATCATTCACACTAACACACAAACATTTTTCTACTTGATGTCTCAAAATATATAATCATATCTTCACTAAATATAAAATATCTCTTCACAAATTTTGTGCTTAATACTATGATCCTCATGGTGAGAACATCCCAAGTATTCTTTCTCACACAAATATATATGTATCATACAATATATTACACCAATGTATAGATTTTTATCATAATTAGCCAATAACATTTCATGCATAAATCCTCCTTATTGAATATAATTAACATCACATATAACTCCTTAACAAGAGTTTATTTTGTTTGAGCACCCATACTTCATGAAACTATATTTTAACACAACTATATTTCAACTATTGTCTAGTTTTTAAAGAATTCAAATAAAATAAAATAAATATTTTTTTAATAAAATTAAAAATAAAACAATAACCTATTTATTTTCTTTCTATTATTTCATTCATCTATTTGACTAAAGTATACTATTACTATAGTAAAAAAAAGCAAAGTAGCATAGTATACAATTTTTTATATCTAGCCAAATTTTATATTTGAATCACACTTTCGTATAACGTATAATTTTTATTTTATTTTTAATATTTTAAGTGGTTATTTTTAATCACTATATTATAATACGATAGATTTCACGTTCAATGAAAAAAGAATATTTATACGTGTACTAAAAAGGAACTAAACTTTAACTTAATTTAATAATTATAATAAAAATTAATTTATTTTATCAGCCTTTATCTCACTATTTTTAGTTAAAAAATGTCAACATCACTAATATTAAAGTTCACTGCAACTTGAATTCATTTTAAAACAATCCAATAACATTTTCCAATTATTTCTTCTTATCCAAATATAAAAAAATCTAAAGTGATTTCATATTTTTTTTTCAAATAAGCTGTAAAATAAATAAAAATAAATCGATTTGATACTCAAAATAAAATTAAAATCTAAATAATTGTTTGATTTTTTTTTTATAAATGTAACGTCTCATTTAATAATATAAACTATTAAACAAAATATCATATATTCTTCACTTAATAGTATAAAATACTAAACAAAACATCATATTTTGTGACAATGCACAATACACATATAGGAAGCATAGAAAATGTAAGAATATATATATATATATATATATATATATATATATATATATATATTAGAAAGGGGTGAAAACAATATTAAGTTAAAAGAGGTGGGCATTTTAGTGAAAAGAAAAACAGTTTTATAATTCTACTGAACTTTGTAAGAGGGAGCTGAACCCATTTTTCTAATAGCGATCTTCTCTTTAGAACTCCCAAGCCCTACTTCTCTCTGTCTTCTCTCTAACCTTCAAGTTCACTAACTCAATGCATGTTCATTCAAAAGGTGCCCAAGCGTCCGCAACGTCTAGGGCTCTAGTTTGAACTGATTGTTTTCTCCTTTCTGACCGGTAAGTATTTCCACCTCACTACTGAACACATGTAACCAGGAACCTTTTCCTTAAACTTTTTATCAAATCTGAGCTCTAAGAGTTGCCTTTCATCACCAATGTGGTGGTTTGTAGGGACTATGGGGTTCTTCGCTGTGTGAGGCACTGTTAGAGCGTTATAGTGAGCTAATTGTGGAGTTTTTCCAAGTAAGGGGAGCTAGGTTATTACTTGTTTTGTAGCTTAATATATATATATATATATATATATATAATGAACTCTGTGATGTGCTACTGATTATACTAGAAACTGGTGGATGCATGTTGAGTTTTAGGGCATTTTAAATGGTGAACTGTGTGCTGAGGATTTTCTGATTGTGAACTGTAATTGGGTATGATGTGTTGCTAGAATTGAGCTTGTTGATGAGGTGATACGTGTTATGCTAGTTAATAAGCAGTGATTTAAGTGAAATTGGCGCTTTTGAGTGAGTTTAGAGGAAGTGGGGAGGTGATTTTGAGCAATTGAGGTCTGGGGTGTAAGAGGGCTATTGGGATAGTGTTAGTAAGTCTATTCTAACTTAATAGGATCATAAAATTGGTTAAAAATAGGTTCAAAATGGTAGTTTAAGATTTGGGGCTCTAAATTGATAAAATAGAGGTTTTAGAGTAGAAATTTGTGCATAAACACTAAAGAGTGATGTTAGGAATGTTTAGAATCATTTAGGCTAGTTTAATTAGGCTTGTACTACGCTCTAGGATCATTAGAAGTTAAGGAAACTGTCTAGAATGGGTTTTGGGAAGTTGGGTTGCATAAATTTGCAAAATTACACTCTGTAGATTATGTAGACTCGCTATGCGGATTGTTTCGCATAGCGAGTCCTCCCTAGAGGGGTCATCTGTTTTGAGCCACTCGCTATGCGAAAATGGTGCGTTGTGCAAGTGGCTGAACAGTGGCGCCCCTACTTGATGATTGCATAGCGAATCAGGTGCGCCTTGCAACTGATGCTGGCCTAGAGCCTCTGCCAGAGTAATTTGCAAGGCGAGAGGGAGAGTGTGCGCTATACGAAAGCTCCTGGTTTCGTCGTGCGACCTTGTGCGCTATGAGACCAACTCAAGTAGGTTTCATTCCTTTTTCTTCCTCTGTTTGGATTGATTTATGTTGTTTGATTGAAAGAGTGTCTTGTATGTTTATGTATATGGCTTGTGTGGTTTGAAAGAATATGATTGTGAATTAGAATGATATAATTGAGCATGATTTGGAAATCTCAAGGTGAGATGATTGGAAGTGATTTTGGAGGTTTTGTTGTTGTCTTGTATAAATGTATGGAGCTTTGAATTAGTAAGTCTATCCCTACACTCTAAGCACTGTTCATTCTCAAATAGAGAAGAACGGTGTGAATGGTGAGAGTAGAGGGAGGTCCTCGTCTATAGTCTTAGAGTTTAGCTATAGATTGGTATGAGGATTAACCTTTTATAGTGTTGGGGAGTGCCAGCTGAACTATACAAGTGCAAAGACTACCAATAGTTCGATAATTATACAAATCCGAATGAGTCGTGTTGAGTACTTGATGCATGGTTAGAATCGTATGCCTTTGATTTTCTTTATATATAACTAAACATGATGATACTGATTGATTGTGCTATATGTATATTGTTTGTTTATCTAGCTCACCCTTTTGTTTGCTTGTGTGTGCTTGTATGTTTGGTGCTTCCTGTTGCAATGATCATCCCCTTGGATGTGAGCAGAGGTTGAAGAGGTTCCCCTGGAGCAGGTCTTGGAAGGAGATGACACCACTTCGTAGTTCTTTTAGGAATTCTTGATTAAGCCGATGTATTTTGAAATACTCTAAACTGTTTAAGTTTAAATTCTGTCTTCTTTTGAGGATGACTGTAATTCCTAAGACTTAGTATTAGTTAACTTCCAACTGTTCTCTTTTATTTAAATGTGGACTTCTATATTATATGAGGTGTTCTATAATTGTGATGTCATAGAAAATATTAATATAGTTATTCAAAGTAATGGTTATACTAACATGATATATGTACAAGGTCACAGAAAAATTAAATAAATTTTTCAAAAGATAAGAAATTGTAATATAAAATAACTAGTTAAACACATAAATAGTCACTCAATAGTGTCCTCGACTTTCACTAAAAGCATGTCTGCACCTAATTCATCATCTGCTCACACTAATAGGTGATCATTGTAAAAGTGAAACATCACAGAGAGAAAAGAAAGAAGGATAAGCTAGTATTTAAAAGGGAACATCATAAACAATTTAAAACATACAACATATTATCTCAACAATTATAAAACCATAACTCAAACACTCATCAGAATACTCTAGACCCAATGAACTTAGAGTGATAGTTGGGATATCAAACTTGGTGAGATAATCAAGTAAGAAAGGCAGTGACAAAGCATATAACAACCCCAACGTTACAACACCTGGGTTCAAGAGAAAGTATTCCAAAAGGTAAAGAAATTTTGATGATGCTTGAGACTTTAAGCAGAAGGAAATTTTTCACCCAACTATAAGACAAACCATATCGCATTACAAACTCCCTCAAGAATAGAGCCTCAAGCTAGAAGAACTTAATGGAAAGTTAATTGCCGATGTCACCTCGAGATAAAGCTAAATAGGAATTAAGTGTGAGGACAATCACCCAAATAATGTAAAGCCTGCCTTGGTAGCACATGAGTCTACCTAAGTCGGTAGCACAAGTTAAAGCATGTTTTGACATTGCATGAGCCTACCTAAGCCAATGGCATAAGTTAAAGCCCGCCTCAACAATACATAAGCTTACCTAAGACGGTTGCACAAGTTAAAGCCTGCCTCGGCAAAACATGAGCCTACCTAAGGCAATAACACATGTTAAAGACGATACCTATGTCAATAAGCCGACTATATCATGGTCAAAGACGACCACCAACAATTGCAACAACTCAATCCACTCGCAAGAATAAACCAACTACAACTCGGCCAAAGGGTCAATTACTGTTGCAACAAGTTTGTTCCACTTGCCAATCAAACTTCCAAGATTGGAGATACCTAACCCAGCAAATACACAAAAGAACATGGCCCATTCAAAATTATTGGTCTAAATTGGCTAAATAATATTAACAGAAATATTTGTTGACGTAACTAGTATATATTAACAATATATATGATCAAGTCTCAGTAGTTTGATTACATCATAAATATATTTTTATACCATATATCAATATAATATATGATTAAATAATATATTACAATTATTATCATGCTCATTTATCTTAAATATGGTATGTTTTTATTATCTTTTATTTATAACAAATTTCATAAGGTTCAAAAATCCTATAAATTTATGTGATATTCTCTCAGGGAGTACAATCACATTTTCATACTCACTATTCTACTCTCGTAGATCATAAAACTTTTTTACTAACTTGAATATTGAAAAGTCTTTTACAAATAAATAATTTTCCTTCATACACAAGAAATTTGATTCTAGCCATCGTTTCAAATTCCGATAAAAACAATTATCATTTTCATTTTTTTTTCATATCATTTAATTGAATCTCGATATTCATTTTATCCTCAACGATTTTGTTTGAATTTAAAACAAAATGTAAAATATTTTTCTCATTACCTTTTTAAATAAGTAATAAAACTTTTCAGATAGACAACAACATTTTTTTTTAAAATTGTACAACATTACTAGCAAATTAACTATAGAAAATCTAATAAATTTTATTATTTTATAATTTAAATTAACATGAATATGTTTTAAAAAATTATGGAATAAAAGAAGGAGCTTAATAAGGCCAAAGCATTGTTCCTCACCAATGAGATATCTGAATGTTAGTTTTCTATTCCCTCATTTGTTAAGTTTATCATAACTATAAACTAATTAGGCTTTGCTTTAACTTTTGGTACTCCTATTTTTGTGGTTGTCTCACATTTCTTTTTAGAAAATTTGATTATATAAACATTTAACAAAAATTCAGTTGTGATACTATTGAATATTAACATTGTACAAATAAAATGTTGGAAGGTCACATTGGTAAAGAAAATAAATTATTAAATAATTTCAACTTTTTTTAAGATTTATTCTAAATTATAAGTTGAAAATAGCTGTCAAGAACGAATAAAACTAGACAATTTGAAATTTATGTTTTTATGTAATGTAATTGGTCAACTTGAAAATTGGCCCAATTTGAAGTTGGACTTTCTAATTAGCTAGGTATAGTTTGGATGGTCAAATGCTAATGCCAAGAAATTTTAGGGTAATGATAAAGCGATTCAAGATATTGTCCTACACTAAAATGAATATAAATAAACTGTTTTAATATTTTCTTTATTAGTTAAAGTTATAAAGAATAATTAATAAGTTGGAAACCGACCAAACTTTATCATTTTTAATATATTTTAATGAATCAAAATAAGTTTAATGTATTAAATTACACGTTGGTAACATTGGTGTTCTAATTTTGATTCATGTGTGCGCCGAATTTCTTTGTGGAGTTCAATAATTTTTTTCTGTAAGTCAAGTTTGACAAAGGTGTGCAGAGCTTTCAATTTGACCATGCTTACTGTTTACACGTTTTGGTAAGATACTTGAATTCAGCTCCAATTTAGTCTAAAAATCGTGAGATTTGAATTATATATTATAATTTTCACTCACTTAATATATAGATCATATACCATCTTCAAATTATCCTTCTACGTCAATAAATCAAGCATTAATCACCTTCAAGATGCCCAAGCGTTTTATTATAATTAATGACACTAGAAACTAATTATAATCATTATAATAAAATCGTGCAATTTTTCCACTGTAACGTCCCAATAAATATATAGTATAATATTATATAAGGAGTTAACATGTAATAACAAGATAAGACAATTAACAACTTACAATAAGAGTTCTGGATAATCCTAAAATGTCGAGCATTTAAAACTATACAAGGATTATAAGTCTAATACAAGATATATGAACAAACCGAATGGTTTTAAGGCTATGTTTAAACCGAACGGTATTACAAAAGGTGATACTAATACTACTGACTCAACGGTCCTACAACTATACTTCAGGGGTCTCTGCCTCCAACGCTTCTTCCAGCGAGCACTCGTCCCCTTCTGCTCACATCCACAGGATGATCATTGCAACAGGAAGGATGACCGAACAGACAACAAAGACAAGACAGAAGAGTAGGGTAAACTTATGTAATTTAATTAATCATAACAATATAAACAAATTCATAGTCAATTATAACCTACAATCTTCATACATATATTTTAAATAAAGACCGCACACCGACCACTTGACTTTACTTATCCAGATTGTATGAATTATGTAGCTACGACGTTTGTGCACTCAGATGGTGTAGTAGCTGGGATGCCTTCAATAGCTGCCACCCGAGGTTAGTCCGTTATACCTCGCCCAAGTTAACCTTATGGACTAGGACCTCCTGTCCTTCTCATACATGAGTAATCACAGAATATCAAGATAAACGCCAGCTAAGCTTTGACCACATTCATACTTTACCATTTAATAACCATCCACAAGATATTCCTCCTTGGAACACTCTTTCATATCCATATTACACAAATCACATCGCATTTTAATATCATCATACTTCTCATCCATAAAGTCAAACCGAATAGTAAATTAAACATTCCACTCTTAAACAAAAACCGACAGGAAGAGATCACATGACTTAAGACTAAGGCCGAACGGGAGAATTCTAAATAGAGGCTAACTTGACCGAACACTATTACCAGATTTAAGACTTTAGTTGAACCGAACACTTATGGTGAGACTGACGTATTTTCACTACTAGAAAGTTATGACCAAACCCTAAGGGCTTAGACCAAATACTTTGACTTAGGCCGAATACTATTAAATTGAACCGAACAATATTAGTTTAGACCAAACACTACTAGTACCGAATACAAGTCTATGACTAAGTACTAAAACGAGACCGAGTTCTAGTACAAGACCGAACACTACTAAGACCGAGTGCTCCGAACTTATACAAAAATGAATAAATACGTCCTACCACTAAAATATCAAACACTTAATACAAGAAATGTGTGATTTACCGAAGGATTATTACCGAAGGCTTATAGGCCGTCGGTAAATGACGTTTTCCGAAGGATTTACCGAGGGCCTCTAGAGTAGTAAGTTACTGAAGGATTTAGACCCTCAGTAATGGGAATGTTAATTACCGAAGGGCTATGCCCGTCGGTAAGTGGTTTGATAATATGAAATAACAATTTGGGGGTTCTCTCGAGTTTCACTTTTTCGAGCCCTACTTTCATTCTTCAGCACTACTAGCTCCCTTCGTTCCCCAATCCACTTCTGCCTGCGAAAATCTCCTTTGCTCCCAATTAACATTGCTTTCGTTCTTTAGTTGGTGGTGGTGAGTTGAGGCTTTGAGCTCGTTCGGTGGTCTGAGGAGGACGTTGATATCACTACGAGAGGTTCGATGGTGCGTTTCTCTCATCTTCGCTATGAGGGGCTTTCGTTGAAGGTTATTGGTTGACGATCCATGCTGCCTTTTGTGCCACTGTCGAGGAGGGTGTCGTCGAAGGAGGGTGTCGACAATCCCTACGGTGGAGGTGAGTTTTGGGTTGGGGGAATGAGTTGTGCCAATAATTGATTGTAGTTGCCAATATGGTGATTTGTTTCTGGTTTTGGATGTTTTTTGTTTGGTATGTTTTTTCTTGCTGCTGATGCGGTGCTCAATTGCTGCAGGCTTTGGGTACTGGTTTCACTCAATTTGCGGAAACTATATTTAAGAGGTGCATAAATATAATCTAGATCCATCAATTTGCTAAGGTTCTAGTTAATTTTGCTCAAAGATCTTTTAACATGTAGTGTGCATAAATATAATCCAGACCCATCAATTTGCTAAGGTTCTAGTTAAAGAACTGGTCATGAGATTGCTTCCCGAGTCTGCAGTGGATCAGGTCTCTCATCCTCAGCCCACACTAGTCTAGCCTACTGAAGTTCAACCCACACATGTCCAGCCCATACTAGTCCAGACCCCATCAGTCCAGTCCCCATCTGTTCAGCTAACTTTAGAGCCTCAAAACAATGAACAGGAAGATAATAATGAAGATAATCATTATATGGGTTATTAGATGTTATGACTATGAACATTACTTACATTATTACTTCTTTAGCTTCCTAGAACAATTTTATATATCTAGTCCTATGTAACTTAGGTTTTGGTTAGTGAAGTTCTATTTTGTGACAAGTTTTAGAAATTATATATATATATATATATATATATATATATATATGCTTGCTTGGAGCTTGTTTATATTGTTTGGCGTTCCATTGATTATGGTTGACCTCGTTGGGTGAATGTTGGATTGTATTCTGAGTGTTGGGTGAATGTTGGATATACAAAGTTTGGTTGCTGTTAAATTGTGCAGGTTAATGTGAGATCAACCACTAAAGAACATGTACCTTGGAAACTGCTACATATATACCTACAACTGGAAATAAATATAGTACAAAAGGCTTAAATTATATTAAGTACTTTAACTAGGCTGACTACTAAGTAGAAATAAGAAACTATACTTAGACCAAATGCTTAAATATGTCAATAGAAGACCGATCGATCATTAATTGAAATTCTCTACAGAAGGAGAATTCAGTCAAGACCGAACGCACTAAGGAAAAGGTCGAATGGTCACGAATGATTCTCGGCAACAATTAAAGAATTCTTGCATAATACTGCAGAATTAAGATCAAACCCTATTCTTACCCAGTTCATACCATTTATCAATCATCAATACATACAATAGAACATGCAAGAACATCAATATTCCAATATCAACCAAATCATCAAACATAACATCATTTGAACATGCAACCGTTCACCAACAGAGAATCATAATTAAATTACAAGCTTCCCTTACCTCAAAATCCAAGTATTTCTATGCTCCCCACAGTATCGCCTACACCGCAAGTAACTTCTATGTCTTCCTACAAACTTCTGATTGGTGAAAAGAAACCAATCACGGAACCAGAGACAGAAAACATACTTAGAAAAGGACTAGATGAACACATGCAAGCCAAACAGTGCTTGCATGTATCAGAAACGCATAAACCTCAAAGAACGAAGATAAATTTGAACTTACCAGCTCAAAACAAAATCTTGATCGGTGCAAAGTGAAGCCCTTCGCACCAGGAGGACTCAGGCGCTGCCTGAATGATGATTGGAGGAAGAAAAAGGTAATTTGTAAAGAGAAGGAAGAAGGATTCTAGAGAGAAGAAGGAGGAAATGGAAGTTCATAATTTTGGAGAAGAAGGGTGCATGCAGAAAGTGACACCAGATTTTTAAAACTTTTTCTTATAAACTACCGTCAAAAGCGATCGACCACTCCGCTACGCACAATTGTCCTTTACTTTCTAAATTTCTGATTCCTTACACCTACATCTGAATTTCACTTTGCTGCTGAATTTAATGACTCTGAGATCCACCTATGTAAAATTAATGACACAAAAAACTAATTATAATAAATGGTGTAATTTTTCCACCTATGTAAATTAAAAGATAAATATAATTTTTGGTTCTTCAACTATTATGCAAAATTATATTTTTCTTTAAACCAAATTATAAACTATTTTATCTTTAAACTATATAAAAAATATAAAATATCATTTTTAACAAATGTGAGATTATATTGTAGTCTATTATAAAACTAGTCACATAAAAACGTTTTGTAGTTTGTTGGAAATTTAGAGATAAAAATTTTTGTAATTTAATTTAGAAACGAAACATAATTTTCTTACAATAACTTGAAAATGAAAGATATATTTAATTTCTAAATGAATTATATTAAAATGACATTTTAATAAATTTTTATATTATTTTAATAGAAAAAGTAAAAATTTAACGCAATATTAGAAAATCTAGATTTTTTTTACTCATACATGTATTCTAATTTATCTTTACAAACATACTTTTTCTTTACAATGACAAAACAAAGCAGTAAGACGTTACAAAACTAGATTGCAAAATCAGGATATGGGATTTATACAAAAAATGAATACTGAGAAAGAATCGACCACCAAAAAGCAACAAAATGTAAATGGTTATCAATTGTTGAATTTTAAGACAATAAATTATAAAATATTACTATTGTGAATTTTGGAAACCAAAGTTTTATCACTATTTTGTTCTTTAAAAGTATATAGAAGAATTAAGGGAGAAAGATATATTTAAATTTCTCTTTACCTTAATTTATAATTTATATAAGACTATTGAGCATATCAAAATGTTTGAACCACAAGTTTGATGAGATAGTGTCATTGAAGTCAATAATTGCAATTGGGATATTATATGCTTTGGAGCTAAAAGTTTCATTACAGTTTTGTCCTTAAAAGATGTTTCAGAGGATTAAGGGAGAAAGATATATTTAAATTGTCCTTGACTTGAACTCCTAAATGATATGAGTCTATTGGATGTACCAGAACAAGTCTCTAAGTCGAGATCTAGGGGAACGAGGGTTCATATTTGGAATAACTTTTTCATTGCCTCCAATCAAGGACTAAGGATATTAGGATTTATCTTTGGAACTTCTTTTCCATCTCGATACATTGCCAATGTTTTAACCTTAAGTCTATTGAGATAATATTGTTTAGGATGAATTACCACATCTATCCATAAAAGGCATATTGGAAGGTTAAGGGGGAAGGTGAATTTAAATTGTCCATGGTTTTAAATCCTAAGTGATGTAAGACTATTAAATATATTGGAATAAATCCCTCAATTAAGGTCCAAGGGTCCCATTCCCATTTTTGACATCGTCGTTCTAACCTTAAGTCTTAATTTTTTTTTATTAATATAGGACTATTGGACGTACCGTAACAACTACATATTTTCATTTTATTTATTTTTTATTGCATATAACAAAAAGTAAGATATTTTGTTATAAATGAATGAAAATTAAAAAAAAAACTATATTTGTTATTCTTAAAAAAATTATATTGATTATTCTCCGTTGATAGAAAATTCATACTATGAATGATTCATAAAAAGTTAATACTATGAATGAAATGTGTAAAAGAATTAAAGTATATCAAACCATCAATGGAGAAAGATGGGCAATTAAGATGCACATGTTACTAAATATCACTCATTTTAATTTTGATAACATGTACAATGAATATATACATGATTACGATGAACGTTATCCATTTTTTAATATTGATTCAATCCACCATCACATAATCGGAGAATAGGTTTGTTTGATTACAATGCTTCTAATTTTGTTTTTCAATAATTATTTGAATATACAATCTACATAAGTAGCAAGCTAAGAATCAAGAACATAACTAAAAAGCACTATGAACCTATCTAACCATTAAGTAATGTGCTTTTTTTTGTGTATTTTGCTATGTTGTACATTTATTATATTACAATATTACATGCATATTGCTTGGTTTTAATTATACATGCAATTTATTTGACGTTACTACTATCACATATGTTGAAAGTTCTACATTGACTAAACATAAGGCCAATTTAAAGTATATATGTGGATACAAATCTCACCTTACATGTCGATTTTATGGGGTTCAGTTAGATTTAAAGTCCACTTTTTAACATGATATCAGAGTCATGAATTAGAACCTATCCTAGCAAGATTTATGTTTGTTGGAGATATCATTCTACCCGCTTGGACCATCTATTAATGTATAGTCTCATACACAGGATGTATACACTTCGATGTGAGGGTGTGTTAGAAGTCTCACATCAACTACAGATAAGGTAAATTTAGAGTATATATATGGGTGCAAACCTCACCCTACAAGTCGATTTTATGGAGTTGAGTTAGGCTTAAAGTTCACTTCTAAACAACATATTTTCTTCATAATTATGGGAGTGCTTGATCAAATCATTTGCATAAGGGATATTATCGCATTGGAGGTTACCTTGTCCTATTGTTTCAAAGTACACTATATTTTTGTCACCTTGTGTCATTAGTATGCCCTCTTCAAAATTTCTTACAATGCTTATAAGGATAAGTGGGTTTATTAATAAAATATTGACCATATGTGTCCAAAACGGGGAAAGGTCATTAGTGGAAGAAGGAAAAAAGTTAAACTTGATTACCTATTTTAAAATTAAGAAGAGTCATGTTAACCACAAAGGAAAGATTCCTTCTCAACCAATTATAAAGAAATATTCAAAGTGTTTAATTTTATAAAAAAAAAATTAAGATTTGACTAGAGATGAAAGGTAATCCATTTGTTTTTTGTTTTCTATGAATTTAATATGATTGATTTCAATCATAACACAAGGTGAATTGATTTTGGTTCTACAAATTCATGTTTCTAATACCTTGTAGGGTATGAAAAACATAAGGAGGCTAGTGGAAAATGAGTTATACATATATTCAAGAAACAAGATAGGTTCATATGTGGAGGTCATTCAGATGTGTAAATTAATTTGAAGTAGTGACTTTAATTTGCATTTGGAAAACACTTTTTATGTTCCTAATTTTTCTAAGAATTTGACTTCAATTTCAAGAGTTGCACCTTTCAATTTTTCCTTAAATTTTCAAATTATATTTTTACATTGTCAAATAAATCAAATATTTTTGGTTTTGGTGAACTTTTTCATGACTTTTATCCTATTTTATTTTTGTAAGATGATAATTCTATTTTGCATTATGACTAGGTAACACAATATGTTGTGAATGAAGAATCCTCTATGTTGTGGCACTGAAGATTAACACATATCTCTATTGAGAACATTAAGCAATTGGTAAATGAATAAGTACTTAGTATTTTAGAGTTTATGGATTTTGAGACTTGTGTAAATTGCATGAAGGGTAAGCAAGCAAACAAGTCTAAATTTGGGGCAAATATTCGTTGTCCAAATACGAGTGCAAGTAGTTCAAGATACTTTATCACCTATATAGATGATTATGTATGACATATGTATCTTTAATCACTTGATTCTAAGAATGAAGCTTTGGATACCTTTTGGAGTTGAAATAGAGTTACAATAGAAAACAAATTAAGAATGTGAGATTAGATAAAGGTGGAAAATATTATGGTAGATACATAGAAAATGGAGGAGTTTACTACAAGAAGACATTTTATCCCCTGTTTAGAATGGATTCTCTTCAAGTAATTAAGGCATTAGTAACACTTTTTATTTTGAGTAACATCATATGGTGCATGACAAATGTCTAATTCACTTGTTTTTGTATATAATTTATACACTAAATATGCAAAAATTTGGAAGATTTTTAGTAGATCAAACCCTTATCAGCTTATAAATACAACATGGGCTCATGAAGAAATGTTACTTGAAATTATTCACTTAAGTTAATAATTTTGTTGCAGCAAATCAAGGTGAAGAATAATTGATACTGAGTTCAAGTAGTTGAAGATGAGCGTATTGGTGACAAAAAACAAGTTCCAATTCTCATGTTCATAACTTAGAAAAATGAGATGCGTTGAGCACTAAAGGAAACCCACAAAGGAAGGAAAGTTGAGATAAATGAGTTGTAGAGGGCTAAGCTGAAGTACCTGAAAAACACTAGAAATTGGGGTGAATAGTATTAATGAAAAAAATTCTTTTTGCAACCCATCTGATATAGCACCTTAGTCGAGGTTTGGATTTATCAAATAAGTTCCTAGATGTTTGACTTAGTAAATGATTGTAAAAGATAGTTTTCTTATCGTGCTATTGAGAGTGTACACTATAGTGTTTGTAAGAACTTCTTTACTTGAATAATAAACGTTTAGTGCAGAAGGTTCTTGTATGTAGAAATAAAAACGCAATTGTAGGTTTTATAAGAGAAGCGTTTAGACAAGAGAGTAATAAATATTGCACATATATTTTTATAATGGTTCATTCCAATTACGCTACGTCCAGTCTCTTCCGTAGAGGGTTCCACTATAATCTTCAATAAGATTACAACTGAGTATTCGCACTACTCTTGGTCTTCTTAGTTAGTGAATAACCTCTTGTTACCCTAGATTGGATGAGTATTCTCACCATTCTTGGTCTTCTCAATTAGTGAGTAACCTCCTGTTACCCTAGACCGGTACTAAGAAACCTTACCTAGATTTCCTTAACTCAACTGAGTTCAAAAAATGTTTTAGTTCTCTTCAGAATTGCAATCAACGATTGCTTACAAGTCATTTAGACTATTACTCTCACAGAGAGGATGTAATTACAATACAATACAATCTAAACACTCGCAGATGTTTCTCTCTTCTCTCTTTCGCTCTTTCTTACAATCAGTAAGCAAATGATACAATGAAGCTCGAGAGTATTGCTTTTCTTCTTTTCTATTCTTCTCTTTTTCTGCTCAGATATTCTCTTTTTAGTGAGCTCTTTCTGTGTTTTTCTTTTGAACGCTTCTTAAAGAGTGAATATTATCGTTGTATGTTATCCTCTTGATTCTTCATCTGAATGATCTTCTATTTAAAGCTCTTGGATAAGTGTCCATTAGACTAAGCTTTTGGCCTTGATTCTTATGTCTTCTTTGTCTTTGTGTACAACAATTGTTGGTTAAAGTCAACTTATCATATTAGACATGTTTTTTTCGTACTTTGCTTGAAGTAGGTTGTATTTTCTTTTGGACACCGCTTTAAGTGAAGAACATTCTGTAAATATCTCTTTTGTATCTAACGTCCACTTATGATATTTAATTTGAAGCTTGTTGGTGCATGTAGAGTAGGTTATCTGCAAAGAATAGAGTAGATTGTGCACGCAGGATATATGTCTTTTCTCTTATCACTTTTGTTGTTTTTGAACATTGAGCATTTAATGTCATTTACTGCTTGCTCAGAGTTCTTTTGAATTCTTACCATTAAGGTAGCCTTTAACAATTATGCTTTTCTTCTAAAGATACCAAGCATTGAGTAAAACCTTTATCGTTGGATGAAGTAATAGTTTAACTCATGCTATCGTTTAGACTGATGTAAATACTTTTTGTGATTTTGTCTTTTTAGTGAAATAACATTTAACATTGTTTGTGTTTTCCTCGGTATTTTAAGTTTTAGTCTTTTAAAAGTTTTTTTGTCAATTACATTGTCTTAACTTGTCTCGTTTTCTCGAAAGTTAAATTGAATATCCTTTGGGTATAATATGCTTTATGCGTTTAGCCTCAACTCTCTTAGACGTTTTTGACTTAAGAGTCGTTTAACTTAATTGTTTTTATGTTTCCAAATATCCTAAGTGTTTTCCTAAGGTTTTTCTATGGTTGGGATTTTAGTTCTAAGTCTTATGTTTCTTCTTATGGTATTTCCAGATTATTATTTTGTTTAATTTTATTTTATTAAACTTTAAAACATGAGAGCGTTTAGGCATATAAACTATTTTTTCTTAACATAAGAAAATTGAAGAAAGGCTCAACACCAAATGGAAACCTCCAACAGAAGTAAGGAATCTTTTAAGTGCATTGTAGACAGGCTGAGCATAAAGCAAACCATGTGCAAGAGGTAATGACATCTATTGAGTGGAGCACGGTAGCACTGAACGTAAGTGTCCAAAGGAAAGAAAGCAATTTTTGGGCTTTATAAAAGAAGAGCAAGTATAATAACTTAGGAGGGAAATAAAAGGCTATATTAGGCATAATTCTATATTGTAAACATTATGTTCTTTGTATTGTTGGATTCATTTTAATATCCTACTCATCATGAGTAACTAAGCTCCTTTGTGTTGGAATGGAATAATAATTTCTTTACAATTTTTTCTCATATATACAATTTTATTCATATTGATTTAGTTTTCATAAAAGATATTTTGACACACTTTTGACACAACCTATGTGGCTTTTTTAACATAAGAAATACACAACCCATGTGGCTTTTCCACATTGACTTCTAAAATTTGAATGGCGTGACTACATTTGAACCAAATATGAGAAAACCTAGCATTTCTCTGCAATGTTTCAGTGTGCCTTCCTCGAATTTCCTTTATTGTGTTGTGGCTCCATCTTTTTCTTGTGGATTCCTTGCATTTGTTGCATTTCATCGCAACCACTTTGGTCCATTATTTAGGCGTGTCTTTGTTTCCTTGTTCCATTGTTTCACACTTTGTTCCTTCGTTTGTGTTTGGTCTTTGTGTCAGTGAAATCCATTTCACCCCTTGCAAGTAAGATACGTATAATCACATTTAATTGGTGCTAAATAATTTTAATTGTTATTATGGTTAGGTTAAATTAAAGAAGTTTAATTCTTTGTTGGTAGTGGTTTAGGATTGAGATTGAGATATATTTGGTGATTTCATTGTTATGATTGTAATAGTTTATTTGTGAATGATTCATAGATATGTTAATTTTTAACTTGTGTTTGTGACTTTGGTGTATTGTAGTCGAACAAAGTTTCAAGTAGGGTGAAATACTAAGCAGTTGTAGTTTAATGGTTTCATGTTTTAAGGGGTTTTTTTTTTTACAATAGATGTGGTATGCAAAAGTTGTATTTTTTTTAATGATGTTCTTATTTGGCTACCTTATTGATTTTAGGTTGATTTTTTTTACTGAAAAAGATTTATAGAAGCCTTGGGTGGTAACACAATAAATACAGAAAACCAGGTAAATAATGTTATTTAATTTGAAAGGGTGCATATCTTTGGCATAAATGATTTTTATTATTGAACAAGTAATGGTACTTTATTTTTGTATTTTATTATAGGTTCGACTTCGTAGTTGTTGTGATAAAAAATATATCGTTGAAATGAATGATATATCCTTAAGGATAATCATCGTTTAAGGATTACAGACACTTTTCAAATGGTGTGTGTACATGAGAAACCTTTAGAGATATGTGGTAAATGTCTTCTTGTTTAGTTGTTCACCCTAATAGTAGATGATTTTTAAGACTCCAGCAAGTGTACCGAATCGTATCAAGTAATATAAATGGTAAGACCAAGTATCGTTTTCCTAAGAGACTTACGACACTAAACAGTCATGTGATTTGTTGATTATTTAAGACTTCAGGACAAAAACATTTGGTTTTTATAATGCAGAAAATAAATATGAATCCAAGTGTTGATCGATTGACCAAAAGAATGCACATGTGAATGGTTGATAAAATATGGAATGATTATGTTGTGGGGGTTTCTGACTTATCATATCCACTCTCATGTATTTACGAATTCATCTTCTTCATTAATGTTAATTCCACTCTCTAAAACACTTAAACCCGATGTCTTGGTGAAGTAAGCCTATCTTTAATTACGAGTTCATATAATTCCTAGCATCCCTAATAATTAATTCTGAAGCATAGGAGTGTATATGCAACCAACCCTCATATTCCTATGTCTAGGTAATACTACCTTTGGGAGAATTTTCCCAGTTCTAGATCTCCCCGTATGTGCCCATATCGTCAAAATCAATAATCATGCAATTGAATGAGTTAAACAAAACAAGCATTGACTATAGAGGGAAAATCCTAACAATTAATGAAGTAAAGCATATATAATATAAATCAATTCAATACATGAGAGTTTCAAAGGATTACATCGTTTCCCCAACAACAATGAAAGTTTAGTTCACCATAGACATGGTGAACCTAGATGAAAATATGGAAAATAATGAAAGATAAAACCCTAAAAGTTGTAGATTGTAGCTTCTGCATCCAAAATCCTCCTCCAAGGGGTGAAAGGAGTGTTTCTACGCCTCTTTCTGTCAAAAGATAGACCCTCTAAGTCGTCCAAACCCTTATATAGTTTATAAAAAATAGCGGAAACTGGCCCAAACCCACGTTGTCAGCGCTCAGTGCTAAAACTGGCACTTAGCGGTAGGTGTGGTACTCAAAATGACGCTCAGCAGTGGCACTCAGGCATGGGGACAGGAAGCTTTGGCGCTCAGCGGTGGTGCTCAGGCGCCAGACAACAGAAATTGGCGCTCAGCGGTCCAAAATGATGCTCAACACTGTTTGTGGTTCTTCTATATGTTACTTTTCCAGCTTTTCCTGACTCTAACTCCTTGCCACTTCAACTTCTTCTTCCAATTCATCTATATGTTGCTAATTCAAATCTTTCGGGATTACTCCCGCAACTTTAAAATTAGCCATATCAACAAACCATGGCCTTTGTTGAATATACAAGAGTGTCTCATCTGAAAAAGACTCCCAGATTTCTTTTTCCTTACTTGTGACCTCACCATTAACTAACCGAGATAAGTGATCAACAATCAAATTTTCACTCCCCTTTTTTGTCACAGATTTCCACATCAAACTCTTGTAGCAAGAGTACCCATCTAATCAACTGTGGCTTTGAATTCGACTTTGTCAACAGATACTTTATAGCTACATGATCTGTGTAGATGATCACCTTAGACCGAATAAGGTAAGGTCTGAATTTCTCCAAAGCATAAACTATAGCCAGAAATTCCTTCTTCGTAGTGACATAATTTAACTGGGCTTCATTCAACACCTTGCTAGCATAATATATAGTGTGAAATACATTTTCTCTTCTCTGGCCAAGCACAACACCTATGGCATAGTCGCTAGCATCACACATAAGTTCAAAACTTTGACTCCAATCTGGAGCTACAATAATTGGGGCTGAAACCAATTTGCTTTTCAAGATATCAAAAGCTTTTAAACATTTATCATCCATCACAAAGGGTGCATCTTTAACAAGAAAGTTACTCAAAGGTTTAGCAATCTTCGAGAAGTCTTTAATAAATCTTCTATAAAACCCAGCATGGCCTAAGAAACTCCTGATTCTTTTCACATTTGTTGGTGGCAGAAGTTTCTCAATAACCTCCACTTTGGATTTATCCACTTCAATCCCCCTGGCAGAAATCTTATAGCCCAAAAATATTCCCTCAGTTACAATAAAATGACATTTCTCCCAATTAAGCACAAGGTTTATTTGGATGCATCTCTTAAGCACAATATCCAGGTTGGCCAAACACTTCTAGAAAGAATCTCCAAACAATGAAAATTCATCCATGAAGACTTCTATACATTTTTCTATGAGATCCGTAAAGATTGCCTGCATACACCTCTGAAACGTGGCTAGAGCATTACATAACCCGAATGGCATTTTTCTGTAAGCGAATACACCAAATGGACATGTAAAAGCCGTCTTCTCCTAGTCTTTTGGATCTACCGCAATTTGATTGTATCCCGAATATCCATCCAGAAAGCAATAAAAAGCTTGACCCACCAATCTTTCCAACATCTGATCCATAAAAGGAAGGGGAAAATGATCCTTCCTAGTGGCCGTATTCAACTTCCTATAATCAATGCACATTTGGCACCTAGCAACTATTCTAGTAGGAATGAGGTCATTCTTTTCATTATGAACTACTGTCATCCCACCTTTCTTTGGCACTACCTGTACTGGACTTAACCATTCACTGTCAAAAATTGGATATATAAAGCCAGCTTCTAGAAGCTTCAACACTTCTTTTCAAACCATCTCCTTCATCACAAGATTTAGCCTTCTTTTTGGTTGAGCTACTGGTCTATAGTCATCCTCCATAAAGATTTTATGCATGCAGTAAGTTGGGCTTATACCTTTGAGATCCGAGATTGACCAACCAATAGCTCCTTTGTTGGCTTTCAAGATTTCCACCAAATTTTCTTCTTCTTCAAAAGACAGAGAATAACTAATGATGACTGGCTTCCCTCCATCTTCTTCTAAGAAAACATACTTTAAATGTGATGGTAACGCCTTTAACACCAGCTTCTTTTCTTTGACTTCCTCCTGGGCCTCCATCTTCTCAAATTTTGCCTTATCCATTGGGATTTCCTCTAACACCCCCAAATCCGTCAAATACTCATCAATTAATTTCTCTTCCTCTTCATTCAAATATTCACATGCATCAATGAGAGTTTTTTCTAATGGAGAAGCATCACGCACTTTCTTCTCCTGCACCATACAAATTTCATCAAGTATATCAAATTGGAAACATGCTTTATCATCCTTAGGGTGTGACAATGCCTTAAACACGTCAAAATTCACTTCTTCATCTTGTACTCTTACTTTAAGTTTGTCATTCTCCACATCAATTAAAACTCTAGTAGTCTTCATGAATGGTCTCCCCAAAATGAGAGGCATATCTCCATTCTCCTCCATCTCCATTCTCCTCCATCTTCATTATGACAAAATCCACCGGAAATAAAAATTTGTCCACTTTTACCAACACATCTTCAACCACCCCATAAGGATATTTAAGAGACTTGTTCGATAGTTGAAGCATCATCCTAGTAGGCTTGAGTTCCAAGCCTTCAATCCTTTTGAACATAGAAAGCAGCATTAGATTAATGCTAGCTCCCAAATCAATCAAAGCTCTTCCAACTTCCAAATCTCCTATAGTACACGAAATAGTGAAGCTTCATGGGTCTTTAACCTTAGGAGGTAATAATTTTTGTATGATTGCACTGCAATTTCCTTGCACTTCAATGGTCTCCATTTCAATGTACTTTCTTTTCTTCGTAAGGAGCTCCTTCAAAAAAATTTCATATGAAGGCATTTGTTGCAATGCTTCAGAAAAAGGTATTGTGATCTCCAGTTTCTTAAAAATTTCAATGAACCGCTCAAGCTGTTTTTCTTTCTCCTTCCTTGAATAAGTCTTGGGATAAGGAAGGGGGTTTTCAACATCTTTCAACATCTTTTTCTTTCTTCTTCTTCCCCTCTCTTTTTCCGTTCACACTCTTCTTTCTCACTCACATTTTCTTTCTCCTTTCTCTCTATTTTTCTCTCATCTAACACTTTGTCACTTCTAGTAATAATGGTTTTACACTCTTCCCTAAAATCACCTCTTGCATTCCTCTAACATCCCTCCATCTTGTTGACCAATTGCCCCATATGCATCTCCATACTTTTGAACACAGCCTCTATGCTCTTGCGATCAGATAAGCTCATTTTCATGAACTGTTGAAAGGTTTCCTCAAGCTTCATTGTCTTCTTAGATGGAGTTAGGGATGGCAACGGGTCGGGTCGGGCACGGATAGTGCTTACCCGCAACCCGACCCGTTGGGTAAAATTGCACCCGCTACCCGCTGGATACCCGCCTTAAAAAAACCCGCAGATTTTTTTTAACCCGCGGGTACCCGTTGGATACCCGTTTTCAACCCGCGAATATTTAAAAAAAATTATTTTATAAGTTTATAAATGAAAAAATCCAAATTAAATTACAAAAAAATGCAAATAATATTTAAAACATATGTCAATGGTTAAGTAAATAAAAGTTAAAACTTAGATTCAAATTAATACAAATTATTAGTAAAAATAATTCAAATTAATACAAATTAATTCAAATTAGTACAAATTAAAACTTAAATTCAAATAATTGTTCTAAAAATAACACTGCAAGATTTATGTTTGTTCTTCTACATCTTCATTTTGACCACTTAATTCCTGAAACAAAGAAATACAAAGTCATCAATCAATGACAAAGTGACACTATTAATAAAATTAGATTAAAATATTATATACAAAGCTACTAACATCATCATCAATTATCTCTTCTAGTATTGTATTAAGCATTAAGCTTCATGTTATCCACTTTCAATTTTGAAGAACCTGAAAAAGAAAATAAATTCATTTGTCATAGCCAATCATATGAAAGAATATAAATATGTAATTTGAATTGTTCATTTAATTACCTTGTATGTCACTCCATAGCCAATCTTGAACACACATCAATACCTATAAAGTGTCTGGGTGTAATCTACTCCGATGTGGAGTAAGAAATCGACCATCAGTGCTAAAAGAAGACTCAGAAGCAACTGTTGAGATAGGAATGGCTAGAAAATCTCTTGCAATCATTTGTAAGATTGGATATTTTAATCCATTAGTCTTCCACCAAATTAAAATGTCAAATTCTTCATCTGAATCTGGTAGTGTCGATTCCTCCAAGTAATAATCAAGTTCTAACTTATAATTTGATGGTTCATTTTTCTTTGCAATCTGATGTTTTGCAAAATCTCTCCTCCAAGCATCCTTTCTTCCATCAACAATTTGGCCTACATTTATGTTCGGATTTTGACATGAAGAAACTGACTTCTTACCTTTCATGTACATTTCATACTCTCTTACCAAGTCCTTAAAAAGAATCTTCACCTTTTCAATTTCACAATCAGATTCATTGCCATATATTTGAGGGAAAAAATAATCCAACAAATCAATTTTGTACCTGGGATCTAAGACAATACCTATAGCCATCACTCCACTGATCACACTCCTATACTTGTTAAACTTTAAAACCATAGATGCAGCCATTTGGTGAATAATAGAATTAGGAGAGTTAAGCCATTCCATCAAAGCCAACTTAATTTCACATACCTTTGGAAAGAAAATGTTGGCAGTTGGATAAGAGGTACCAGAAAATAAGAGTGTCACATCATAAAATATTTCCAACTTTTGGCAAATTTCATTTGCCATTTGCCAATCATGTGCGCTAGGCAAGACTTTATATTGACTCTCTCGTTGTGATAAACGATCAAATACATCTTTGTATTGTATGGCTACTTGAAGCATTAAAAATGTAGAATTCCACCTAGTTTTGCAATCAATAACTAATTTTCTTCTAAATGGAATATTCAACTGAGCACATGTCTCTATAAATTTCTCTTCTCTTTTAGGTGTAGCTGTCCACAAATTAGAACTTTCTCTTACCTTTTCAATGACATTAGCAATTATGGACAAACCATCCTTCACAATCAAATTCAATATATGTGCACAACATCGCATGTGAAACAATTGGCCACCCAAAATAAGAGACCTAGGTGACATCTTGTCTAAAATGTGATCAATCATAGCATCATTCGTAGTGCAATTATCAACTATCAAAGTAGAAACTTTTCTATCTAGATTCCAATCCATTAAACATTCAACCAATAATTCAGCAAGAACTTGACTAGTATGAGGAGCAGGCACATACATAAACCTAAAATTGCAAGTCATATTTCATTAATTTAGTGAAGAAGAACAATGTTAATATAAAAATTACACTTAAAATAGGGTATAGTATAGTTTATTACCTCACAAGTCGACTTTGTAGCCTCCATAATTCATCAATAAAGCGAGTTGTTATAGTCATGTAGCCTCTGTTTTGATTACTAGCAGTCCACATATCAGTTGTAATTGCAACTCGACTTTGAATCTTTGACAACGATAATTTCAATTTCTCTTTTTCAGCATTGTAATCCTTCATAATATCCTTTTTTAAAGTGTTTCGAGAAACCACTTTAAATAGAGGTTGTACAGCAGCACAAAATTCTTTAAAGCCTGTGTGATCAACCATTGACATTGAATACTCATGTAGAATTATCATCTTACGGAGTGCATCTCTAGCTATTTGTTGATTAAACACATAATTGCCAACAATTACGGTTTCACCACCTTCTTTATGAGTTTTTAAAAATGATTGCCTAATGTCCCATGTTGTTCGAAGCTTGCAACTCTTGAAATGGTTTCTCAAATGTGATGTACCTTATTTTGCCTCACCTAGAAGACTTTTGGAACAATAATTGCACATCGCTCTCCATTTTCCATCTACCTTTTGTCTCTTAAAGTGATTCCAAACATCTGACAATAATCTTCTTGAGTTAATAGTAGGAGTTGAACTTTCAGTTTGATTTGAATCTACAGGAATATCATTTTGATTTGAATCTCCTACAATAGGTTCTAAAAATTGTCCTTGTTGGCCATCTTCTATAGGAGAAAATGTATCTTGGGTAGACATCATAAAAAATTTATCAACATAAATGTTTCAATAATGTCACACAGGTATTTTCAATAATGTCATACATGTATTTTCTAATATATAAAAAACTAGCAATCAACCAGTCACGAAATGAGTTGGGTGAAATAAATTTTTCTACACAAATTATCAAATTAATCAAAGTTTCATACTTTTTGAAAGTATTTGATAACAATTATAATATTTATGGACATTATAATCACGAAAAGAGAAGTAGTACAAATATTATAAAAAATGCAATTGTTTGTTATCATAACCTCCAAACCCAAAAGTAAGATAAATATAAAGTTGCATTACTTGTAAGATAAATAGTTGTCATATTCTCACAACTTTTTCTGCACTGTGTTGTACGAGCAAGGAAAGTAGAAGTATCTTTTTCAAAAAGTATTATAACTCACAGAAACCAATTTTCAAAAGCCTTCCATCATTATAATAAATGTAAATCTTTATACCACAAACATAGACATCTTCTAGTTAATTTAATACTCCTTAAGATCCATGAATTGGTTATAAGTTAGGTAGTTTATTTCCATTGGCTAAATATATTGATTGACTGAACTGTGAATGTTGTACAATTTTGTTAATGCACACGCAAGTGCTTGAGAGACAAGTGATGATGAATCTTGAAAACATTACGATTTACATTTAGTTAGACATTCAAGAATACAAGCAGCAAAACTTGGTGTCAATCAGGTGAAAAAAAATTAAGACAATTGAATTGAATAATACAGCAGTGTAAACCAATAATAGTATAATATAGAAAATGGTATTTCAATAGAACAAATAGAACAGACAATGAAAGTGGTATTTCATAGGACAATAATTTCAAACCATCAGATCCACCACAGACCCACCATCACAAACCCAATGTTCAGATGTATACCAACACATGATTTAAATCACAGACCCACCATCACAGACCCAATGTTCAGATGCGAAGAAGTTAAAGTTGAAGTACAGAACAGCAATACCTTCGTTAGCCTTCCCAAAGCGTGAGTGTGCCCAAATTGATTATCTGCAACATAAATGTTCCAACTTAGTAACAAAACCCCTAAACACAAAGTAACCTAAACCCCCAAACAATCCAAACACATAAATTGATCTCATCCCCAAACGCAAAACCCTACCGAAAAGAAGTAATTTGGAAGAGATCTAGAAATACTGTGCAACGTGCGTCCTAACCTGATCGAGAAATTTTTTTCGAATATCTTCGTTGGAGTTGGTCCACGAGGCTGCAAAGAGGAGCGGGGATGTATTATGAAGAAAAGAAGAGCTAAAATCATAAATCTTAATTTAAAATAAGGATAAAAAGGTAATTTCAACTTTTGGGAGGGTACCTATTACCCGCGGGTACCAACTATCCACAACGGATTTAATCCCCGGGTACCCATGGGCATGGGTTTTTTTGCCATCCCTAGATGGAGTAAATTGTTGCTGCCACTGAACCAGTGAAACATTCTATATTTCTTGTGGCAATAGAGAAATTTTATTTGTTACTTATTCAAACTGCTGAGTGATAATTCTATGATGCTCTAACAAGGCATCCTAAGATAGAATTTGTAGAACTCCCTCTTGTTGAAGTGGAACTCCTCTTTCACTATGCATCTCGTTATCATTAGTAGTCATGTTATCAATCAATTCAAAAGCTTCCTCTGGAGTCTTGCACTTTATATTACCTCCAGTTGAGGCATCTAGCATTAATTTCATCTGAGAGCCAAGACCTCCAAGGAATAGAAGGAATATTGTTGCTTCATCAAAGCCATGTGTGAGCGTCTTCCTTAGCAATCCTTTGTATCTATCCCATGCTTGACCTAGAGTTTCTTCCATGCCTTGCCTGAAAGAAGAAATTTCTTGCTTACCCTTGTTGATTTTACACTATGGGAAGTACTTGTTCAGAAACTTTGAAACCACAGCTTCCTAGTCAGTAAAGCTATCCTCCGGGAAAGAATTCAACCATAGCTTAGCATTGCCTCCCAATGAAAAAGGAAACAAACTAAGCTTTATGACATCATCCGACACACCATTGATCTTCATAATGTTGCAAATCTCGTTGAATGTGGTTAGATGCTCATATGGACTTTCATGAGATAGTCCATTGAATTGGTTGCCCTTCACCAATTGTATCAACTTCGGTTTCACCTCCATATTTGCAGCATTGACCCTTGGCCTCACAATGCTATTAAAGTGATGAGGGCCAACAACAGTGGTGTAATCCGCCAGAGTGCGTCTTCCATTATTTTCTCCAGCCATCTCTCCAGTACTCTAGTCAGATGATTGTGGTGAGGTTTGTAACAATGTCTCTGGAGAAGGAAACAATTCTCTAGATGTTCTATTTCTCCTTCTCCTTTTAGTTCCACTCAATCCTTCAAGAAAAGGTTCTGAGTTTTTCTTGCTCCTAGTACGAATTGTATCCTGCATACACAAGAAAACAAAATCCTAGAAAGCACTTTTTAGAACAGAACAAAAATAAAATAAAAAAACAAGTCAAAGTTAATCTATAATCACACGAATAGAATAGTTAAACCACGAGTCCCCGGCAACAGCGCCAAAAACTTGTTAAGACTCCAGCAAGTGTATTGAATTGTATCAAGTAATATAAATGGTAAGACCAAGTATCGTTTAAGACTTGAGGATTTGTTGATTATTTAAGACTTGAGGACAAAAACATTTGGTTTTTATAATGCAGAAAATAAATATGTATGCAAGTGTTGATCGATTGACCAAAAGAATGCACAAGTGAATGGTTGATAAAATATGGAATGATTATGTTGTTGGGGTTTTCGACTTATCTTATCCACTCTCATGTATTTACGAATTCATCTTCATTAATGTTAATGTCACTCTCTAAAACACTTAAACCCGATGTCTCAGTGAAGTAAGCTTATCCTTAATTACGAGTTCATACAATTCCTAGCATCCCTAATAATTATTTCTTAAGCGTAGGAGTGTATATGCAATCAACCCCCATATTCCTATGTCTAGGTAATACTACCTTTGGGAGAATTTCCCCAGTTCTAGATTTCCCCGTATGTGTTCATATCGACAAAATAAATAATCATGCAATTGAATGAGTTAAACAAAGCAAGCATTGAGTATAGAGGAAAAACCCTAACAATTAATGAAGTAAAGCATATATAATATAAATCATATCAATACATGAAATTTTCAAATGATTACATCATTTCACCAACAGCAATGAAAGTTTAGTTCACCATAGACATGGTGAACCTAGATGAAAATATGGAAAAGAATGAAACATAAAACCCTAAAAGTTGTAGATTGAAGCTTCCGCATCCAAAATACGCCTCCATGGGGGTGATAGGAGTGTTTCTGTGCCTCTTTCAGTCAAAAGATAGACCCTCTAAGTCGTCCAAACCCTTATATAGCTTATAAAAAATAGCAGAAACTGGCCCAAGCCCACGTCGTTAGCGCTCAACACTAAAAATGGCGGTAGGTGCAGTAATGAAAATGACACTCAGCGGTGGCGCTCAGGCGTGAGACAGGAAGCTTTGGCGCTCAATGGTAGCGCTCAGGCGCCAAACAGTAGAAATTTGCACTCAGCGGTCCAAAATGACGCTCAGCGCTGTCTGCGGTTCTTCTATATGTTACTTTTCCAACTTTTCCTGACTCTAACTCCTTGCCACTTCAACTTCTTCTTCCAATTCATCTTAATTCCTGTCAAAACAAGGAAAACCAAGCATAAAACCAATAATACCACCTTCAATTCTCTTATTCTCACAACTTAAGCAAAAACATAATTTCAAGCTAGTTTCTAAGTTATAAAGGGTGTTTTTAGTATCAAAATTAAGTATAAAAATAACAGTATTTCAACCGTTATCAATGACAACCGTTAGTGGTGTTATGCTATCAAGTGTTAGATAATTGAGTTCTTTGTCTTTGATCACTCGGACACAATAGATAGGATTGTAAGAACATAGCCAATTTTATTGTAAGCATTTATAGTTTAACATGAAATTATTTTGGTTATATTTTTTTTATGTAATTCATAGATATTTGAACTTGCTTTTATTATTGTGTAGGCCTATAACATGGAACTATTATTTTCGATGCTGTTAAATTGTAATGATGACATGAAGCCAACATTTCACATATAGCACGAGGTTACTTTCATTCAACAAAAAAATGTAACTTGTTTGTGTTATATTTTTTACCATAGTGTTGGCTCATTGAATATAATTTTGATTTTGAAGGTTGTAATTGTGTGTGTATATGGTTTTGTGAGTGTTTGAAATATGACTATTGGATCATTGTTCTAAAATTGATTAAGTTGTAGGATGATGTTTCAAAATGTGATAAGAAAAGCATGTCTGAATACACTAATATAAGTAGGACAATGTTAAATATTTTCAACCATTATTAAATATTCTTATATTTTGTTTTTTCACCATTTAGAATGACCTAATATAATTGGATAATATATATATATATATATATATATATATATATATATCATTAATCCTCCATTAATGTTTAATAATTAGTTTAATTATGTATAAATATATTAAAATATATTTGGAGTGGTAGAGATTCATCCTAATATCAAAATCAATATATAAAAAACTACATAAGATTTAAGTAAAATATTTAAAAATATATATAATATTAAAAGTAAAATCAAATTAAAAATAACATATATATAAGTACCTTATATATGTTAAGTAGTAAGTATACTATTTAATTAAATTATGTGTCTTAAAATATATTCTTTTAATTTGATTTTATTTTTCCTTAGTTATGCCAATTAGTATTTTTCCTTTTTATTGTTAAATTAATTATAATTTACAATATAAACTGAAAAAAAAAATAAGAAATTATTAAAGATTTATAAAGTTGAAAATACTTTTATAGAAAAAATAAATGAAATTATATTTTTAAAGATTAAAAACACATTTAAATCTAAAGGAAGTTGATGGAGATAATTGAAGAAGAAAAGTTTAGCTAAACATACGGAGAGAGTCACACATAAATAAAAAGAAGAGAGTCTATGTTCAGAATGTCTAATTAAGATTTTAACAATAGAGAAAGTTTCACATTCCAAGATTGTAATTTACAATATAAATATTTTAAAATTTCATAAAATTGAATGTACATGTGACTACATTAATTTAATATACGTCATAAATCAACATGTTGTTTTGTAAAGATTAAAATTTATTTAGTATATTTTATCTGACACCTAAATTGAAATCATAATCTTGGAAATCCTATATCAGAATGATGAAATATTTTAATTATTTTTTGTATCAGTTATATATATATATATATATATATATATATATATATATATATATATATATATATATAAAATATTTTTCTGACGTTGTCATCGTTCCTCACTGAAGACGTTTTCTTATAAATGGATTATCTTCAAAAGCAAGAATATGATTATGAGTTGGTGATAATTCCGTAAAAACACATTAGAAGTTCTTTTAAACGCAGTAAGTTCTTTTTTGACAGAATTTGAATCTCTCTCCATGCATGTATAGTTGATTTACACTGAAAAGTTCAGCAAAGGAAGGAAGAAAGTAATGATGTTATGTTGAATACAGCACAAATTGCAGAACTTCGTATTCCTTGCTGATATTGACACATGAATCATTGAAAAAGTATATTAATTATTATATTTGCCAAACATTAACGAACTAATTGTTATTCATTCAATACAACTAATAATTGAATTTGTTCGAGTGGTTTGTCAGCTACTAACAATCTTTTTACAAACTTTAGATCCACACATTATTGCATTATATCTGTTAATCATAACTGATTGAAAAACCATTAGTTGATCATATAAATAATCTGTCGTTCATCACAACAACTGTGGCCTGAAAGGGAACATACATTGCAGAAAAAATAGGGCAAAATTTTTGTAATCTCAACACTTTTAGTCTATTTCCTCTGTTTTTCCTTCCTTATTAAGGAAATAAGAGTTTATAAATGAGTTATTAACTTAAAAGAAAAAAAAAATTTAATAATTTTTTTTGATAACTTTTTTATAACGGATACGTGATAACTTCTAATTGATCTGTTTTAAATATTTTTTTAAAAATAAATTCAAGTAAATCAATAAAATAGTAACAAGTGTTCTATTATCATAAAACACTTAAAAAAAATTGTTAACTTATCAAAATCCTTAACTTAATACCACATCTTACCTTTATGGTGGAAAGGGTAAAGGGATTTTACTTTATCTTACATTGATGAATTGGTTTGGATGATAGCATTGAAATATAAACTTTAAACTCAACTTAAAAAACTTAGAAGATTATGTATTTATTTATATTTTTTTTCTTGAATTTATAATACTGGTTCCAGAATAACTCAATACAATTTTCAATACTGACTGATAATATTTTAAAAGGTAAAGTTTACAAACTAGTTAATAAGATTAGGTTTATATTCACTTGTGTATCTTATTGTTAACTGTAATTTTTAAAACTTAATTTTAATTCTAACTTTTCTTTATAAAATCGATTTATAAGATAAAATTTATATAATTGTAAATTTATATTATATAAGAGGAATCGACCATTGATTGGTTGGTTAAAAATGTGTTGGCTGGCAACAAAATTTGGCGAATAATTTGAATGTTGACTTAATTAGTTTGATGATCGTGTCCCTCATGATTTTGAGTCTTTAACATCTCTTATAATTACAACTTTTGGTCTAACAGTGAAAGGCGTGCTTATCTTTGAAGCGATAACAATAAAGCAAGAGGGACACATAATGACAAAGGAGAGATTGTTGTTAGCTTAATACACATTGGTTGATGATGATTCAGTGACTAATGAGGTTGTGTTTTGATGATGTTGGGGATAATAGATTGGTGATTGGATCCAAATTATTATGATGGAATTTGAATTTGTCAGTTTGCCTCTCTTCAAAGTTTCAATTTTAACCCAGTCACTGATCCATCTTATGAACCTCAAATGGCCACACTTGGGTTGAAACTGACTTGAGGGTGCATTTCTGATTGAAGAATGATGATCTTTTTCACAATGAATCGATTGATGTTTGAAATTAATGTCAGGTTTCTTAAGCAAAGATAATAGCCACATGAATGCTTCCTTCTTTCTCTCCCTTTTTCTCTTTTTGGGTCTAATGTCATTTTCTTCTTTTGCACTCAAGAAAACGTGACATTACCTAAATAATAGTATTTATGTGTTCATGTTAATTCAAATATGAATGAATTATAATTTCATATTTTCTTGTCTCTTTTTCAAAATATACAATTTAATGATACCCACATGAGGACCATTACAATGCAACACAAATGCATCAATGCCATGCCACATAATTTAAGCATCACCAATTGTGTTTAAACTACAAAACGAAAGTCATTATTAAATAAGAATTTATCAGAAAAGCTCTGATATGTTTTCTGAAGTAATCCATGTCCTATATGAACACAACAGTCCTATGGGTAATGATTTAATGAAAAGACAGAAAGTGATCATAAAATAAGACAGAATGTTGTAGTACGTGTATAAACATGATGAAAGAGACGAAGGGGTAATAAATCTATGAGAAGACATGAAAAAGAAAAATGAGAAATTTAAACAGCAAGAAAACTTGAGTGGTAAAAGCAGTAGCCCCTCTTGTTGTTGTATTGTTGTTGTGTGAAATTAATATATGTTCCCTTGCAAAAATGATATATGTTTGACCAGAAGGGTTTAATTTTAGATGATGGAAAAAGCCATGAACGATCTTGAGAAATGGTAGGTGGGGACCCATGCACAACGTGTCTCATGTTGAATAGCACTTCACTGTCACTGGTAGGTGTTGTCCCTAAACTTAATTCTATATCTCAAGGGTTTTACTCGAAAGTTAGCTAACAAAAGTGTTGAATCAAGTTTTAAGTGAGAAACGAAAATGGTGATTGATGGTGACTCAAGTTATTTGAAGGGTAATACTGGTGATTGAAAGTGAGAGGCTTTTGAAATGCAGAAAACAGTGACATAAAATGTTACAGTTGTAGAGCATGAAATAATGGATGGTTGGTAAAACAAATGATGGGTTTTTAAAATAGGGTGTTTGATTTTCTCCCCAAACAAAGGAAGTAAAATTTCCAAAATCCCCAAAAACAAGTTATTTGCTTCATCCTAAGGTGAAAGAGGGTCCCAAAAATAAGTGGGAAGTGGGTGATAGAGCAGTGACAACTTTGCTTAGTAGGGCACCTACCCTAATGATCATTATGGTGTGCCTTATAAATCTCTCAAAACATTCTTGCTTGGTAGGGCCTCATTTTCTGGTCATTTTACAAGGACAATCTAAAGCTATTTCCTTCAAACCACATTTTTCTCTCTTTTTCTTTCTATTAGGGTCATGGAATTCAGTATCTGATTATGACAATTCAACTGCATAATTCAACCTAAAATTAGGCAAATGGAAGCCCCATGTAGTTGAGCTTAAATTTTCTTCAGTGGTTGAAGATGATCAATAGTAAAGCACATTTGTTTTTTACATTACAAGCAACATGCCTTGGAAATAAAAACAAAACAATATACAAACATATATATAAAGAAACCTATTAACCTTCTAAAGGGGAATATAATTCTTTTGCTATCAGAACTGCTTATAACTTTTAAAAGTTCTCATGCAGGCATTTCACTGAAGAAAAGCTTAATGTTCCTGTACTGGAAGCCAGCTTTATCAAAATGATAAACCTCTCCATAATACACTGTCTGATAATTTACACTTTCAGGTTGATTTTGCTCTAACTTTATGCAATATTAAATAAATGGAACTCAAATAATTAAGAAAATTGATTAAGCACAATTATATATGCTGTTGCTTCACAAGCCTTTCTTTATGGATTAGGAAAAAGAGTGTTCTGTGACTAAGAGAATATAAAACTATGAACTGACAAATTAACAAAAGTTAAGTGATTAAATTTGGATACCAGCTACCATTACACGCTGTATGTTCCTTGTCAAGGTTATGTTTCATTTATTAGTTAACATCATTGTTGACATTAATCATAAAATACTGATAACTCCAATGAGGGTAACCAATGAAGGACCATACTATATATGATTAATGTTAATGCTAATAATTTCACATATTCAATATGTAGTACTGTTTCTGTGACTTAATTTATACAAAATCAATTGATTTAATGCATTAATTATTTTGTCTTTTTAATAACAGTTCACTTTAAATATAGTGATTTTAAAATATGTAGCAATCCATCCTTTGACACGTCGCTATATGATTAGGAGTTTCTAATTTTCTGAGACAAGGTTGTCAGATTAACACTTTGGATTTGAAGTTGTTTATGTTTCTTTTTTAAAGAAAGAAAAACTATGTATTATACAATGATACAATAATAAAATACATGCAACTCTCCTGTATACAGCACCACATTCAAAGCATCTTTTCAATAATTAAATCACACTAATCTGCAAACCAATTATAGACCCAGAATATTAAAATGGCAAGAGCAGACCCAAAAATCTTTTGTTAAACCTTTCAAAGTGGATTTTTGCTAACAACTTCTCAGAAAAAGATTAGTGTAATATCTGCAGAGTATCTTTTCCAAACCTGAACTCCACTACAAAATCCCTTTTCTTATTCACAAAATTAATAATAAAAGCTATGAAATTATAAAGCTCAATGATTCATTGGGCCTAGTCAGAAGTTCACCAATGCCAACCTGGGATTCCTTTAATGTTCACATATATTAGTAAAAAAAATGATGTTTGCTCTGAAAGGGGTGGTTATAACTTCTAACTTGGAACCTCTGCAGTTGATAATGCTTTTTCCCTTTGGATTTTTCTATCTCAGTTAGTAAAAAACGGCACAGAAGCTTCCACTTTTGGTGAACCAAAGAAAGTTACAGAGAAAAAGACAAAGAAAATGGCACAAGTTATGGTTGACCACAGCTCAAATTAACCAAAGGTCTTAATCATTCAAATTAGAATTATAATTTTGAGATAAAAAGAAAATGGCCCCACTAATACAGCTGGTTAGCAACACAATTGAGAATCACATCGACTAGATTACGCCATTTAGGAGAAGGTTAATTGACATGACCTATAATAAGATTTTAATAAAGTCCCACGAAAATTCTTTGTGGGATGATGTGATGTGTGAATTATATAAAGCTTACAATAATAGACAAAGTGAAAAGGAATAATCATAATAGCAGCAGGTAGAAGAAAAACTCCTTTAATTAGCACTATATCTTACAATTGGTGCTGTAATAATAAGAATTTGCACCAAGAGAATACAGAATCGATCCTAAAGATTTTACAGTGAATAGTTGTAAGAAAAAAAAAATGAAAAGAACTGCCCCTGAAGATTAAAAATTAAAATCATTGAAAGGTTGAGAAAAGAAATGGCTAACATAAGGACAAAAGAGGGTTCTATTATACCTACTTATGATAATAATGGCTTAATAATTCAAGGGGTCGTTCAAATTAAATCTCTTCTTGTTGTGTACAGAAGCAGTTTTTCTATTCCTCCCAGCTTCAATTCAGGCGTAATGAATGGTGATCAGAGCTTAACTTTCATAGGGGTACTTGATTTGAGCCTGCATTGGACAAGAAAAATTAACATAAACATCGATTTGATGATGGGCCTAATGAAAAGGATGTGTTGTGTTAACATTTTCTGCTTTTGCTTTATCAGTTACCATTGAAACTCTGAGATTGTACTGGTGTTTTCCTATTTGCAGTTTGGCCAAATCCCATCTGAACAATGGTGTGGAGGTCACCTTCAGAGAATGCTATTGGATACTGGAAACAATTGGATAAGAAGAATTAGAAAAAGTGTAATGAGACTTTAAAAAAAAAGAAGGAACTTTTTTGAAGAGAAACTAGAAGGAATTGATTACCTGAGAGGCACCTTCATTAAAGGCATTTAGGTGAGATAACTGCATGCCAAGGTTTTGGCACAAACCAGTATCCAATGGGTCCACTGAGGTGTGGGACACAGTTCCATTAGGAATGTTACTGTGGATTTCTGGGTTTTGTTGAGGGTGTTGCCCATAAAAGGCTGGTGCTGAGGAATCTAGTGGGAATATTGGCTGTGCCAAAGAATTATTTGATTGAAATATCTGAAATCACCAAAAAGCCAACAAATCCCAATTCAGGAAAAAGCAATAATTTTTTTAGTTAAAAAAGCAGACCCATTGTCTAGAGCCCTGAAACTTACATCTTTCGAGATTAGACTCTCAATACTAAAATCCAGCTTGGTGTTAACAGAAGCCAACTTCATGGACAGAAACTGCAACACCAAAAAGCCATTCTTAATCACCAAGAAATCTTTAACATTATTGTGGCCATTATCTGAGATGCTTATTGGCTAAGACTTGTTTGGTTTGGTTTACCTCAACTTGGCGCTGCAATGACTGGACATAGTTTATAATTTCATCAAGCATAAGTGCTTTACCTGTCACCTACAACAAACAATTCATCACCAAATTAGTAAAGGAATGAATTCAAAACCAACCCAATTGTTTACATTTTGGTTTAGCTTATCAGCACATGCACCTTATTGCAACCTGGGACAAGATCTTGGAGAAGCTTCATTCTTTCACTGATTTTCTCCCTCCGGACCTATTTCATAATCAGTTTACACAATGTCAAAATAAAGGGCCATACATTCTTTCTGCCAGGGTCATTCAGAGAGAGAAAATGTCTGATTCTTACTCTTTCTGCAAGACTGTGACTGTCAGTGGCTTGACCTCTTCTTGCTCTGACATGAATGTAATCCTTTGGAGGCTCTGGAGGTTTTGAGTTACTCTTGTTCTGTTTGTCATCATTTGTATTACTAGTTACCCCTTTGGACTCTTCCTCTGCCTTCACTTGACCATTTTCATTGCCCTCACCTTCGTTAGCCTTGCTGCGCTTTGCATTTGAATCTTCACTGGCTTCAGCAGCCTGAAGTTAAAGACCCTTTGAGGTTAAGGAAATGAAGTGCCCCTTTGAGTAATAAAAAAAGTGTAAAACAGAACAATTTTAGCATGAAAAGTACTTACCATAGGGGGGTTGGTGGGGGTTGAAGTTTCTTTGGCTTTTCCTTTGGATGGACCTTTTCTTTTTCTAGAATTCGCATATGGGGAAGGTTTCACCCCATTGTCCCCATTTGGAATTTGTTCCGAGATTGTTGATTCCTCTTGAGAATTGGCCACTTCCATTTGGTCTTGCAATGGAGAATTCTTGTTCTCCTGGGCACTCATTTGAGATCCAAGCACTTTGAGAGATGGACTACTTGAGACTCTGGGGAGCTTCCCATTTTCCACCAATGGAGAAGATCTGTGAGTCAACTCAGCATTGCTGGGGCCCAATTGGGTGGTCCTGCCATTGAAACTCCTACTTCCAAAGCAAGAAAACTTTGCAGCCCTCTCAGCAAAACCAGGATCAGTTGAGAATTCTGCCACACTGGAATTCAAACTGGGGGGCATGCCCTCTTTCACCAAGTGATTCATCATTGTGGGGATCTTGTTCAAGCTCACCTTGGGAGGAGAACTCAAAGGGGTGCTGTAACATGAAGTGTTGGTGCTGTTATTGCCATTGATGTAGGAAGATGGAGGAACCAAAGGCTGAGAATGAGGTGAGATGTCATCAGAGCCACCACCACAACCACCAATGTTTCCCAATTTGCCAATCAACTCCCTGATGACAAAATTCTCACTTGACATGTTGGAATTGGAAGCTGCAGGAGAAGACACCATTGAACTGAGTGCAGAATCAAACTGAACACCATGATCCGTTGACTTATCCCATGGCGGTGTGTAAAAGCAATCCTGTGTCCTCTCAGTTGAGCAATTCAAAACTTGAACATCCATGGGAGAAGAGAGTGAGTGCCAAGAAGGTGGACAAGGAGGTGGGGAAGGGTCAAAATGGAGCTGAGGAGCATTGAGGAAGAACTGGTTTTCCATGAAGGAAGAGATGAAATTAGACCCCAAAAAGGATGATGAATGTTGTGAGTGTGTATGTGTGTTTGTCCAAAAGGTCTAAAATAAAATGGTTTATGAATGGATGAATTGATTACATTAGAGGGTGGAATGGAGTGATGAATTTGAGAGGGGTGTTGTGTGAAAAGGTAAATAAAAAGCAAAGGAAAGAAGGGAGGGTTGATGGGGATGGTGTGGGGGGGCCTAAATAGAGATCCAACACAAGTTGAGTCCAAGTTGTGTATGTTTGACCTTTTGTTTTCTTTCAGTTGTTTATAATACTTTGCAACATTGGATGAGTAGCAGTGGTAGTCAGTAATGTGGTACTTTTTTTATTTATAGTTTTTTTTTTTTTTTAATCTCTCTCTTGCCATAATTTTTCTTGGCTTTGTCTGTGTTGTGTGTTGAACTGGAGTCGGAGAATATTACCCTTCCGTAAAAGACGGAGGAGTGTGTTTGGCGGGCCTTGGACGTCACAACACCACAATATGTCTCCTTCCCTTTTCTTGAAATCTGCATTCTCTCTTCCAACAACACCATGCAAATGCCACCAAAACTTACTCTCTCAATCTTATTTTCCCTCCATCTAAATATCACTATGCAATAAAACATTCAAACCAACCTTTTTATCTATTCGCTCAACTAAAATTTAGGTCGTCTTTTCTTACTTTCAATACTTAATCACATCATCTTCATTATTAACAACTTTTTTTCCCAATACGCCTGTGTTATTCGCAGTCTTCTTAGAATAATTCATCTTCTAATTTACATTAATCTTTTCATCTTTTATTGTTGAATGATGGGTTTTTCTGAAAAAGGATTTACCGAAAACATTGTTTATAAATAAAACATCTAAAAACTTCTAAAACCGTCCTACATACCAAGTGATATTTCAAGCTTATTACTCTCTACCTATCAAAATTATGTTTATCAATCCAATTCAACAAACATTCTTTAGTCAAAAATTGGGTAATTTAAAAAAAAAAAAAAAAAAAAAAACTTAGATACAATAACCTCGTTGTCATAACATTCCTTGTGGTGTAGCTTTGTTAGTGTTTCTGCTTTGATTTTCTTCCTAACCCAATCGAAATGGATTACTAGTATTATGCATTGTTCTTTGTCTTTTGTTCTTAGGGTTCTTGTAGTTTCCCAAGACCATAATTCCTTCTCAAAACCAATTTTTCTAGAGAATAAGATTTGAATTCAAACCCTAAGTTTCTTGTAATATGTTCCTATAAGCCTAAATTGTTTTCTTACATAAACAAATTTAAGTTAGTAGTCATTGTAAAGAAAAGATTGTCCTGAAACATATGAAGTGACACGATTATCCATTTTACATAAAATTTAAGCATTGGACAACTAGTCGGAATATGAAAAAGTAACATTAGTTTGTTTATACTTAATTCATAGTCATGCATTCAACTTTGTCATATAAAATATTTATTTCTACATTTACCTTCTCTTACATAAATATCACCCTATTTTTATGTTCCAAATTGTTCAAACTATTGCTACCCACATATATAGCCTTCCAAATTTTGTTTTGTTTCTCATTAATTTGTAAAAGATGAAAGTGTTGGAAATGAGTTTTAGGTTGGTTGTGGTTCATTGAGCATACACTCACCCACATATCACACATTTCTCATACCCTTTGAGCTATTTTACTATAGAAAAATAAGTGTTTAACACTTTCATTTTGTTCTTTACATAGCCCACAAAATTTGTTGCCTAGTTGTACCCCATATGTAATAATTTATCCTTTGTTGGTATCTTTTACACCCTAGGTATTGTGCACTTGGAAAACCTTTACACTCCAATATGATATAAGTGTTGTGTTATTCTCTCCACCTAGGTTTTCTTGCATGATTCTATATGTTGAACTAAGTGAAAATACTCCTTCCTCATCATGTTTCTAGACTCATGTATCTTCACTTACTTTCTTAATATGGTCTGTGTTAAATTCCTTATTTTTATCATCATTGTAAATTTACATGTACAATTCTAGATTTTATTTCATTATGACTTTAATATTTTTGTTTCACAATATTCTTCATTAATTTTGTTTCACAATATGTTTCCTTATATACTTGAGGTAAGTTGTAGTAAGTATGTAAATCATTATATTTTTTTTTCATAATTGTCATGCTTACAATAAAATATTTTTCTATGAAAAGTGAAAAGTAATTACTATTCTGACTTCAAGTTCGTTGGGATAACATTATTAAGATCAATCATCATATATGAGATATTATCTACTTTAGAATTGGAAACTTTTGACAAGATTTTGTCCTTAAGAGAGTTTTTTTTTCTATAAATGGCGTTATTGTTTTGACCTCAACTCTATTGAAATATATCATTAGGGTCAATCACCACAAGGTATTGTCCACTTTGGAGTCTAGAACTCCTTCATGATTTTATCCTTCAAAAATGCATCATGGAGGGTTAAAGGAGGAAGCCATATTTAAATTTTCCTTGCTCAACTCTTCAATGATGTGAGACTATTGAATGTACCAAAACAAGCCCTCCCAATTAAGGGCTAAAAGAAACGAAGGTTCATCTTTGGAATCACATTTCTCGTTAGGGTTAATCACCACATATGATATATTGTCTACTTTTGAGCCTATAACTCCTTCAAGTTGTGTCCTTAAAAGACTTCTTGGAATATTGAAGGAGTAAGATGTATCCAATTTGTCGTTGGTCTCAACTCTTAAACAATGTGGAAATATTGAGTGTATAAGAACAAGTTCCTCAATCGAGGACTAAAGGAATGAGGTTTCATCTTTGGAACCTTGTTTATCATTAGGATCAATCATCGCATTTGAGGTATTGCCTACTTTGGAACTTGAATCTCCTGGCACAGTTTTGTCTTTAAAAGGCATATCGAGTGGTTGAATGAGGAATGTGTATTTAAATTATCCTTGACCTCTACTCCTAAGCGAAATGAAACTATTGGGGTACTAGAATAAGTCCCCCAATCGAGGACTAAAGGAGCTTTCGTTTTGAGAGGCAATGTCAATGTTCAATTCCATTGAAATAACATTTTTTAAGGTCAATATTGCATCTAGAATTTTTTTCACTTAAAGCTCAAAACTTTTCATGATTTTGTCTTTAATAGGTACATAAGAGGATTGAAGAAAGAAGTTGTGTTTATTGCTCTTGGCATCAACTTTTAAGCAATGTTGGACCATTGATAGTATCAAAATAAGTCTTCAGTTTGAGGGCTAAGAAAATTTCATTCTCTCAAACATCATGAATGTTCTAATCTTATGTTTATTACTTTTATTTATTTTTAATATTGATATTTATTTAAATTAACACCAAATTAATGTTGATTTTTTTTTAAAAATATTATAAATAAATAGGGTTACTATTGATCCGTTTAAAAAAATTAAAAATTTGAATATTTAAGACTGGTTATTATTATGTTGTTTTACAAACTATAATAATGGATATGATAAGAGAATATTGAGAAAAAAAATTAAAAACATTTCAGCCACTTAAGACAAAATAAATATTTCGAAGGATTTAAACAATATTACTTAATTTATTATGTATTCAATTTAAATCCTGGGTATCTTGTCGTCGTGGTGAATAAAGATCAAAGAGAAAGGTGTGACCCTCATTTCACTAAAAGTTGTAGAAATGTTATGGAAAAATTTATTGCTGAAGACATGAAAGTAAGAGTTATCTATATTGAGAAATAAATAGGAAGAACAAGAAAGTAATGCATATCTCCAAAAGTAAAAGCAACACAACAAAATAATATTATATTATAGAAACTAAAAAGTTGAATGTGTTATTATATTTATAAAAATTAAAAAACATTCAAACATTGCAGTTGTCGTGTTGAGAGGTCAAAAATTTAAACGAAAGTTACGAAATATAACAAAGCGTGGAAAATAAACAGCACATGAGCGTGGAATAACAAAGAAAACAGAGGATGTGATAAAATGTGGAAATTAACCATCCTATCGATATGTAAATTGTGATAGATGTTACTTTAAAATATTCAGATTTATTACAAGTTCATTAAATAATTATCAGGGTGAATATATACATATATATTATGATAAATGATTAGATTTTTTTTTTCTTTAATCATTTTTTTTTAGTGTGTATGTTTTTATAGATGTAAAAGTGAATATTAATTTTTATATCAGATTTATTTGTAGTTTGCTTGAATTAATTATATTTGTTTGAAAATTTTTATTAAAATTAATTGGAATTATACATATGAGATGATGTATTAATTAATTGAGTTGTGTAATAATTATTCATCATCTTGTTTCAGTTATAATTTAAATAGTAAAGATTAAGATATTAAGTAGTAAAAAGTTGAAAGAGAATTCTTATACATTATGATATGAAACATGTGTTATAATAAACTTATCCTACTTCATTATTTTTGACTTGGATTCAATCATACGTTAGTTTCTAGTAAATTTTTTAAAAGTTGCTAGTCAATATTTCATGTGTTAAAATGTATAGATTTTGTTGTTATATGATTATTTTATGTTTATGTTTGATTGAAATTAAATTATTTATGGATTGATAATGAATTTGTGTTAAATGATATTTTGAAATACTTAATATTCTATACAATAATATACAAAATCTCCTTAGATTATATTATGTTGTATGTTTTTTATAAGGTGTTACATGTTTTAAGTACTTTATTTGATGTAGACCAACTTTATAGAAGAATATAAAATAGTGCATTTAATTTAAATTGAATGAATTGTTTTGCATGACAAAAGATATATTATCCATTTTTATTTTTTATTAAATAAAATTTGTTAGAAAAAATCACATTATTTTTATCTTTGAGAAACATCTTACTAATAGATAAATAAATATCCTTCTTTATCCTTTGACTCAAAATATACTCATACTTTCTAGAGCAAGAATTCAAATACATATCACAACACTACTATAAGAGTATAAGAAAAATCAAACACTAGCTCAAAGTGTCTTAAACTTGGGGAGAGAAACACTATGGACTTAGAATCCATCATATAGTCACCAACATTCATTCCCTTGCTTATCCTAAAAGATGTGGGATTTTCCAAGATGCATATTTTCATCATATTCAAAAAACTCTACTGTGATTAAAATAGACACATCTTCATTGCCAACACCAACAATTATACTCCACCATAACAGAGTATCATCACTTGGAATTAAACCATCCCAAGAATTTCCATACACTTTACATCAATGCTAACCAATGCCCATGCATAATCTTTGAACACCTTGCATTAATGTTAGCCAATGCCCATGTAAAATTATTACTACAAATATCTCCTTCTGGCATTCACAATCTGCCCAATCACATGGTGCCACGCGTCACAGTCCTCCATTTTCAAGTCTGACCAATTAAGAGATGTTAAGGTCACAATCCTCCACTTATAGATCTAATCAACCAAGAACTTCCATGTTATCATCTTCTTTCTCAAACAAATATAAAAATACACAGCCATCATCTTCATCTTCTTCACACAGTCACAGTCGAACATCGTTATCCACGACACCCTTATCAGATATGTAATGCCACGTGAAATGAGCACCATTGATCTCTTTTCACATCCAAATTTATAAACACCTTTAGAGATCCTTAAAGCATGACGTAGATTTATCTACCTCACAATTGCGTACTGTCGTAGGTCCTCCATGCATTCACCATGCAGCCAGTGAGCAGTTGTTGGGGCACCACCATCACACCACCTCGCCAATGGCAAACTAGTAGCTCCACAGTCAGTTATCTCACGCAAACCAAATTGTTCCTCCTTGCACGCACGTCGAATATCATTGCACCACCGTCGTCAACTAACGTGTGTCACCAAAAAAGCCCAACACCTTGCTGCAGCTCCACTTCCATAGAAGCATATCGCACCTTATTGGACTAGATCGCATTTCACCATGCAGTTCAACCACCAACCACTGCACGCACTTGCCGAAGCATATCCACTTCCTACAACACTCCATCTCACCAAAAAATGAAGACGCCAACCACACCACAAATCCACCTCCAAAATGTTGTTGAAAACGCACACAAAAGGTACTACAACAACCATCGACACAGATCACACACCATGCTAACCTAGATCCATAAGCTACTCTGCATGAATAACCATACTAGGTTGTAAACCACGAAGCATTTCCTCTATATACCAGCCACAAATCTCAACTTATACAGATCAAATCTCCATCACACAAAACAGATCTAAAACACTCAGTACGATCCACTACGATCACTAACTACTACCTCCTCTGTAGATTCAGGAGCACACCTGCCATAAATGCAAGTTCCACTACGGATCTAGTGTGACTCACAATCCTTATAACTCTAAGAACCTAAGTACAAATTCACTGCACCGACACGACACTAATAGTGACCCTTCTATCAAATGTCTCACTACAACTTCAGCAAACAAAGATGAATCTCCAATAACAAGAAATTCATCTTTTTTTTATGTGAAAGATTAAACTAAGTTGTAACCACAAAGCATACTAAGAAAAATCCTATAGAACATAAGCTTTGATACCACTTGTTAGGAAAAATCGCACTGTCTTTATCCCCGAGAATCATCCTACTAACAAAGAAATAAATAAACAACATAAGGAAGACAATAATATAACATAGAAACCCCAAAACTAGAGAAAAACTCATGACCATTGTTTAAAGACAACTAGATAATAACACTGTAAAAAATTGTACAATATATAGACTACCTTTCCATGCCCTTTGACTACAAGTACATCCACACTCTCCAGAACAAGAATTTAACTACACTTTACAACACTCTACTACAAAAGTATAAGAAAAGTCAAACAATAATTCAAAATGTCTTAGACCTAGGACAAGAAACTAGAATCCATTATATAGTCACCAACAATCACTCTCTTACTTATCTTAGAACATGTGAGACTTTATAAAATACCTATTTTCATCATACTTAACAAAATTGTAATAAAATATTAAGATAATATTAGTTTGTTTTATATAAAGAACCAAAATATCGCCATTTCTCTTTTTTTTTTTTTAAATAAGGAATAGATGACATTGCCTAAAATGGCATGTGTATGTGTCTTTTCAGTGGTTTACATCACTTACTAAATTATTTAAATATTGTTTTTCTATTTAAAATACTTACTAAAAATTTTGTTTAAACATCACTATTTATATAAAAAGTCTGCATTTATACAAACCGGTATTGGAAGTTTTTAAGTTTGAATCATTGATTTATTAACCGATCATGCACACTTTCTCCTTTTCTTTTGCATTTCTTAGAAAATAACTAAATTGGGCCAACTTAAATTATCATAAAGTAGTTTTTCTTTCTGATATAAAAACCAATAGAATAAATTCATAGATCAAACTCGTTTGAATTGATGGATTTTGCAAATTACTCACTTTCCCCTCAACACAACTAGATTCTAAGTGTATAGGTTTGATATTATGTAGCTAAACTTTTTTATTATAATGTAACTTCAATACAATACTGTTTTCGATAAAATTATAAAAAGTGATTAGTAAATTTTTTAAAGAAAACGATAAAATATTTTTGGATTTCTTTTTATTTAAACTAAGAACTAAATATAATTTTTAATTTAATGTATTAAATTATATTACAAATAGTCTATGACATAAATTGATTCCTTAATACAATTTATAAAAATATGAGATTTCATATGCACGAAAAATATAACATTCATATATAACGTGGACACAAATTATTTTTTAATTTAAAACATATTAGAGAATCAATCTTATGCGTTAAATAAAATAAATGATGTTAAGTTTAATATTAATAAAAACGAAGCTTTTAAATGTGTAAAAAATTTTGTAAATCAAAGATAAAATTAAGCTAAATAATGTTCGAGAAAATAATAACAAAATAAATAAGTTTTTAAAAAAATAAACATCAAGATGTAACGTTTCTGCTTTCGACTTATATATATATATATATATATATATATATATATATATATATATGGGTTTGTTAATTCAGTTGGTACATTTTAACAATGTGTACCGGGTTATAGTAGATAAAAATACCCTCATATATTATGGATTTTAAGTTTTAAAGTTAAAGGATATTTAAATAATTTTCATTCTAAAAAAAAAAAAAAACAAGAAATCCTCAAACCCTTACTCACCTCCCTCATTCCTCTCAATCTTTTCTCTTTCATCTCTCTCACTCCAACATTTTCTCTGTCATCTCTACTGTAGCTCCAATTAAAAAATAAATAAAAACACTCGTCGATCCATATGCAAATGACTCATAGTTCATTATAAGTCAAAAAATCATATGCAAATGTGAGCATCCTAGACACTTATAAAGCAGGCCATTTTAGCTCAAATGACTCATAGTTCATTATGGTCCTGTTTTGCTCTGTTCTTGTGGCTATTATCGATCCATGTTTTCTCCTGAAAGCAATCTCCAACCTCTCATCTCTAACCTCCATATCTCCAATGTTAGTGAGCCCTAGCACTTCGTACAATTGTTAGAGATTGTTTCGAACAAAACCAATGTCTTGGACATTTTCTCTCGCGTTTTCCTACACTTGGCCACCATTTCGGGGAATTTGAATAGTGAAATGCCATTGTCTTTGATTATTTCAGCAAAACACGATTCTATGATCCTTTTTCCACATTTTGAGGAGAAGACATGGCAGAGAGGATTCTCTTATTATGGAAGATAGTTCAAATGAAACCTTTAACATTATTAAACCATTTCTTTATTATAAGTCGAGAACCTCCCAATCTAATTTCTAAAACCGAGCGAGGCTCATTTTTCCCACTTTGAGGTAATACAATGCTTCATCGGCGAGTAATTTTTTTATTTAAATATTAAATTGCTTATGAGTTAATCGATCTAATATATGTTTGATTTACTACATTGACTAGATCTCTAACAATTTTGAATATCCTTAATAATCAATGTAATATGTCATTTTTGGAGTAGTGATCATACACACGTGCACAGTCTCACATACACACGTACACACATGCATATTCATTATAGATTATGGTTCATGTCCTAGGCCTACTAGACCTATCACACACACACACACACACATGTGTGTGTGTGTGTATATATATATATATTAAGACAAGATTGTCTACGAACCCTTATTTTGAAGTTTAACAAAAGCATTTATCTAAATAGCGTCTGTAAAAGGAACAGTCTAAGATAACAAGCTAAACGCTAAACATGATTAAACAATATCTTGAACGTTATATCTATCCTAAACGCTAAAGAGAAGAGTCTAGCATAAACACAATATATGTGTTAAAAAATCCTAAATGATATATGTTACTTTAAATAAACTTCATATAAAGGCAAGTACACATACCACACTAAACATTAATGAATGTCTAGCATTTTAGTACTTCTTTGTCTAATAGTTGTTTCTCTTTATTTCTGCAAATCATAAAGGACAATGTTTTATTCAAAGTTCTACATTGGTTTAGAAGAACGTTAAGAGATAATAAGATATTTTGGCAATGTTTCCTCAATTCCTTTTTGTTTACTCAATCCATACAAGCAACACAATTGCCTTTGCAAAAGCAACATAGCATCTGACTTCTCACAAACGGCTATACACCTTCGTCAAAGTTAATGTCTCTGAGTAACGAATCTTTTTTAAGCTGCCTATATAAAGAAGACCGCATGAAGAGAAAAAGACAAGAATTATAACAGGAATTTGCATATACTTTTATGCTATCAAAATTTCTTTAATATGTGTCGTTTAAGCTCTATGAAAAAGGAAAATCTTGGTAACAAGTTTTTTAGATAAATTTTGTATTGCTCAAATATCCTCTCTGAGAGAGCTCTTATTTGTACTTGTTTTCATAAAACACACTTTGTTATTTGTGTATAATTAGGAGTGCTTTAAAGTACTTGTTTGTTTAACTTAAGGAAAGTTAAACAATATAGTCGGATGGACTATTTGATACCAAGAGTGGTTATACTCGTAAACCAGGAATGATTACGCTCGTTGTAATCTTTTAAAAAATTAGTGAAACCCTTTAAGAGTGCTTAAAGGAGAATTGAAAGTAGCTCAGTTGGAGTGAACCGATATAAAAACAAGTCTTCTTTCTTGTTATCTGTTTACTAGTTTTTCTAAACGCTTTATAAAAATCCTAACAGTGTTCAATACTGTGTATAGACTGTTTAACCCATGCAAACATTGTCTAGCACTTTATTGCGAAAAGTTTTAAAATTTATTCAAACCCTCCTTCTTTTTCTAGAGTTTACCTGTGATTTCAACACACATACACACACACATACATATCTATAATAGATTAAGGTTATTGTATTGGATCTACTCAGCCCATCATACACTTTTTTTTCCCTAAAACCTCAAAACCACTAATTTTAATGCAAAATATCCTCTTCTCATTCAATGAGTTCACAAGCTTGCCTAATGAAACCAACTGAAAGTTTATTAAAAGCTCAAGCTCGCTCGATGAATCAGCGAGCTATTAGCAAGAAATACACTTATTTAAGAAGTCATTGTCCTCAACTACCAATTCCCTTTGCGATATTTGGATTTTCACAAATTTATTTTTGCTCAACGAGGAACTAAATCACCTAGTCAATGCGGTCCCTTTCGTTAAATTGACATTGACGTCATTTGGAAGGTGATCATGTGTTAGTCTAATGAAAGACTTAATTATAATATGATCCCTATATTTTTTTTCCTGACTCAATTGAGTCCCTAAACTTTTTACATGAAGACAATATAGTCTTTTTTCTGTCAGCATCATCCTCCACAAATCTTGTGAATGAACTGAAAAGTCATAAGAGGGTTCGTGTGTCCATCTCAAATGATGCAATATACAAAAATGAAGATATTATATTTATGATCTTGGACCTTAAAGAGGTGATCTCCATGATATTGTGTCATTGAAGAAGAAACAGTTATAGAGGAAGAAGAGGGTTTGGACTCACATGTGATCTCCTAACAATTTTAACACTAGTTTCACAAAGGAACCACATTACCTATATTTAAATAATATAAGGACTCGATTGAGTAAAATATAAATATAAAGAAAAAAATAAATCAAATGACTAAATATAGGGATCAAATTACTAATTAAATTTGGCTTTTTTTATCACCTTGTGGTTGGTTGGATTATCATGTGAGTCTACGTGATTTTAGAAATTTGAAGAACATATCAATATGCTCAATTGGATCCAATTATTATTTTTAATCTATTTTACAAGCCAAAATAGGAACAATTTAGTTCTAAAATAGGTTTTCATAAGCCAATTAATACAAACTAATATACATATGGTCAAACTATATTCAATCAAAGGGAATCATTCAATTCACAAGAACAACCAATATTCAACATTTCTACACACCATGAATCATCACAGATATATTTCACACCATGAAATAAACTAAACACAACAAATTTTAAAGCGACCAAATAGTTAGTTTTCCTTACCTAAAATCTCATTGACAAAACTCTAAAGACTTTAAACCCCGTAGAATGATCTACCTGAACATAGAAAACTCATATCAACGATATAACTCACCTTATCAATCCTAGTTAAACAGTTATTCATTTTGAACCTTCTAAAGACACATGCAAATCCTTTTCGTGCATACATGCAAAATCACTAAAAATTGACTCAAAAGAAGTGGTAAAAATGAGCTTATATATCCAAAATAAATTTATGAATGGTTAAAAGTGTATTTCTCTATATTAGGATTGTTATGATACAATCTATATTCAAACAAATCGATAAATTTATCAAAATATTAGACAAAGTAAGGAAATATATATATTTTCTAAAAAAAATGGTTATAAAATAAAATTCGACTAACTGATTTTTTTTTAATCATAACTCGAGCTTCTAATAATAAAGTAATTAATTTCATTATAAATTTTACTTCTAGAAATTTTCTCGATTATACTCAAAATATATCAAGAGATAATAAATAAAAAATGTTAAAGATAATTAAATAACATGTAAAAAGTAAAGAAATAGAACGTAAATATAAAAAGACAATTACCAAACATAAATTAAGAATATATAAAAAGAAATTGCAAAAGTTGGGTGATAAAAAAATATACGCATTGATTTTATTTTTTCATTGTCATTTTTAAGTTCCTGTATTACAAAATTTCAGTAAAATATAATTTGTAGAACCCTTTCTAGTTAGAAGCGAAAAGTTGTATGTATAGATAAACTATTGAAGCAGTTATTTTTAGTTACAATTATTTGCAGGAGAAAACCTATACTACAACCACTTGTCTTTGTCTTTTAGGTGCAACATCTCCTTCTAATTATTTCACCATAAATCTATGTTATATATATTTGTTCCTTTTCAAAATTTCTCCATAAATCTTCTTAACTGACTTCACATATTCATCTTCAATAAATTATTTTAATATTATTTCTGCTACATTTTTCTTCAATTAAAATTTCTTAATCCTTCATAAATTACATGTTTTCTATAAATCTTGTTGGTGATTTATATATTTGTTACTAATAATCTCAATCAATACATTAAGACTATTTTTCTCTTATATTAAATTTTTCCTTCAATCATAAATGTTCCAAAGAGAGTGGGTGAGTTTCAACACCCAGAAAATTTTTCATTTTCTTGAAAAGTACTTCATATTATCGATTGTATTGATGACTCAAAATTTGTAGGACAAATTATCTTTTATTGAAATATAAAGATTTTTTTTTCTAATTTTCTCATAAACGGACAGGATTTACAAATAAATTTATAATTATACTTTTTCGGAACTTAGAATGAGAAATGATTATTTGTAATATGTCAAAATAAAATTGAAAATATTTTTGCTAGAGTTTTTTCTCAGATTTTGTGATATTGTAAAAACTTTACCAACTTTTATGTCGATTATTATTAATACATTGAAAAAACACAATTCTAAGAGAATGATTTAAAAATCTTAAAATAATATATATGTTTATTAAAAAATATATGTTTATGTCATTTTAAATAAAAAGTTACACAACTATATTGAGTGAAATAGTTGGAGAGCTATATTTGGAGACAACAGAGATAGTTAAAAAAATGTCAAATAAAAGATAAAATTGTCAAATAAAATGATGACAATAAAAGTGATTAAAAGCAACGCATCTTCCTTAAATAGATATAATAAATACAATTAAAATATAAGTATTATAATAATTGTTACGAAAAATATTATAAAATAAATATCTTTTTATCAATTTTATAATTATGTAGTGTTTCAGAATACTTATTATTTATTATAAGTAATTTTTATAAATTATAAAATTAATAGAAACGAGTTATATTAAAAAAATAAAACTGCAAGTATACTATATTATGTAATAACCTAGAAATAAGGGCTTAAATATTTTAAAAGTATTAAATTAATAAAACAATGTTTTAAAAGCTTAAAACATATCAGGAACTTAATTAGAAGAAGCTTTAGAAGGTGTGTGCTTCATTCCTTACAAATACTCCTCTTTCTAATAACTTGACCTTCCAAAGTTTTTTCTTCTTCTCTCTAGATTCACTCCTTATTGAACCATCTGCTCAACAATCAGGCAACACGGGGAGATTCCTAGCGTTGAGAGCTCCAAATTTTACCGATCACATTCTTGCTTGAAGGGGGTAAGTCATCCTCTTTTCTTTTCTCCGCTGTCTTAGATTCTAGAACATGCAATCTGATGATTGCATGTATTCTTTGTTCTTTCCTTTCAATTCCTAATCAATTCCAACTTAAAGACCTGTTTTTGATCACTACTTTGTGATCTATAGGGTTTGGGTGGATTCTTGAGGTGTAAGGAACTGTTGAGGCAAACTTTGAGCTACACTGTGAGATTTTAAGGTAAGGGAAGCTAAGGGTTTTTGTTCTGTTTTATGAATTAGGATATGCATGAGTTAGGTATTATTAAATTGTAGAATGATGCATGTATAAATTGGGCAATAGATAATTTTGTTGTTGAGTTAAACTTGAGCAAATTGTATGTGAATGATGTTCTATCTGTTTGTCTGAGTACGAGACTATGAATTGGTGTTTATAATTTTGATTTAGATGTGATTTATTGTTGAGATCAAGTGGTCAACGATGATGAATCTGTTTTAAGAGAAAAATTGTTAGTTTAACTATTTGTACTGGTTTTAAGGCATATGGGAGGAAGTGAGGTGGTCAAATTGGGTATTAGAGGTTAGGAGTTGTTCTGGTCAATTGGGATGGTCTAGGTAAGTCATTTTCGACTTATTAGAAGTGTCAAAATGAGTAAAAACAGTTTCTAATAGGTAAATCTAGAATTGAGTCCTTAAGTTAATGAAAGTTAAGTTTTTGAATACAAATCAATGCATAACCACTGGATAATGAGGTTAGGATGTGTTCAAATCAATTGGGCAAGTTTAATTCATCATATAGATCAAGTTTGGAGTGTTAGGAACTCATCAAAGTGTCTTAGATGCACTAAAATCAGAAAAATTAGGTTGCTGTCAAAAACTGATAAGAATAATCGATTATTCTAGTCAGAACATCATATTTTCTTCAAAGTTCTCTTAAATAATCGATTATTACATATAATAATCGATTATTGTTGTAGAAAATTCATCCAGTACAGTTTTGGGTGGTTTTCAGGGTTTCGGGTATCATTTTTGGACGTTCTTTAGGTCGTTTTGGGGGTTTTGAACCTTTCTGGAGCTATTAGTGATGGTTTCGGAGCTGTTTTCCTTGCCTAAATATGAGTATCCTTATGCCATGGATTGATTGATGTTGTTTGATTAAAAGAGTGTCTTGTATGTTTATAGATATGACTTGATTTCGCAATATGATGGAGGGCAGGAGGTATTGGGTGTGAATTATAATTTGCAAGTATGGTATATTGATGATTCAAAGAGGATTGTGATTTGATTAAGGTGGATTGAATGGTATTAAAGTAAGATCTCTAGGTGAGATCATTTAGTGTTTAGAATGAATGTAAGAGGCTTCCATTTGGGGGGTTATCCCAACACTCTAATGCTCTTTCATTCTCACTTAGAGAAGATTGAAGCATGTGGTGAGAGTAGTGGTAGGTCCTAGTGTAGGCGCTTCTTGGAAGGCCTATTGCGTAGTAACGGACTAACCTTGTGTGTGGTAGGGTGAAACCCATTGGCAATGGCCTTGCAAGGCAGTAGAGGCCACCACAAGTGCACAACCCGTCCCAGATCGACATTCATTCTAAGTCCAGACGAGTCTAGTATGTTTTATAATATGATATGATACTTGCTTGTTTACTTGCTTATGAATGTGCTGTTATACTTAATGTTATTAGATATCATGGATGTTTTTCAACCTAGCTTACCCTTGCTTTTCTGTTGTTTGTTTGTGTCTTGTATGTCTGTGTTCTTCCTTTTGCAATGATCATCCACTTGGATGCGAGCAGAGGTAGAGGAGGTGCTTCTGGAGCAAACTTTGGAGGGAGATGATGCAACTACCTAGTTCTTAGGATTCTTTTTACTGTCTTCTCTGTTTTGAAATAATCTTTTGTAAGTAAAGTTTTAAATTTATGGTCAATTTTGGATGACTGTAAAGCTTATAACTATATTTACATCCTTAAACTGCTTTATCATATTATAATGCTATGTCCTGTTATATTATATTCAACATATAATTTTTGGGATGTCACATATTACATCGGTCATTTATAAAGATGAATCTTCTTTACTATTATTATTATATATATGATCACATTTTGTAGGAGTTGAGAAATTAAAAAAAAATATATGTTTAATCAAATTTTCAAACAAAGTATTTTTTATTTGCTTTATAGTTATTTTTTATCAATCTTAGTGGGAAAAACTGAAAAGAAATGATTATCTTAATTTATTGTATCACGTACTAAGTCCCTAAGTTGTGAGAAACCTTATTGTTTGGGTTTTGGATTCTTTTAGAATAGTCTGTTTTAGGTAACGAAAGCTATTATGTTTTGATAGAAACTTATGTTAAAGGACCTAGACATAAGGTTAACATGGTCACCATACTCGATAATGATTAAAAATCTCTTTGTGTCTCTAAAATAGTTGAATATGATGATTTATGGATGAGATAACTAGTTTGCATGTTTATTATGTGGTATGAATAATGAAATCAAATATAAGGTGGGAATAATGGTTCACCCTGTCTTATTTGAGAAAGGTAGTATGTGATGGTGAAATTTGGATACTTGATTTTTAATGAACTTTAAGCAAAGAGACTAATTGGATTATATTAGTTGACTGGTGGATATTATATGGACTTGTTTATAACATTGTGTTAATGTTTGTATAGTTCATAGGATGATGTTTAAAATAATCATGATTAAAATTAATTAATTGAATGATTTAGAGGTAACATTACTGAAATGTTATTGAAGTTACTGTTAGATATATTATCTTTATTTTATATTTATTTTTTTATATTTAGTTAGTTTGTTATTATTTTTTATTTGTATTTTAAACTTAGTCCATATTTTTTCTATTATAAACAGAGGACCCCATGTGTATATTTAACGCAAGGGAGATTAATTTCATACATAGTTTTTCACTATATTCAACATGGTATCTAAAGTCTAAGGTTTTTTTCTTAGGAAAAAAAAATTATGTTGCCTTTACCATTAACATGTCGTTGTTGGTTGTGCTATCTACCACTGTCGGCGGCCCCATCGTCTACCGCTACTACTATCGGAGTTCTAGTTTCGACCGACAAGCGACTACCATGTCATCAACGACGCTTTCATCGCAACTCCTACGCGCTTTCAGCACCTTTTGAAGTTGTATATTTGCTCCATTTTTCGTCGTGCATGGTGGTATGTCTAGTAGCAATTTAGAGCGTCGAGGTCATTCGTTTTCCTCGTTCAGGTTCATCTTGTGTTGTCGTACATCCCGTAATTCAGAGCATCGAGGTTGCTCTTTTTCCTTTTTCAGGTGCCTTGATTGGAGAATCTTTGTTTTTTATGGTTTCTCTCTCATGTTCATCCATGGCTTCTTCCACTGTCATCTCTTCTGACCTTCGTTTTGTCACCATTGTGTTTGATCCGTCCATATATGTTTTTTTCTCCCATGGAAAAGATGGCTTTTGTTAGTTTATTTATAGCCGTCGTGACTCTCCAACAATGACATCTTTATCCACTGGATGTCAATAATGCATTCCTCAACAGTGATTTGCAAGAAGAGATTTACATGGAGCAACGTTCCAGATTTCTTGCTCATGGGGAATATTTTGGATTAGTATTTCGTCTTCTATGTCGTCTTACAAATCATTATCAATTTAGTGTCACTCGAGTGCAAAAGCAGATATTTCACTAAGTCTTTATGGTTTATATTAGTAACAAGCTTGGTACATACGATTTGTATGCATTAGCTTGAGGGAGAGTGTTAGATATATTATCTTTATTTTATATTTATCTTTTATCTTTAGTTAGTTTGTTATTATTTCTTATTTGTATTTTGGGCTTAGCCCATATTTCTTCTACTATAAATAGAGGACCTTACGTGTATATTCAACACAATGGAGATTAATCACATACATAGTTCACTAGTTGAAAAATAGCATACTATGACGACCTATTATGATTGGTGAAAACCACCCATCATAATATGTTGACTAGTGGTAGAATTGTAATAAAAGTTAGACATATTATGACGTAGTTTTGTACATCGGTCATAATATGAAACGCGGTGGCAAAGCTGTAAATAAGTTTAAAATATATTATTACGTACTTTTGTACATCAGTCATAATATGAAACGCAGTGGCAAACTTATAAATAAGTTCAAAACCTATTATTAGGTAGTTATGGACACCTGTCATAAGGTTGAAAATTTTTTAATGTATTATGACTGATTTTTAGAAATCAGTCATAATATCTCTCTCTCTTACTCTCTCTCATTTTCCCATTTCCCTCTCAGTCTCGCTTCTCACATTCGCCCCTAATTTTTCTTCCCTCCCTCTCTTCCTCACTCTCATTCGCTGTAATACACCATAACCATTGAACAATTCTTCCTCTCTTCCTCTCTTCTTCACTCTCCATCATCCTTCATTCACTCAACCATTCACTCTCCTTCCGTCGTTCATCCGCAACATTTCTCATTTGTGTACCCTCACGAGAGCGTTTCTCTCGTCTCCATCATTGAAGGCTCTCGCCACAGCTCTCATTCGCCATAGTTCAAGTGGTAAGCACTTTCCTTTACCTCTCAGCCTCTCACCTGCATCTTTCACCTTCAACTGCTAGGATTTCTTCGTATCTTTATCTTCTCACCTTTTGACTGATTTTTTTCCTTTTCCTTCATTTTTCACCGATTGAAATCGGTTTCCTTAGTTTTTGTTCCGTTCAAGCAGTGATTCGACCCGTGGAGGTAGGAGCTAACCTAGGTAGATGTGGTTGATGCTGTAAGTGTAGCTGAGTGTTCATTCCCCTTTCGAAGTAAAAGTTTTTGTTTCGTAATTACTCTCTGAGGTAGGCAACAACTTCTTCTACCAATAACTTTGATGTCATCTTAATAGCAATGTGTATACACACTTCATTTATACACACGGAGGCACATATTAGTGTTTTGCATTAATTCTCATGTTGATACTGTTATATATGGTTAAGGGAATGCTAAATGAAACATCAAATTGGGTAGCTAAGTAGAGGTTGTGGATTATTCTGGTTGTATTAGATAATGGGAGCAAACTTTTGTAGCTTTTAGTGACCGTGGTATCCACACATTACATAAAAGAAAAACAGAACCTATAACTATAATGTAATTACAATGAAGAAATTAACCACTAAAGAAAAGATGATACACAGATTACATACATAATGTCTTAAGTTTTATTATTAGCCTTGGTCTTCAACTACCTTCTTCTTGTTACAAGTACGATAGAAGGATCGACAAAGCGAACAGATAAAGTACTAAAGAGATTATCAGGTTCATCAAGCACAGTGCCTTGATCGAAATTCTAAGAGTAAGTGTGTTGATCATAAGGTGATGATAATTAATTAATTAATATAGGTTTGCTGATTTTATCAAATGGTGAAAACTATTTTAGAATTTATTGATGGTATGGTATTTGATTGAACCATGTGCATATGAAAACCTTGTTGGTCGTCCTATTCTGTATCTGGGTGTATATAAACCTTGTTGTCTTGAACCATATCTTTGCTGAATTGGTTATAGATTATGCCTAATATTATTTTGGACTTGTATATAAATTCTGCACAAAATCCTGGTTTCTGTGTTTGTAATTATGTGTTAAGAACTTGACTGTTTGTAAATGGATACTAGAAATAATTGAATACAATTTAGGTCAGACTAGACCTTTAAGTACTGGAATCACATGTTTTAATATTTATCACTCTATTTTGGGCTGCATTTTTTGAAACTGATTAATGCTTCACTAGATTAATAATGGTTGTTGAAGATAATTGGGGATAAATTACATGAGATAGAGGTTAAAAGGTGTGTGTGTCTATATATATATATATATATATATATATATATATATATATATTTGTTTGTTTTGTGTGATGGGTTCCTAAGGAGCTACACCAAGTGGACATGGCATGGTAGAAGTGCCAATAGCACATGTGTCTCAAACTGAAGCAGAAGAAGTGGATTTCGTTATGGAAGATGGTTTGAAGCAAATGATTCTTGATGTTGGAGATGATGCCTTTGCATGATCACATATGTATGAAACTTTGTGTAGTGATGCAGAAATGCCTTTATATTCGGGGTGCATTAAATACACTTAATTATCGGCAATATTAAAATTATTTAATGTGAAGGCAAGAAATGGGTGGAGTGATAAGAGTTTCACCGAATTGCTTGAGTTAGTGAGTGACATTCTTCTTGAAGGTAACACGATGCCAACATCGAATTTTGATGCGAAGAAGATATTATGTCCAATGGGTGTGGAGTATAAAAAGATTCATGCTTGTTCGAACAATTGTGTGTTGTATAGGAAGGAATATGAAAAGTTACATCAATGTCCACATTGTGGGTTATCAAGATACAAGGAAAAAGATGGTGACTTCGAAGATGATGTAAGGAAGGGTGTTCCAGTAAAGGTGTTGTGGTATCTTCCTATAATTCCAAGGTTTAAAAGATTATTTGCTAATATCAAAGATGCAAAACTCATTAGATAGCATGCAGATGAACATAAAAGAGATGGTCAAATAATCACACCTAATGTAAGAGAAGTTGACCTTTGTTTTGTGTTTTGTGATTGCTATTTTTATGAGGAATTGGCTATGTTGTTGGTTTTGTGAAATTTGGTTTAGCAAAATTGATCAAAGTTACATGGTGCAAAGGCTAGCTAGAGTATAATCTGATATTCTTTGTCCTTGGTTTGAATGAGTCTTGATTATTTGTATTTAATTTTCAATTTCGACGTTAATTGGGCAGTTATGAGTGTGGGTATTGTGTAATGAAACACATGCATACCATTATTTGTACAAACATTACTGAATCATGGAGTAAGGTATTAAAAAACTAAGTAAATACTTATCCAACTATTCATTATAATATTGTTTTAACTCTATTATTTTATTTGTAGATCTTTAATGATTCATCTCCCATGGAAACTGCAGGCATTGAAGACATTAGAAGGAACTAGGCTTCTTTTATTTTAAGTGTTAGTAAAAACTTGGCTACAATTCAATAGTGTATGTACATTAATGTAATATTTGGATTTAATATATAGTTTCATGTATAAATGATGTATTAAATATTATTAGACAATTTAATGTTTGAAATGAATTTTATTTTATTAGTTCAATTGAATTTGTTCATTTGAAGCTATATTGATTATAAATTTATTGGATGAGATGATAATATAAAAATATGATTATAATTTCATATGATGTCAATTGTAATAATCAATTTAAAAAAAAAATAACATATATTATGACATACTGAACAATGTACGTCATAATAGGTTGATTCTGAAAACTATTTATTCTGATAGGTGAAAAATTATACGTCATAATACATTCAACATATTATGATTGGTAAACATATTTACGTCATAATACACCACATAATACGTTTCGCCGTATTATGATTGATAAATGAAAATTTGTCATAATAAATTGTGCATATTATGATTGGTTACAAAAATTACGTCATAATATGTTCAAGTTATTATGACGTAAATTTCTGTTGTGTCATAAAATGCGCAGACCTACTATAACGCCCAGAACTATGTCCCTAGTTTACTCGTCATAATAGGTCATTTTATTACGTCATAAAATGTGTTTTTTGCACTAGTGGTTTTTCACTATATTCAACTGTCACCTTGGAAAATTAGTTTGGCTTTTGCAATTTGAATTCATTTTTCTAATATTTTCATTCAAGTAACATATTTCAACTAAAGTAAGAATAAAGTAAAGATTTAAACCTTACTCTCTGTGTCATTTTCACTTAAGTGGATAATTTTTTGCTTAAACAAAAAATATAGCTCAAAATAATCTTTTCGCTCAAGGAAAGAATTTTTCACTCAAGAAAAAATAGTAGTACAACTTAACCCAAATGGTGCCATATTCTTTCTCACACAAACATATTTTCGCTCAAGCTAAAAATATTAAATAAAAAAAACTTATTTTTTTCTTTCATTCTTTCTTTCTTCTAGTCTTTTTATCTAATTCTATATGTATGCTTTTATAATATAAACTCAAAATGAATATTAATATTTATATTTGATTTATTAGTGATTGTGTTTAAATGGATTATATTGTTTTGAAATACATATTAAAATTGATGAAACTTATACGTAGTGAAGTCATACATTTAGGATGATATATGAATCATTGTTTAAGTTGTCGATTGAGTATGGTGATTTATATTATAATAAAAAATTCAAAGCTTTATTGATAATTTAAGTCACTTAAACTAAAATATGAGATAGTTAGATGGTAAGGAGTAATTCACATACTGTGAAATATGTGGATTTGCAAACCTGAGTTGTGATGAACTTTCTTAATTACATTGACATATTCAACAAGTCTATAACATTGACCAACAAATTAAATAATCTTTAAAATTTCATATTAATATAGAAATAAATCATTGCGATTTTTGGTCTAAATTAGAAATATCCCGTAAGTGAGAGTCATGAACTCACGTTGATCATAATCTCCAAAACAAAACTTTGATACTAATTATTAAATTAATAACTTATTACTAAATAAAAAATTATAACTAATAATGAAGGCCTAATTAACTCTTTTTAACAATCCAATCAACATGAATTATAACTTAGTCTAATTAACCTATATAACAGGACAGTTTTGCAACCAACACCATCTTAACCTATATACTATTCAAATGCTTTGGTTACTAATTATTTGAATGTATATTTGGAGTGAAAATAGGTTCTAGCTAATAAAAGAGATTTCTTCACGAATACCCAATAACCTTTTTTTTTATTAAAACTTCAAGTCGTTTTGTAGAAACAATGTTATGTAATTAAGTGTGAAATCGGTTTGATATTTCTCCAAAATCGAGATGATCCGCAACTGTATATGAATGCTTGAGATTGTTCTTGCACATAAATTAAAGTTCATCTTGGTAAATGCCCAAATATTATTTTTCTTTTCTTTAAGATTTTTTAATTCTCAAACTAGATGTTTGTTGCTTGTAAATAAGCCCACTTTTTAATGACAAGGCTGTTTTCAGTAGGTAACACCTCATATAAAATAACTTATTTGACCTCGAAATTGCTGCAATCTATTATTTCTTAATACTTTGTTTAATAGGTAGTTAACCTTTCACGCACATGAAAAATAACCCCACAAACAACCGCTACTAACGCACAACTTCTTCTTTTCCAATCTATTATTTTATGCAATTTTTAAATATAAATTAATTAAATATGTATTCAACTCAACTAACCCTCCATAAATAATAGCTATCACAATTCACTCTATCATATACTAGTATTATTGTTTTTCCCAATTAACTAATTAAACATTATCAATGCTAGAAATAACACAAGATGTGGTATTACTATACTTTCAAATCACAAAGTATAAACAAATATCAAATACAAACCCACCTACCAGTTTAAACTATAGGTTAAAAAAAAAAAAAAACCCTAACTTATATATATTATCCCATGTATTCAATTAGAAAGCTGCCATTTTAAGTATTCTTTCTTAGCATGTTGTCCCAAGAATAGATTTCTTTTGTAAATTCATGTTTATTTTATTATTATGTATATATATCTAATTTACACTTGCAAACCTAAGTGCAATGGTTTTATAAAGGGCTTCAATTTTATAAAATATAATTCTAATTTATAATACAGTAATCAATTGTGTTAATAAAAAATAATTTAGTCATAAAGTCCTCTGTAACATCATCAACTTGGTTTAGCAACTACCTGAATCATGATTGATCCTGCATGTGACAGTGTGATTCTTATAATATGTTCCTTTCGTCCCTCTTACAAGTTGCTACTATTCCTTTTCTCCATACAAATTGGTTCAACTTATGATTCCAATGATGTGCTACAGCGACGCCCACCAACAATTTGATTCTATATCTCTTTTTATTATTTTATTCTATTTTAGTCAACTGAAAATCAGAAAATGAAAAAAAAAAATTGAGAATGAATAATAAGCATTGTAATTACCTAACCCAACCAAAAAAAAAAACTGAAAAGAAATCTTGGCTCGTTAATTTATGCCTGAAGGAGTCAAGCTGAAAGCTGCAAGTTGGATATAAGAAAAGGAGTAATCATAACTTGAGAAACATACTCAGACGATGAGCAATATGATAACAAAAATCTATGTCCAGAAACATTAGGAATTTGAGATGGATCCTTAAAATTGGTCGAGATGGGAATTTTTTTTATGATTATTGTACCGTGAGACCTCTGTCATCGGGTTATTAGAACATCACCAAACCTTACTTCTTACATCTCACATATATAGGAACTTCTATGTAGTCTTTGATACTTTTAGTGTACCTTCACAATTGGTTTCCTCCAACATCTTTGAGTACAAGTTAAGTTCAATTTATTTTTATCGATATATGTTAATTATTAGTATGTAACGGAGAAAGTTGAACACAATCTTTTTCCTTCTTTCTTTTTAAATCTTTTAAATCAATTTTATATCTTACAAATGTTAGAGGAAGAAGTTGAACCCATAACTTTTATCACTATAATTGTGATTTAGTTCACCAGAAATAAATCGAGCGGTGGGAACGTTCCTCGTGAACTCTCACTCTCGTCCCAAATCGAGCAGTGGAGAACATTTTTCATAAACTCTCACCGTCCAAATTCGAGTGGCAAAGTCTCGTCATCAAAACTCCTGGTAATCAATCTTTTCCGTCAATTTAAATTCGTTCGGCATATTTAAACTCCTTCACACCTGTAAACAGCTGCTCAGGGCTTGGGGGCTTAATGTACTATACCCCGGTGACCAATCGGCTAAGAAGAATCCAGGACAAAAATAGGAAACCGACCGGTGGTCAGACAAACACTAATCAGAAAAGGTAAAAATCATTAATGGCCAAATAATATGTTTAATGGTCATATTAAATGCGAATATACGCTATTTATGAGTGTTTGAGAGGTCATATTGCACAAGAATATGGTATTAACGGACAATTAACAGGTATTATTGAATTTGATTGTCTGGTTTAATGATTAATCAATGTCCTTAGCTACTAGAAGCCTTATAAAATATACTATTGGCGCTCAGGTAAGACAGCTTGATCTATCATAATAAAATAAAGACCTCTTTTAAAACATATCTGACTTGATCGTCAAAGTGTCTTTTGAAGGTCAACCACCCATCGGAGAATTGTGTTCTCAAAAAAGATTAAAACAATCAAAAGAGAGCAGAGAAGGAAGGTCAACCGACCCTCGGACCAAATCCAACTGAAACAATTGTCCTTAAAGATTTATCCACAGTGTATGTGCAAATCCCTAGGGTACAAACAAGAATGCCTCTATATTGAGAAATTCAGAATTAGTAAGAAGAACTCTTTTAAAGAGTTAATATAAACCCATAATACAAAAGAAGAAGTAAAATAGAAGATAGAAAATGAAATAAGAAAACAAAAAAACATCCATAAGAAAGAGGATTGAGGCATCTATTTATAGATGAAGGATGGGTATAAGATGGGTGAAATATCCCATACCTCACAAAGAAAACTTCGCAAAAAACTCAAAATCTCTCCTGACTTGCAGAAAATGAGATCCTTTACCTAGGAAGAAGCCACATCTTTCGGAGGAGAAGGTGGACAACAGATTTGCAACATACAAAAATGCAACGTTCATAAAAATTGGTTGTAACAATTTTATGAAGTTTTTATAACTTGTTGCGACCACATAAGCTATATTCTTTTTTAATATTTTGATTATCACAATCATCCCCTACATATTGCAAAAGATAAGATACAAAAAAATGAAAGAAGAAAATCATGGGTGTAATATAAGATGTAATGCATTGGAGCTGGTATAACAAGCTATACGAACCAGTCTTAGATCGAGAAATTTAACACACAATGTAATTAGTATAACAAGCTATATGAACAAAAGACACTTGATGTGTGTTAGTGGTTTATCAATCACAATACACCCCCACAATCCTTGTTATTATCGTTGTGTGGCGCTTACTAGGCCATGCACATGCCTAATATTCATGATGCTTCAGAGATCATGTCAAGATTTCATGCAAACGGCCCCACTCAACACTCATATAGGTGATTTCATCAAGTGTATGATGCAAATCATATACCATCCGTAAGGGATATGAAAATTATTAAAACATTGTTTAAACTGAAATTCTTACACCATATAGAATTTTAATTACAAAGTTTAACCTCTCAATGATGTAGTCTTTAGCCATTTTACACACACCATATGGATGGTCATAATTGATTAAAAATTAATTTAGTGTTATCAGAACTACTAAGTGACTTGTTTACCTACATGAACCATTATTAGCAACTACTTGTAGTTTTCTTCAAGGAGAACATTGTTGTATGGTTTTGCTCGTTGTACAAATCTTCCCTAAGCATATCAAAGAAGTGATAGATTAGTAAGAACCCCAATGTTATGAACTTTCTTTCTTATATAAATGTATCCTAAAATATTCCATTTTTTTATAGTTCATTTGCTGGACATAGCATGTTATCATGGAGATCAATTGGTACAACTAAAAAGCTTCCATGATTGTATGTGTAGATTTTCTATTTTGATTCATATATAATTTTTTTATTACTTTCTTTATGCAATTATTTATAATTGTATTGATATATTGTAGTGTAATAAATAAACTGACTCATATGATTACGATTATTATGTTATGCAATGGATAATAACCATTGTCCATGCTTGTATTTTAAGTGATTAAGAAATGGTAATAACTTAATCGAGTAAGATATTTTGTAACTTTGTATTTTTATACTAATTAAAATTATTGTATTTTGTGCAAAGATTGAATAACTCACACCAATACACAAGAAGTCAATAGAGTATGTAAGGAAAGTTTGTGTCAAATATATAGTAGAATATAGAATAATATGTAATTAGGTTGCGTACAACATTTATTTGTACATCATTAAAGTTCTTTGATTAAAAATTGTCATTTATATATTATTGTATTTGGATTTTGTCTATTGGTTCCGATTGATTTATTCTGTCCTAGTTCATTATATAAGCAAATAGAAAAAAAAAATATTAAAAAGAATGTCTAGAATAGACTTCGATAATAACCAACTAAAACCTAATCCCTTTTTAATATTAAAAATAGGGTTAAATATGCTTTTAATCCCTATACTATCAAGCGGTTTTGGTTTTAGTCCCTCTTTTAAAGTAAGGTACATTTTAGTCCTCCTCCTTAAGGAAACTTTGATTTTAGTCCTCCAAAACTAACACTGTTAAAAACCAACTGATGTGGCTAACGGTGTAATGGCACGTCATTTTTTTTTCTGACATTGGGAGTCAATCTTTTCCAGCTTTTCTCCCCCTCTCTCTCCTTTCGTCTCCTTCCTTCCATCTTCCACTCCCTCCATCATCTTCACCAAATCCTCCAAACAAAAAACTCATCATCGTCAGAATCGGACACGAAGCTACGATTGGGTTTTGTGGATTCGCTCTCAAAGGAGAAGAGGGTTCATGGTTGAGGCGTGATGTTTTCTCTAGCGAGTCACGATGGTTTCACGATTTTTGGTTTGGTTTTGGATTTTTCTGGATGCAGGTTGTGTGGCTTCGATGATTTGGGACGAAGATGATGCAAGAAAACTGCAATTGGGGTTTTTTCGATTGGGGATTTCTTGCGATGACAATGGGTAGCGATTTGGGTTTCTGAATGATGTCTCTACAGTGGTTGTGGTTTTTGGGTTTTCCTGGCTGCGTGAGAATGGGTCTCGATTGGGTTTTCTTGCGATTTTTTGGGTTTTCTGGGTTACCCTTTTTTGGTTTTCTAAGCATTCGCTCCCTCTCTTTCATCATCCTCTATTTCTCTCTGTTTTCTGGTCTAGTTGGAAAACTTCTCCCGTTCGGAAAATCGTTTTTGTTTTTGGCGTTCCTTTTCTGGCGTAAAAAATATTATATATTTATATCAGTATCTATGTATTACTCATGATAGTTTAACATCAACAATTATATATTATATCAGCATTTTACCAAGTAAATAATGTAGTAAAAAAATAACTGCTTTCCCATTATTCAGTGGGCGAAGGTGGTATTGGAGCGGCAAGAAAAAATATGAGGTGGTGCAGAGAGGTGTTCTCTATGCGTGGATCTGGGTCGGGTGCTCATGCCATTGCGTTGTCACTCGCACCTATAGTTACTACTTCCTTTTGCAGCAAAAGTCTTGTGTTACCATTCCAAAATTCGGATTTTTATCGTGCTTGCTTTTTCTGGCTATTCTTTGCACAAGATGGGGTCTGGAAGCAGAAGAGAGTTTGAGTGCATTGGCATTGGAAGATGGAAGGAAGTGTGGAAGATGGAAGGAAGAGACGAGGGAGAGAAAGGGAGAAAAGCTGAAAAAGATTGACTCTCAGTGTCAGACAAAAAAAAATTGACGTGACATAGTCACATCAGTTCAGTTGGTTTTTAACGGTATTAGTTTTGGAGGACTAAAATCAAAGTTTCCTTAAGGAGAAAGACTAAAATGTATCTTACTTTAAAAAAAGGACTAAAATCAAAACCACTCGATAGTATAGAGACTAAAAATATATTTAACCCTTAAAAATAATTTAAATCTAAGTGGTGAAGAGACTTGAGTTCTAAAAAACCCAAAATGTATTCAATTATATACTTTATTTTTTTTTTTGAATCGAAGTCTCGTTTCCTTCAAAGTTAAATAATTTTAAAATTAAAAGTAGATTAAGTTTCAGCTATTATCAAAATCAAATCTTTTCTTTTCTTTTATTTTTTATTTTTCTATTTTTTTATTGTTTTATACTTTGATTTTGAAGACAAACAAAACTTAATATGAATGTTTATGATTCGGTTTCAACCCAAGTAAAAAAAAACCTCTCTTTTTTACTCTATTTGGATATTTTAGATAATTATGCCAAAAATATGGCCAATTGAAGATGAAACATTGAAATATGAAGAAAACGATTAGACTTAAGAAAATTTGAAATTTTAAAATTGAATTTAAAAACAGCACAAGAACGAAAATGAAGAACTCGAAAAACATAAACTTAAAGTACTAAAAGCACAAATAATTAAGTCAACGACTTGAAAAGAAATATAATAAACCCAAAAAGCCTTGAATAGTTGACACAATTTCGTGATATAACATGAGTTTTTTTTTCTATTATTTAATTAACTTTTCTCGTTTAGCGTTACAGAATTATCTTATGAGTACTGTACCTAGTTTTTCATACCCAAAATGCTGTGTCAAATCTATATTATTATTTATTTATAAAAGAAAAACCCACATGTTGACGCATTACAAGCTCATTATATTCTCCCAAAATCCTTTAAATATATATATATATATATATAAACATGCGTCCACAGAATTTCGTCTTTTATGTAACTTTTCATATTCCTTTCAAATTGTCCATAAGTTAAAAATCAAGTAATATAATATTAAAAAAATATTATTTAAATTTTTTTATATTTATTTAATACTATTTTTTTATTTTTTACTCTCTTTTTCTTGAAAAAATATAAAAATTTATACTTTTACAATTATTTTATTATTATAGTACGTGTTAAATAAATATAAAAGTGTATTATCGAAGTATTATCTCCATAGAGATATTGGTCGTCGGCAAGGCTTTGCGGTGGTCAAAGTTTGTTTATGCGTTTTGCATTGTTTCTAAAAATCTGTGTGCCTGTGCATTCGGTTTACTCAATTTTTTGTTTATTTTATTATAAGTGAGCATATTCCATGTAAGATGCTTTCTGTAAATTCTAAAACAAACCAAAATTTTCAAAGGTCAAACACTCACGAGATAAACAACCCTTACCCTAATATTCTTCATGGAAGGACATAAACTAAAATAAAAAGTCAGTGTGTATGATTAATTAATTAATGTTTCGCTTATCGTATTCGTACTTTATTTTTCGCCAATATATTTTTAATACGAGTTGTATTTGAAAACTAAAATACTAAATGCATGTTAGAAAAACTCAGTTGATTCAAAACGAAACAAGTAACATTACGATCATTTAACCTTTAGGATAGAAAGAGTATATATAAGGGTTAAATATGTTTTTAGTTCCTCAACTATTAAGCGATTTTATTTTTTGTCCCTCTTTCAAACTTGGTAATCCTTGTTCTTAGGGACACTATAAATTTTTGTCCTCCAACAACGCCGTTAAAATTAGGCTGAGTTGGCTAACGGTGTGTCACGCTGTAAACTTATTAACCCTCTCTCTCCACAACCACCTCCACCTCGACTTCTTTTTCTCCTCTGTCACCCATTAGTTTTTTTCTCCTTCCACCACCAAACCTTCTCTCTCCTCCTCCTACAAGAAAAAGTGTTGCGATTGAGGAATCGAGCTTGCAATGGATGTTGAATGCGGCAATGGTTTGAAGGATCGACAGAGGAGGGCAGGGCTCGCTCTTGGCGCTGAAGTGGTGGATGTGAATCTCGTTATTGGGGAAGCGAAAGTTGTAAAACTACATCATTGGAAAAACGCTTCTGAGTATCGGAAACAGAAACTACGGTAGTGGACACTAAAACGCAAGACGGAGAGAAGAATGCTCAGGAGACAAGAGTTTCTCGCAGATTCGCAAATGTCGTTTTCCTCTTTAGTTGTTTGGTACTTCCAATCATTGAAGATACTCTTGTAGAGTCACAAACACGGAATTCAAGACCCACGCGCCAATCTGGTTACACCCACTGTGAAGAAATGCAGCATTGTCATTCTTGGCTTGAGATTTGGGATTGTTCTTGTGTTTCTTCTCTGCAGGTTGGCAGCTATAGGTTGTTGAGGGTTTTGATCTTATAATTTAGGGGTTTGATTTTAAGGTTTTTGAATTTGGGAATTTTTCTATAAAGGTTTTGTTCTTGGTTTTTCTGATGTTGCAATTGGAGGAGTTGGAATCTCTGTTTTCAAATTGGATTTTGGGGGTTTCTTGTCTTTGTGTTCTCTCTTTCTTTCTTTTTTTAATTTGGAGAGAAAAAAGTATTTCTTCTTGATGATGTATTTTGATGGGTATCTGGAATCTTATGCAAACCATTCCTTCCATTTTGGTTGCTTGCTTAGGAGATAGAGGGATGAATAGGGAAAAGTATGTTGATCATTGTTGTTGGTGATAAGGGTCTGCCTCACAGAGATCACCGATCTTGGTGACTGCGGTGAGGTCTCCGCCGGTGATGGAGACAGAGTGGGAGATGCTGATGTCGGAAGAGAGAGACAGTTTGCCATCCAGTGATAGAGACAGAGTGGGAGATGTTGGTGTCGGTAGAGGGTGACAGTTTGTCATCCAGAGATGGAGTGAGAGGGAGAGATAGAAGCTCAGATGTAGGGAAGGATGACACATTTTAGAAAAAGTAAAAATGACATGCCACACCATTAGTCAGCTAAGAAAAAAATTAACGTTGTTAGTCATGGAGAACTAAAAATTATAATTTCCTTAAGTACAAGGATCAAAATGTACCAAAGTTTGAAAGAGAGACAAAAAAATAAAATCGCTTGATAATTGAAGGACTAAAAGCATATTTAACCCTATATATAAATTTGAAAAATTAAAGCATAACTAAAAGATACATTTTCACTATAAAAGGCAAAAAATGATGGAAATTAAAACGAGAAAATTGGAATTTCGATAAAAGTATAGAAACCCTAACCTCGATAATAAGAGATGTATTGATTTAAGACTTCTAAAAATCAAAGGTTAAATGAAGAATAATGAAAATTCAAGTTGCGTTGTAAAGGAAAAGAAATACAAAATACTAGAGGTAGAATTGTTTCTTAAAACTCAAGTTTCTTGTTCGGGATGGGTTTTAGTGGTAAGTTTAAAAAAGAAATTAAAACTACTATTATAAACTTATATATAAGAAAATTATTTAATTTTACATCATTAGTAAGATTGTTTTTTTTTTTAAAACTCTCTTGGTGAAACTTTATCTTCAAGACATTGCATTCCATGTTATATTGTGGTAGATAACATTCAAACTTTCATTCTCTCTTTCATTCTCTGTAATTGTATTTTTGTAAAGGTTTGTGTTTTCTTATCTTCTTTTTTATTTTTAGGATTTTACAAAATAACTAGAATATTCACAAATTACATATTAATTTCAGATTCAAAATTTTGATAGTGAAAAACTTTAAAAAGTTATAACTTTTGCTATGAACATGTAAACATGAAAGTGTTAAGGGTGTTGCTCCTTCCACCATCTTAACTGCTTCTACACCTCACCAATATTTTCATTTATTCTAAAAATACTTTACATCTCCCTATTATTCTTTTATTCCAAAAATACCATACACCTTCTCGTTATTTTCAACAATTTTTCTCTTTCTCTCTTTGTATTAATGGAGCATTATAAGTTTGATTCAACTTATTTTCACTGTTCAATATTTTTTTTCTTCTTCAAATTACTTAATAAATTGTAAAATTTTATTCTAAATTTCTAAAAAAATGTTTATATATATGTGTTTCTTTTACATCTAATATCTATAATTTTTAACATTATATTATGTTTTAACTTACCAACATATTTGACTCAAATAACTTGAATAAAGTATTTAATTTATTAGATAAATAATATAAAAATATTATTAAATACTTAAAATATAAAAGAAAAGTTATTTGTTAAAGATTTGAAATTTATTTAGTTCTTTTGTCATTATAAAGTTAGTATATAATAATAATAATAATATATTATTATTATTATTTACTATTAATATTATTATGTTTATTATTTTGTATTTGTATCTTACTTTTAAGTTTATAAAATGGAAGTAGTAGTAGAAGCACTGATATTGAAGTTTCTTCTCAATTTTATATTTTGCAATATATCACAAGTTTAAATGCTCCATTAATGCAGAGAGAGAAAAAAAAAGATTGTTGAGGATAATAAAAAAGTGTAACATATTTTTGGAATAAAAAAAAATAGTAAAGATATGTATAATATTTTTGGAATAAAATAATAGTTGAGAGGTGCAGGAGCGCTTGGGGTGGTGGAGAGAGCAACACCCAAGTATTAACAATAGGATCAAAGATAGTTGGCCAATACCCAAAATAGATTAAGGTTTTAGAATTTTAAGAATTCCACTCTTTTAAGATATTGTTCCTTTTTATTGTTGTAGTATTTTTTTATTTATTTTTTCATACTTTACAGTTTTATTTAAGATATCTAGAATATTTAGAAAAATCTAAAATATTTTCTATGTATCTTGTATTGTATATTGATTTTTTATAGATTCAATAAAAATGGAAAAAATTAAAAAATCAAAAGAAAAAAAAACAAAAATTGATAGATGTTCATCAATTAATATCTATTATAAATTCAACATACAATAATTAACATTTGTTTAAAGACAAATAACGTTAATTTAGCATTACCCACTATGATGTTATAGTTTTAAAAAAACGTGAAAAACCTAAAATACCATATTTAAAAAAAGCACATTTCCTGTTAGTGACGAAAAGTTGTGTTTAAGTTGCTCAATGCCAAGTAGCATTTGAAACATTTAGTCTAGGACGACGATTAAAAAATGACATATGATGGCAAGTTATGACAAATTATTAAAAAAAAACACATAAAGTTTGAAAAGTTTGTGACCGAAAGAATTTGAAGAAATGACTTTCAAATTGAAGGAATATAAGAAAAACGAAAAATCAAATTGGCATCACTTGAAAAGCATATGGAATCACTATAGGAAGAACAAATTGCGAGCATCTGCCATTATTCCAACATGCAAGAGCACTTACTATTATCCAAATGTGCAAGACTATCACTATCACTTTCTATAAATGCATGTTTTATCTAAAGAACACTAGCTCATTGAATTCAACTCATTAGTATTTTTGTTCAATTAAAAATAATATTACAAGTCAAATAAAAGGAAGCTTTAAAGAATTTTGATTTAGTGTAGTCACATGTATACAAAACCTTTTTTTATAATATACTTTAAGTAATTACTTATCATTTTTAATTGTATTATATAAGTTTTTGAAATAATTGTTAAAATTTTCAATCAACAATGGTCAACAAACCAATGGAAAAAAAAATCTCATTTGCTTACTTAATGTCTTACTCGTTGTGAGAATTTGAGAAAAAAAAAAGTTAAGTGGTCAAACATCAATAGTGTTTCGTTTATTTCATTTTACATGTTTAATATAATCTTACATTAGTGTTTCTTTTATTTCATTTTATCCAGACTAATTTAGCTTGACTCATTATGGGTTGATTAATTAATGAGTCAATTCAACACGACTATCTTATCAACAAGCTAAAAAAATTTGAATCGAGTTTGATCCACCATAGGTTGATTCACTGACTCACTTAATTATAATTTTTTTTTCAATTAAAAAACATAACAAAAATTTTCTAATTCAAACCTAAATAAAGGAAAAAAGGTCTTAAATTATATGACAAAGATTTTGATATATGTTCGTCAAATTTTTTTAGACTACTCCAATTAGTCCATCTTAAAGGATTTTTGGCCCTATTCCACGTGGATTAAGACCAAAAAAGCTCACATAACAAAAAAGAGATGTTTCATCCTACACCTCCAACCTCTCATCCTAAACCTCCCAAAATTCCAATTTTAACCTTAATCAATATTATTTTAATATTTTCTTTTTCCATAAAGTCATTATGCATCTGTCTAACTTTTTCTCTTTCTTATTAAAGTCAACCTACACCCTTTTAATAGATTTTAAAATATGTACAGATTTTGAAATCTTTTATATAATTTTTTAAATTTTATTTTTAAATTTAAAATTTAATAATTATTTAATTTAATTTAAAATTTTAATATTATTTAACATACTTTATATCTTAATAATTATTAAAACAAAATTTCTACTAAAAATTTACTGTTAACATATTTTAACAGTTTTGATATTAGATAAACAAAGTTTTCTAAAATTTAGTTCTTTTATTTAAAATTTAATAATCATTTAATTTAATTTAATATTTTAATATAATTTAATATATTTAAATATATTAAATCAAATTTCATATAATTATTTTTCATTTTTATTATTACTATTTTTATTATAATTATTTTATTTCTATTTTTTAATATAATTATTATTGTAATATAAATCATATTTTAATAATTATTAAAATATAAAAATATATTAAATAATATTAGAATTTTAATTAAATTAAATAATTATGAAATTTTAATTAAGAAACAAAATTTAAGAAAAATAGTTTATTGAATATCAAAATTCGATAAATAAATCTTTTTAAAATTTTGTTTCTTATTTAAAATTTAATAATTATTTAATTTTAATTTAATAATTAATATAATTTAATATATTTAGATATATTAAATCAGATTTATATTATTATTATTTTTATTCTTTTTATTTTCATTATTACTATTTTTATTTTTATTTTTTATTTTTATGTTTTTAATATAACTATTATAATAATAGAAATTACATTTTAATAATTATTAAAATATAGATGTATATTAAATCATATTAAAATTTTAAATTAAATTAGATTAATTGTATAAAATTAGATTTAATATATTTAAAATTAAAATCTGTTAACGGTCGATAAAAAAATATTTTAAAAATTTTGTTTTTTATTTAAAATTTAATAATTATTTAATTGAATTTAAAATTCAAATATTATTTATAATATTTTTAAATTTTTTTTTAATATTTATTATTGCTACTTTTATTTTAATTACTATTGTTTTTATTTTTTTAATATAACTATTATCATAATAGAAATTATACTTTAATAATTATTAAGATATACACGTATATTAAATAATATTAAAATTTTAAATTAAATTAAATTATTATTAAAATTTTAAATCTAAAAATGAAATTTAAAAAAATTATAAAATGATTTGTATAGATTTTAAAATCTATTAAAGTGGTGTAGGATAACTTTAATAAGAAAGAGAAAAAATTAGTGGGGTGCAAAATGACTTTATAAAAAAAGAGAAAATATTAAAATAATATTGATTAAGGTTAAAATTGGAATTTTTGGAAGTGTAGAATAAGAGTTTGGAGGTGTAGGATGAAACACCCATAAAAGTCATTTATTAAAAAAATTCACAATATCGATTAAGACTAGTCCATGGACCTTCTTTTAATATGTTGACTATTTTATTTCTAATAATATTCAAAAGTCTTCTAATTAAGTTAACATATTTGTCTAAGTGATAATATAAATTAATCATATTTACTAGTCATGCTTTCCTGAATCAAATTATGCAACTATATTAACATTTACTCTATTATTTTTTTAAATTTTTAAAAATTGTGAGTATTTTTATTCAATTTTGATATAAAAAATGTTTATGTTATATTAACACTATTTTAAAGAAACAATAAATTATTTGATTTTTTTTGAATGATTCTTTTTAGAAAAAATCGTTTCTTTTTAAAATAAATCGTGCTTATTATATTTTAGAAATAAAAACTAAAAATAAGTTAAAAACTTATTTATATATAATTTTTTTAAATAATTTATCAAAATAAATTTATAAAAACTTTAAAAACATGAAATAATGAGTTTTTTAAATGGTATCTAAATATAAGTAATTTTTGAATTATAAAAAAATACTTACTTTGAATCTTTTATTTTTCTTTCAAAATTACCTTATTTTTAAGCTTAAACAAACTAAACATTTATTATATTTTCAACTTTTCAAAATAATCACAAATTATGTATCTAACATATGATTTAATTAAAAAATTATTTTAAATAGTTTTTTTATAAAATCATATTTTTATATTATTTAGAAATAATAGATTCAAAAGAAAATATAAATTAACTTTCATTTTTTAAAATATGTACAAAATAATAACTGCAGTAATTTTTATTATAACTATCTATTTTTTTATTATATAATAAAAAACTACCATTATTATGTTATAAACTTCTTAAACTATAATTTTTTTATAAAGGAAAATATGATATTAATAAAATATAATGTAAAAACGGCTGAAAAGAGATTCCAGAGCAAATGAAATAAATAATTAAAAATAAATAAAATTAAATTAATTTAGCTTTTGAAAGTTAATCCCATCTTAACCCTATTCCAATCTACTTTACGTGAGGTTTTGAGAATTGAAACTTTTGAAAATTGAACCGATATTCAAAGTTACAAATAACCAAGACTAAACAGTTGTTAAGTAAAAGTGTCCGTAAAAAATTTAAGTTAAAAAGAAATATTGATCCACCCTTTTCCTAGTATATCCATACTTAATTCATCAAATATATTCATTACAAAAGTATAAAGAAATAAATCAAATTAAATATTTTTACTTAATTTCATAGATAATTAATAATTTATCTCTTTGTTTCCAATCCAATTTATCTTCGCATCCTTACCTAACATATCAAAACTAATGTAATCAATTTTCTAATAATTTCATAATTTTTAAATTTATTTTTAAAATTATATTTTCAAATTTGTTTTACAAAAAGTTTTGAGATCTAAAAAATATTATTTTTTTAAATATAACTTTATGAATGAATTAGATACCATTCATAAAGAAACTGTTAATGGATATATTATATTATACTTTTATTACTTAGATCATATATATTTTCAATTAAACTTTTAATGAATTAAAATTAATTAATGATTCTATTATTGAATTCGCTAAAATTTGAAATAAAACTTATTCAATTAATTTAATTTATCATCCTAATTAAATGGCTTCGTCATATGACTCAACTAGAAAAGTCAGTACAAAAAAAAAAATATTATAACGTAAATTAAACCGTGTTATTTTTATCTCGTAATCCAAATAGATTTAGTCAAATCTCGTTAGAGTTAGGAGTCCATTTATTAAAAAATAATTATATTTTAGAATAAACTAAAAAAAATAATAACATTTTATTAGAATATATATATATATATATATATATATATATAATCATTATATTTATAATTTAACAGTTATCATTATTTAATAAAAGAGACTTTGAAAAACTATAAGCAATGATGAACACGATATAGTCGTATAGATCGAAGTTAGTCTTGAGAATGTAAATGTAAGTGTAAGTCCCACATGAGATATGAGATATAAATGAGAAAGTAGAGCATTATATAAAGATGAAAGACTCATTAATTTATTGTCTTAAGATTTTGAGTAGAGTGTAGTGTCAATCTCTTATATGGTTAAACTCATATGTTATTGGTGTTTGTGTAACCTTCTCCTTGACAGACCAACACACTAGTGCAAAAACGCTATTTAACGTCACCCCTTAGACGTCGGTTAAGAGTAAGCACGACGTATATTGATGACCGGTGACATTTTCGTAAATAAGTTGGCTATATAGACTTCTGTTATTGGGGGAACCGACGTCTAAACCCTAAACCCAGAAATTTAAAAAGTCACTTTTTGACTCCATTTAGACGTCTGATCCCGCCACTCCGACTTCTAAAGCCCTTTAGAAGTCTGTTATTGGGGGCAACTGACGTCTAAACCCTAAACCCAGAGATTTAAAAAGTCATTTTTTGACTCCATTTAAACGTCTGTTATAGAGGAACCGACTTCTAAAAGTCGGCATTAAAACACCGTGATCGCGAGACAGCCATTACGCGCACTCATTGTTCATCATCTTCGTTGCGTTTTCTCTCTACGGATTACGCTTTTCAGGTTCGTTTTCTTACATTTGCACCGTTTTAAATTAGTTTTACTCCGACTCTTTGATGCATTATCTTTCATTTGAACCGATTAAAATGCGTTTTCGTTGGGTTTTGGTGCAGTTATTCTCGTGTTCTTGGGCAGCGTTCTTTGGCGACGATTTCTTGCGTTTTGCACTCTCCAATTCCTTCTACTACGTTTTTAAAACCATCCAATAAAAAAAATATACAATACATTCTCTTCAACTAAAATATAAAGTTGTAAACTCGAATCACCATCAGTCAGAAGCAACCTCAGAGACGTCTGACGTGTATGGATCAGACGTCTATAAAGACGTCTGACCTAAAGAGTCCGACGTCTCATTAACGTCACCCGTATAGACGTCGGGACAGAAATCAGACGTTAAAAACCCAATATAATCGACGTTAAACAACGTTTCTCTACTAGTGACCGTTAGATTATAATATTTTTTTTGTAATTCAAGTTAAATTATAATTGAAAAATACTATATAGTTTATGAATGAACCTATGAATAATTTGAATAAAGAAGGAAATTGATGAACTGGAAAAGTCAAATTGCTTCACTGTATTTCCCAATGAAAAAAAGAATGAAAACATAAGCTCTTTGGTAAAAAAAATGTTTTTGTTATTATTATTTCCTAAAATACAAAGTTTACGAAAGAACAATATAAAGTGGATATGCTCAAGTTAAGTACCAAATAATTCGTATCTACATCATCATTGTATAAAGGTAATATAATCTTTTTTTTCAAAATTTGCCATTCTTTAATTAATTTTTTTAAAATAAATAAAAACAATTTCTTCACTTAAAAATAATCAGTATATACCTTTTCTAAATTGTCACTACAATTTTGGTCTTTGAGATTCCGCTACAAACAATTAAAACTAATAGGACATTTTTTTTAACTGATAGAACTTTTAGCATTATAGGTTTGGGCTTAATCATACTGTTAATTATTGGGCCATAACATACCCTTGGTGGGGCTTTCTTGCTGCACATTCAATTTTTCTTCCTGAACTCACAAATTTTACTACGATAGCAAATATGTCCTCGAATGAATATATATATATATATATATATATATATATATATATATATATATATATATATATATAATATTAAATTAATTAGATAAGGAGTAATTACTACTTACCAAACGTATTTACTGTGAAAGGAGATATATTATTGATTCTAGTACTTCCAAGTCACTTTCAGAAGCAATTCCAACAACTTTTTCTCTCTTCAACTTCAGCTTTCTTTTTCTTTCAACTGTGTTTTCGTGCAATTTTTTTTCTTTATTGTCATTTACCTTGTCAGTTTGTTTTTTGAATTTTCCAATGAGAATCGGCCAGATTTGGTATTTATTTTATTATATTTTACATGTATTAGATTTTGAAAGAGATAAGAAAAAAGTTTCAGTAATTATTGGATTTCAAACAATAGAAAATCATTGGATTTCAAAATCTAGTTTGGGAAAGTGTGGATTTCGAAATTTAGTTTAGAAAAGCAATAAATTTTAAAATTTGGCTAAGTAATTCAATGAATTTAGGAAAATATTGCATCTGAAAATTTGGTTTAACAACTCAGATTTTGAAATTCGGTTTAAAAACTCTTTGGATTTCATAATCTTGTGTAGAAAATGACCAGATTTCAAAATTTGGCATAGGAACTCACCAAATTTTGATCAGATTTTGAAATTAGGTTAAGTAACTCATCGGATTTAAGAACTGACCATATTTTAAAATCTAGTTTAGGAACTCATTGGATTTCACAATCTAGTTAAGGATTCTACTTATTTCAAAATTTGGTTAAAGATTTTATCATATTTTAAAATTTGATTAAGGATATACTACCGAATTTCAAATTCCGATTAAGGATATTATCAGATTTCAAAATTTGCTTAAGTATTCTTTGGAATTTTGAAATTCGATTAATTAATCTCTCGAATTTCAAAATCTAATACTGTTTTTACTTTATTTTATTTTTTTAAAATTTATTTTTCTTGTTTTTTTTACTATTTTTAAATTCTTTTTAAATTTATTTTGCTTGTTTTGTTTTATGAATTTATTGATCTTTATTTTAGTTATTTTATTATTAAATATGAGAGATATTCTATGGTGATGTCATGTTGTATCAGCGTAGGAACTCACTGGATTTTGATCATATTTTGAAATCTGGTTAAGTAAGTCATTGGATTTAAGAACTCGTCAGATTACAAAATCTGATTTAGGAATTCACTGAATTTCACAATCCAGTTAAGGATTCTACCATGTTTCAAAATTTGATTACGAATTTTACCATATTTTAAAATTCGGTTAATGATTTTACCAAATTTGGAAATCCAGTTAAGGATTCTACTATATTTCGAAATTTGATTAAGGATATTATCGAATTTCGAAAATTTGTTTTAAGTATTCTTCTGAATTTTGAATTTCGAATAATTATTTTTTTGAAATTTCAAAATCTGATACTGTTTTTACTTTATTTTATTTTTTTCTAGTGTTTTTACTATTTTGAATTTCTTTTTAAATTTATATTGATCTCTATTTCAGTTATTATTATTATTATTATTAAATAAGAGAAGTATTCTATGGTGAAGTCATGTTATAGGGAGTTAGAGTCTTACAATATAAGATGAAAGATTTTCTTTTAAGTTTTTTGAAATCACAAGTAAATTCCAACTTCATATCAAATTTCTCTTCTTTTATAAATGAAATGTGTGCGAAAGATTATACAAATATCTTAACAACTGATCATATTTTTTCCACGTGGTGAGTTAATTTAGTGGGTTTGAAAGATTGCTTTTGATCTTAATTTTGTTGTTGTCGATGTGAGATTTAATAAAGTTATTGGTGTTACCAATGAGGAGCATTGGTATCTTGAAGCTACTAAAGTTTTGATGATGTTACAAGATGAAGAATTGAAGACTCTTATTGCATTTACATTTAAAACCATTTTGTACAAATAATTGTATAGGAACAACTTTGATGATGTTAGAGTACTTAGAAGTTTTCTTTTTTATAGAATTTTTGCGTAGATAACCAATTATTTTGTGTGATAATCGATTATCACGATCCAAAATAGAAAGAGATTGCTCGTGCAAATAATCAATTTCACAGAATAATCGATTATCACTTTTTGAAAACCTCATAACGGCCGCAAATAATCGATTATCACTTATGATAATCGATTATTACTGGCAGTTCAGAGTTGGCTTTTCAGTTTCAGACCCCTGGGCTATATATACACCTTTCTAAACCTCTTAAAAAATCTAAGTTATTTTAGAATACAGAAAATGTTTGAGGAAGTTCTCAAGTCACATATCAAAGCTTGTGAATAAGAGAAGCTTGCGCTTAGTGCGTCTAAGGTCGCAACGGTTCTCTTCAAATTGATTGAGATGAAGTTCTTCCGTTTGTGTGTCGAAGGAAGGTTTTTCTGTTTCTTTATGTTTGCATAAATTTACTTGTAATCTGAAATGATATTATAGTGAAATAGTTAATCACTCTTCATAGTTATTAACAACTAAACGTAGAATCTTTTTATTCAAACCAATATAAAAATCATTTGTATTGATTTTCTCTGACTCTACACTTTTAGAACTTAAACTGCTTGATAAAAGTTCTTAAAGAAAATCAAAATTTTTAAAAGAACCAATTCACCCCTCCCCTCTTGGTTATTAACCGTAACATGCTCTTTAAAACCCTTTTCAATGCGCGATACCAGTTTCAACAATTGGTATCAGAGTTTGCTTTGATAGTTTTTCAAAAATTTCAAAAATGGCCGGTCATAACCAAGTATATGCTGAGAGTACTGAATTACAACTGATGATGATTATGTTAGAACATGATAAATACATCCACTAGAGTATATGTGTTGACAAATTTGAGGTGGTAAGTGACCTCTTTTGGACACATCCTGATGTAGTAAAATTGTTATATGAATTTAATATTGTTTTCTTATGGGTAACACCTACAAAACCAACAAATATTGGTTGTCATTACTTGAGATAGTTAGGGTCATATTAATAGGTTTAAGTTTCTCAACTTCCTTTGTATTCTTATCAAGTGAACAAAAAAATAATTTCGCTTGGGCTCTAGACAGGTTGAGAGGATTATTTATGACATCTAAGGATGGTCCACAAGTCATTGTTAGCGACAAAGACCTAACTTTGATGAATGTCATTGCCATTGTATTTCCTTAATGTTAGCATCTCTTATGTCATTTCCACATTCATAAAATTGTGCAAGCCAAGTGTAAAATGTTAGTCAATTATGATGAGGCATGGGATGTTGTCATGGAAGCATAAGAAAATGTCATGGATTGTGAACATGAGTCAACCTTTAGTTATTGTGTTGACTTCCTTCATCATATTTGTAATTCATGGCCATTATTATTTGAATATGTCAATGGCTCTTGGATCATTTCATATAAGAAATACTTTGTAAACATGTGAAAAAACTGAGTAATGAATTTAGGAAACACAACACCAAACAAGTATGTTTGCATGTTATTTTATATAGTTGTTTTTGTTAGATGTTTTATGATCTTGTTTACATCATTTTTATAAATGTTGAGCCTGCTCACTAGAGTTTGAAGAAAGTATTGAGAAGCAGTATAAGAAACCTCTGTTTGTGTTGGGATGCAATTCATAATGTCACCATCTTGCAACATAGTGAAAGAAAAACGTCATTTGAAAAAAATTCTATATCTTATGAGTGACGCTTTTAAGCCAATCAAGTATAAAAGATTGGTTGGATATGTATCAAAATATGTTTTAGGACTTGTTACTGTGGAGTTCAATATAATTCAGCATGTAGGATTTCATAGTGAATGTTGTGGTTGCATTTTGAGAGGAATATATGGTCTACCATGTGCTTATGAATTAGTAAGATATGACCCTGAGGTGATTTCTCTGTCTGAAATTAATATCACATGGACAAGATTGAGCTTTACAAATATTTCATCAAATGAATCATAAACAAAGTTATGCATTCAAAAGGAACTTGATTGATCTGGTGCTCAATCATTTCAAGAAGTTGACATTGCAAGAAAATTGACAATCAAACAAAAGTTACTTGGAATTGTTTGTCCTGCTATGACATCAATGGTACCTCTAATGCATAAAGTTAAAACTAATGGTACACAAAAGACTAAAGTTCATCGATCTTAAAGGTTTACAAAGCGTGAACCTTTATATTTTGAGCATGTAGACGCCTTGAATTCTAAAAATGATAGCTCTTCAACAAAGAAAGATATCCAATATTAGGCTAAATCTGATGCAAGATTTGGATTTATGCAACAAAGGTGAATACCCATGTTGGATTAATTTCATCCGACTTGTCACTCTTACACTATCGATTTTGTTGATGGTCATCGTAGGTATAAATCCATTGTTGTTTTGTTAGGGATGGGTGAAGAGTCACAACCCTTTATCCGATATCATTTGTTTAAAGAACTTAGTCAATGGTGTGATGAATATGAAAGATTAGTAGGAAGATATGATTGACTAGAAGCACTAAGGAAGTCTTTTCTAGTTAACTCACATTAAGGGGTTCGTGCTACTATCATTTACACTTTACTTATTATGTCTTACTTTTTTCTTCCACAATAATTTATTTCATTAATTATAGGCTAATATGGAGAAGTAGATGATTATACCAAACATGGGTTTTGCTATTGTTAATGGATATAATGTCATCTTAGTATGTTTGTCATCAGTTCAAAATATTGCAATCTTCCCACTACGTACCAGACAACCTTCTAATATAAGACATCATCGACTAATAAGTATATGACATGTTCATGGTTCTCATTTTGTGTAGATAAATTGTTTAATATTTTGTATAAGTGTTGTTCTTGTAGTTCTTCTTTCCTTCTCTTGAATAACCTACATTGTCAGTTGCAATATTTCTATTTCTCATGAATTTTGTAAACTTCTTTACCATCATGTTCATGATCTCCTTTTCTGGTATTTCTGCATTTGAATCAGCCTCAGATTTAGCTTTCTTTAAGGATCTTTTGCTTGTAGCCTTGAGAGTAATCCCGACTGACCTCTATCAAATGTCGATGCTTACTCTCAACAGTGCGTAAAATAGCCTTCGTGTTGATCCCAAACCCTTTCAATTACTGAGGTAGAAGAAGGGTGCTCTCCTTATGCAATCTCCCAAGTCGAAAAGTATAAGACTCCCGTGCTGGGTTCCTGCTTAATCTAATTTTCTTGTATTTGAGAGACCTGTAGACATAGCACGCAAGGGATCCTATTATAGGGGAAATTGAAATCCTTATCGACCCTAAAATAAAAGCTTTCATCGATCTTAGGAGCTTAACCCATCATCTGGCATCCCAATGATGGGGTTCGGTTGCTTTTGCTCAATCTCCTCTTCCTCTCTCAATCCACCAAGCTCTAACTCATGTTCCCTGAGCTTGCCAAACAAGGTTGTCATATTCATGTTAGTCAAATCTTTAGATTCGGATATAGTAGTTACCTTAGGCTGCCAGCTTCTGTTCAGGCTCTTCAAGATTTTGATATTAATTTCTTCTTTCTCAAATGCCTTGCTGAGATCCATCAGATGGTTGACAATGTGTGTGAACCTCTTTTGCACATCATAGATGGTTTCTCCGGCTTTAATCCTGAACATTTCATATTCTTGTACCAAAGAGTTCTTTCTGGCACACTTTACTTCATCAATTACATCGTGTGTAACTTCAAGGACCTCCCACATTTCCTTTGTTGTCTTGCATTGAGAGACCCTGAAAATCTCATCCATTGTGAGAGTATAGGCAATTACATTATGAGCTTTTACACCATACTGTGCTCTCCGGTTCTCATCTTGAGTCCACTAAAAAAAAATTAAAACAGTTTTTCCATTAACAACATGAGTGGGTTCAAATGGACCATTGAGTGTTGCATTCCATGCACCTTTATCCAATGATTCAAGAAAAATTTGCTTTCTAATTTTCCAGAAAGCATAGTTTTCACCATCAAATAGAATTGGTCTATTTGTTGATGCACCTTCACCAAATGTCTAAGAAACAAAAGCCATTTTCAGGATCGAATAATCGATTAGACAAAAAGGTTAATCAATTTGTTTTTCAAATACCTTTTGAAAACCAGCTCTGGTGCCAATTGTTAGAAAAGATGTGCTTCGTTTCTCACACCAAGAGGGGGAGGGGTGAATTGGTGTTATATAAAAATAATCGCTTTTTAAATCTTTTTCGCAAAACTCTAAGTCTTTAAACTTTTCTTGAATTTCAAGTAAAAATGTATGCAATGTAACAGTATGCGTATTCGAATACAGATAATATGAATCGATTAAATGTAGAGAGATAGGGAGAAGAAAATGCAAACTCTGATTTTTATACTGGTTCGGCCAATCTACCTACATCCAGTGTCCTTCCACTCAACCCGAGATTGGAAGCCAATGCACTATAAAGATATGAGTTTTTACAACAAGGGCTTTACAGCGACATCACATCAAAATGTAAATCACCTCTCTAACTCACTAATCTAATATAGGAAAATACAAAAAACAAACTAGCAGCAAGAACAATCCTCTCCTGCAGTCAACCCTTTGAGATCCCCCTCAAAGTCAAGAACCACGTTCTTCTTCCTGTATACACCACTGGAAAACAACAACTCTTAGTGTTTGCCAATGTTTTTCCTGATCACGCAGTAAGCACCTTCTGTGTGCAGAACAATTAGACGTATGAATCAAACAATCTTGCTTCTCAAGAAACCTTCAAGACTTTGAACACCATGGCAACTATTGTTTCTTGGAGCTTTACTCTCTTCTGTAAAACCTCAAAGCTTTAATCTGAAACAAATATGAAAGTGTAAATCACAATTGTCTTACAAAATTCAAATCATGCGCGTATTTATAGTGTAAGTCAAATCAGACGCGTTTTAATCGATTACACTATTAATCTAATCGAATACATTTCACAGTTATAACAGATTAACAACAATCAACGCAATTAATTGAATGATCAATTAATGTAATCAATTTGCAATAAATGCTTGGTCAACATATTTAAAAATATGACCGTTGTGACAATTATATGAAGCAATGAAACAGTTTTTAAATCTTTGACTAACTTAAATGAATACATGATCCATGTAAACGATTAAGTTGTAACACTTAGCATATTTTGAAAATTTTTCTCCTCAAAATCCATCACAACACACTTTGAAAAATATTTGTTCAAACAGACAAGTTTTAATTGATTTAACCACTAATGTAATCGATTTAAAACTTGTTGTTATGCCACAGTTTAAAGCTTCAACTGTCTGATGACCTTAGTTGATTAACACACTATTGTAATCGATTAAGTCATGCAGATATGCTTGGTGCTTATGGTTTTTCATTTACAAAACACATATTATGCATACACAGATATAATCACATTTCAAACATAGTAGTATGCAATAATCATTACAATTTGTCCACAACAATGCTTGTACAAATCTCACATTAAGCATAAGCATATAATACATGTAACATAGTACATACACATGTGTTTTTATTAACAATATGTTGTCATCATCAAAAACAGATATCACATAGATTGTGGTGGGTTCAGCTAATCTTGTGCTCCTTCTATCAACAATCCCAACACAAATAATAAATATGAGATTCTTTTGGTACAAATATTAGTACGGAGTTTAAAATAACATATGGCATAATGAAAATGCTAGTAATACATGTAAATCAACATAGGTCAAGAGATCACTAAATAAACATTTTGTTACCCAAATATAGATAAACGTTTGTTGTGTACATTATGACCCCCTCTATTGTTGAGGGCATGTTCTTTGGACACCTCACGAGCTATTTATAATGCCTCGTTAGTACAGTATCAGGCTATAATGCCCTCACTCACATCACAACAATCAACCATCCTCTGTAAGATCACAAAGGTTGTCTGATGATTTTTCAAAGGATTGATAAATAAGGATATTCTTCAGACAATGTTATAGAAAACTTAATAAAAGCTTTTAGGCAAGGAAAACAATATAATACAATTTTTATACTGGTTCACTCAAACTTGAGCTACTTCAAGTTCTCCCTTAAGAACTTTTAAGGGGTTCCATTAATCTTTTCATATTACAACGACTTTTGCCTCTCCAGGATCTCACCAAGTATTCCCACTACTCTTGGTTTACAAGTATTGTCTGCCTCTCCTAACATCCGAGTATAACCCAGTCTTGGTTACAAGTATTATCTACTACTCTTGGCATCCCTAGACAAATGTCTAGTTAAGTATCCTACGCCACTCCTAACATCAGAGTATAACCCACTCTTGGTTACAAGTATTATTGGCCACTCCTGACATCCGCGTATAACCCACTCCTGGTTCACTTAGTTAATCCTGATTGGTCTGATTATTCTTACATCACTCCTAATTCCCTTAATCAACATGACTAGTCTGAGTTTATCCACTCTTGGATATTGAGTATTATGACCACTCCTGGTATCCAAGTATTGTCTAACACTTCTGGTTCCCTAGTCTATCTTGATTAGTACAAAAATGAATGCTTTGAATACAAACACACCCAATGTTTGTTTACAAATACATATTGAATGAACTCTTATAGAGAGGATTACAAAGATATAAATCAATCTGTGAACTTATGAGGTTTCTTCTCTTAGGTTGAAGAGCATTAAACGATATGAGGTTATGAAGTTCTTTCTTTCTTTTCTCTTCTACTTCTACTTTGGCTTTCATTCCAAAAGCTTCAAACGTTGTAAGCTTGGTGATGTAGTAGAAGGCGATATATGACGATAGATTTTTCTTTATATCTTCCTTTTCTTGAGCTTGTTTTTATCATCCTCCTTTTTGTTGAAGATCATATGACGATATAATTGAGATGAGGCAAAGTTGATGATGATCTTTCTTGAGCATACTTTCTCTTTTTCTTTTCCATCTCTCATTTCTCTTAGTTTCTTCTTCAACAACCTCTTTTACATTGAGGAGCATTTAGATGATATAAGCATTGAGATAGATATGGTATTCTAAAATCTTTCTTGGATATTTTGTCTTTCCATTTTTCATCTCTTGTCTTTTCTACTCCAGAACAACTTTCACTTTGGTTGATCTTCTTTTTATATGTAACTTTGTGGGATGACTATTAGATACTAAGTTGAAATCCTAATAGACTTTATAGACTTTTCCAATAGCCTGGTTAGATTCGGGTCTAATTTGTAGAGTTTAGAGCTCTTTCTTATAGTCTTAACTGAAACTTGAGCTCGTATGATGTGACTAAGCAGAGGGCTTCGAGGGAAACATTCTTGGAATGTTCTTCTTCTCGCACAACGAATTTTTTCTCGGGTTGTGATTTTGATCATATTTATCTACTTTATTGATCTGCATGAATACTAAGAACAAAGTATACAAGCATCGAAGTACTTTTTCATACATACATTAATTGTTTTGAATGTTGATAAACGTTAGATGATAACAATTTAAAAACCGTTATTTTTATACTTAAATTTGATATCAAAACACACCCTTTATGGCTTAATAAAAGCTTAGAATCAAGTAAAACATTTAGTTGAGTCACATGAGAGTCAAAAGTTCTTTTTAGAGATATTATGCTTGTTTTGCATTGTTTTGCAGGGTTTTGATGAGAATTGAAGATGGAAATGAAGAAGGGAGGACTTAGACTCAAGAAAGAAGGAGAAAAAGGAAGAAAAGAAGAGTCAAAGTCACCGCTCAGCGCTATTTTCCAGCGTTGAGCGCCAGACTCGAGGGAGCAGCCACTGCCTCTCGCTCAAGCGGTGTCGCTGAGCGTGCAGGTGATTTCGAGGCAAACCGCTGAGCGGTCCGACGATTTGGAGGGAAACCGCTGAGCGGCCAAATTAGGCGCTGAGCGGTGGAATGCTGGGCTTGGGCTTAAATTCTGTTACTTTTATGCGTTATAAATAGCCTCAGTGCGACCTTCAAAGAATTCTTTTGGCAGGAAGAGACGTCCAGAGTAGTTCTACACTCCTTGGAGGCGGTCTCTTGGATGCTTAGGCTCCAATTTATGAAATCTAGGGTTTACTCTTCCATTCTTTCATTTAATTCCATCTAGTTTCACCATGTCCATGATGAACTAAACCCTTTGTTGTTGGGGAACAATGTAATCTTTTGAAACTCTCTTATATAGAAATTCTTATTTTATGCATATGCTTATATTATCAATTGTTGGGTTTCTTATCTATGCTCAATGCTTTTATCGTTTAACTCATTCAGTAAGAAGATATTTGCCTTTGTCGATACAGAGACGTACGGGGAAGTCATGAACTGATAGGGAATTCCTTGATTAAGCAATACTGCCTAGAGATAGGGATAGGGCGATCAATTGTATTTTGCTTCTGTGATATATGCATTGCTAATTACTTAGGGAGACTAGAGATAGTAAATTAGTAGTTAGTGATAGGCTCTTTTCGCCGAGAGATCGGGTGTAGGGTAGGCAAAGAAAGTTTGCATGACAATTAGATAGTAAAGCGAATTAAATAAGAAAAGTAGATATAAGAGGGCGGATAAGATGAAATTGTAAACCCCAACAACTCCATTCATTTATATATTTTCTTTGCCAATTGATTCACTTGCATTTGCATGTTTATTTTCGTTTTGCATACAACCACAAAATTATTTCTTTCTCAAGTCTTATGCAATCAATCTACATGAAAGATAAAGCCTAAGAGTCCTTTGGGAGAACGATATTCGGTCTTACCGATTATATTACTTGATAACGATCTGGTACACTTGCCAAGGGTTTAACATTAGACATTACAGCGTGTTCAAGACATTTTATTATTTTTCATTTCATTAATAAATGTCTTGGTTGTTAAAACATATAACATGTATAATCATAAGATGATATAAACATAATATGATTTTCCAAAGGCTATAACATTTAACAGTCATTCATAAGAAGATGTTTTCTTTAGAAAGCTTTGTTTAATATAACACTGTTTTGAATAAAGACTTTTAACTTTAAGGTTATATAAGAGACAAACTTCTGTCTACATAAGACATTGGCTTATTTTTCCTCATACAGTCTATTGGATGAATTCAATGAGAGATACTTTCTTTCAAACGTTGTTTATGATTTTCTAATTCATTTAAATAGTTTGGTCTAGAGAATGTTTTTTATAATCTTGGCTTCAGACGTTATAGAATATTTCTTCATTAGACTTTATTGTTCTAAACAACTTTTCACTTTTGACCATATATAGATGTTAGAATACTTTTGAAATATGTTTCCTAACATTTGGCGTTATCATGAGTAATATGTTAGACATTCTTCTTAGAAGTTTTATTACATATGTTTGAAAAATATTTTCTTTCCTGAGACGTTTTTCTCTATGAGCAATATTTCGTTGATTGTTATTTGTTAAACTTCAAAATTTGGGTTGCCAGACATTCTGATTTTGTCTTAACACCAATAGCACTCTGCAATAACGATAAGAACAAATTAATTAAAATTGTTTCATAACATAAATACATAAACATTATTGAAACCATAGGAAAACAGTAAAAGAAGGGTTTGAATATTGTTTTAAAATTATTTTCGTAATGTAGCATCTGACGAGTGTTATGAAGTAAGTTGATCAATAAGATTTAATTAGACGTTATTTTGCAAGGCTTGTGAACATATATAATCAATAAATCAGTGTAGTGAGCATGAAGAAATGTGTTTCTTGATTTAGTTTCTAGAAACTTATTTATGAAGATCTTTTAGAAGAGTTGTGTAGAAAATAGGTTTTGTGAGAAGCTTTTCATGAAAAGATTTATGAAACAAAACTATGAACAAAGAGTATTTTATACTGGTTTACTCCAACTAAGCTACGTCTAGTTCTCTCTCAAGAACTCTTTAGAGGTTTCACTAACTTTTTCAAAGATTACACAAGTATTTTCACCACTTTTTGTTTACAATAAGTATTCTCACCACTGGTTTGTAATGAGTATGTTCACCACTCTTGGTACCCTAGACAATTCTGGTATCTTCCCGATACGTTGTCTAGTTAATTTTCACCACTTTTGGTTTATAAATATTCTAACCACTCTTGGTTTACAAGTATTCAAACCACTTCTAGTTTATAAGTATTCTAACCACTTTTGGTTACTACAAATCCATAACGGGATGTACAACAAGATACAGATGGATAACTCTTTACTGGATAATATGTTTTTAATTACAATATAATATGTACATCTTAATGGTGTTTCACTCTCTTTTCACTTGAAAGCTTCAGATGATTTTTGAATTATAAGCATAAAGATTAGAGTAAGAAAATGTATTCACTTTGTTATCCATCTTAACTTCTCTTCATACGTTTGACTATTTATAGCTTTCTTGAAAATCTGCCCGTTGAGTGTTGAATTGACTCTGGTAAATTAGATTGATAGCCTTTTTAGCTTCTACGTCAAACTCAAGTCTATTATGCAATTGTACAATGTTTTATGCTTGTTTTTCATTGATTGTGCAACTTGTATGGCTTGTCAGAGTAGAAGTCTTCTATAGAAACATTCCTAGAATGTTCTGTAACACTCTTAGGGCCTTTATCCAATGTGTGGTTTAGTTTTGATTTATCCATTGTATATTTATGACATGCACATTGATCGAGTACAAAACATACAAGTAAAACAAAACTTTGCAGTACATGCATTAATGGTCATTTAATATTTTTGAACGTTTATATACGTTAAGTATAATTTCTTCTTTGAAACCATTTTGTAATTTGTCATGTCAATAATAAATTCATCTTGCTTAGTATAACATTCTAATATTAGCAAACGATGTAGAGTGTCAGATACCTGTTAATGAAAGCATTCTTGGCGTATAAAATTGGGCATGCTCTTCATTAGACTGTTTCTTATATAAGATGTTCTCAGGTTGAAGACTTCGTCTTATTGTTTAGAGCTTATGTTCATTAGACGATATATTTGTATTAGTTCTTTTTCTTAACATTGATTGAATACAAAGAGTTTATATTCATTATTTTGTTTTCCTCAAGCATAGACAAGTTAATTTCGAGGCTTGAGAACTTATCCTTAATTTTTGCATTGGTTTAGACGATGCTTATCTTGAATCATCTTTGTAAAATTTGTTTCTTCCTTAGAAGGGATTTTCGTGCTTACTGCTTTACTAGAGTAATTCATACATTTATGTGTAGGTATCTTAAGTCTGGTGTCTTACTAAGTTTTTGTAGGTTTCTCCTACTAATCATACGCTTCTGCCTTTTTTAATGGGTTTCGTCTGGGTTTAGACGATATTTCTTGACGTATTTATTCTTGGTTCACTTTTCATTAGATGCTTATTTGTGGGGTTCTAGATGGTTGTATATTCATCTCATGACCTATTCTCATTTTGAGCTAGTTTCCTATACTTGTTTCTCATTTAGGCTTTCTTTGTCTAGACGAATTTTCTCCTGGTGAATATGATCTCAGATGATGTTTTTTTAGCAGTGTTTTAATGTCTTTTACTTTTTAACATTATTTTATCTCGGTGGTTTATATTTCAGAATATTATTTTTCTCTAGTGTTGCTCACTCTAATATGTATCATTTTTTAACTATATTTTAGTCAATCGTTGCAGTCTAGAGGAAAGACATTTGGATTGACTTTAGGCGCTTCTGAGTATGAGTCTTTTGTGCTCCTCTTTGCTCATTTGGTTAGACACTTTAGGAGACAATATGGTTATTTCTTAGATGATAGATATTTTTTCACCTAGCGTTCAAACTATTGTTTTCCATAAGGTTCCTTAGTAATCTTGTCTAGTCTTATTAATGAGACATGTCTTTGTTCACCTTTCTGGTCTAGATTAGACACTCTTCTTTCTAAGATGATATTTTATTTTCTCTTGTTTATTAAACTTCGAAACTTAAAGATGTTATATGATTTTGTCTCAACAATTATTTGGTTACATACAGATATACCAAATCCTGACTCTCATCTCTTGTCTATTGAAATTTCATTTAGGAGATGCCAACAAAGTCGGGGTATGAGATTCTAGCGGTCGTCCTCCACAACAAAACTAACATAAAGATGAGATACCTTTATTAACCACTGTAGGTATCCCTAAACTTATGCAGATGGAGAGGAAGTTGTTATGACATTGATGAACACATGCTTAATGAAGGATAACCACCGATCATCAATGGTTTCCAAGTTAAGCTTTAGAACAACATTTGACGAGTACATGATAGGCTGCTTGATAACTCCCAAATTTTCCCCATTTTTGTGTGTTAATACTCTTTTTTTAGGCTAGTTTAGCTTTTAATTTTCTAGAAGTAGGATAGTTTATAGATTTTTCTTTAATTTTAGAGTTTTGTAAAAATAGTATTAATTTCTTGTTTTTAGATGATAAATAGTATTTTTTTAAAAATGTTGTTTTGATCTTTTCCTTAATTGTAGAAATTTGTTTTTAGAATATTAGGATTTTATTTTGTTGATTGAACTCTTAAATTCTTTCTTGTATGCAGATTAAGGGCTGAAGAAATATAATGGGATGGATTCACTCACTCAAAACACTGTTGCACTGGACATCTTGGGCCATTGAAAGATTGGGCCGCTGCTGTTCTGGAATGGCTATGCTGAAGGTGTTGCGTTGATTAGGGAAAGAATTCTGACGCTTTCAATGGGCTGACTGTAGGAGCGTACAAGCCCAAAATGCTGAAGTTGAGCTGAAGCTTTTTGTGATTAATGAAACGCTGCGTTTCAAGCAGCGTTGAAGACAAAGCTGGGAGGGGTTCAAAGTCTCGTGTATCATTCGTGCAGGAGAGGTTCAAACCAAATAGGGTATTTTCTCCCAATTTCTTTGAACCCTAGAGCTAGGGTTCGTCATAGAGAAAAGAAGGATGTTGCAGCGAGGCAACACGCGATCTTCATGGGTCAAATTGGAACACAGGAGGCTCTACAACCCAAAGGAAGTCAGCCCAAAAAGATTGATTGGTCCAAAAGGATGATCGGAAGCGGTTGAAGCTCAAGTGGTTAGCACGTGGCTGGAGCTTAAATCGGCAAAAAGAGATGTTGATGTAAGAAGGTTCGGAAACGAAGCTGTTGGTTCAAGAAAGTTAGTTGGAGAAGCTTCGAGTTCGTTACTAGGTTCCTCTCCCCTTTCCCCCTATCTTTCTTTCTTTCTTTTTCTGCCTTTGAATTTTCCCTACAAAAGAGAGGTTTTGTAACACTGTAAAACACAGTTGGTGGGTGACAAACACCACTATACACTCTAAGCTCTAGATTTTCATACCTTTAGGGTTCTCCAATTTTCTGCTTTAGTTTTAGATTTTATCGCTTTCATAGAAGTAGATACGTTCTTGGCTTCACTGGATTTTTCCGAGGAGCTCATGAGGGTGACAGGCCGTGAGTTTCTTAGTGATTTCGGTAACTTGTACTTTTGTTCTTGAATTTTGATTGAAATCTGATGTTTACTTTCAGTGTTCTTGATCCCATTTTACAATTCTGCTTTTTAATTTTGATTCTCGCACATGATTTTAGTTTTCCTTGCCTTATCATTCAGCAATTTTACATTTCAGCTTTATATTCCGAGTTGCTTTAGGTTTGTTCATTGCTCTTTTATGATTTTAGCATTTGATTTGGTTATTGTATGATTAGGAATGTTATTTTAGGAAGTCTATTTCATTGTTATTTGATTAGTTTGATTTGGGCATTTTAATTCTACTTTTGGGTGTTATTAGATTTTCAAATTTCCATTCATGGTTACTCTTTTAATTTCTTTCTTAGCATTCATTCTCGTGTTAGTCTCTAATGTTCATTCACTTAGTTAATTACCCAATTAGGATTTCTTTCATGTTAATTGATCATCGTATGTTTCATGCATTTATGTTTTGTTTGCATCTATTCCCAGTTTTCCATTTTGGTTTCTTTTGCTTATTTTAGTAATTCATAGCTATAGGTTTTGTTAATGCAGTGCATGAATAGTAGTGTTCATTAGTTTAGGTTATATTTTTTGCATTCAGTATAGATATCATACATTACGTTAATAATTAGTTTTTCTCTTTTAGAATTCATTAAATTTTCATTTTCCCCACCTAGTTTTAGTTTTATTTTTAAATAATAAGGCTTAATTCTACAATTCTAGCTTGATAAGTACCAAGTCCACGGATTGATCCTTAGTTGACCCCTATATTACATTAGTGGGAAAATTTAAGGTTTGTTGAGATTTTAGGCGACAAAAATCCTTTCAACACTGCTCATACCTAAATTGTCTTAAAACTTGTTCGAACATATGATAGTGAATAATCCTACCTACCCTGATGAAGCCAGAGAACATATACATTTCCAAATGCAGAAAAGTAATTCAATTTGATCCATATGAGGCCCATATCATCCTATCATATGTCAAGGTATCCAATTATGCCCTGACTTTATGTAGGCTGGAAATCTGCCTCTCTGTCACAAAACATGCGGCCAAAGGTCTAACCTCATCATAACTAACCAACAACCACTTCCTTTCAATCCTTGGAAAAAGCTCATATATCTAACTCTACAAAAATAAGTGCAAAAGTATTTCCATGATGAAAAAATAAATAAAGGAAATTGAAGTGCAAGATATATACCTGATAACGGTTGAAAAATCGTTATTTTTATACTTAATTTTTGATACTAAATGTACCCTTTTTGACTTAAAAACATGCTTTGACTCATGTTTTTGCATTAGTTTTGTGAATAAGGAAATTGAGGTTATACTTGATGATTTTATGACTAAATTCCATTTATTTTGTAGGTTTTTTGAATGATTTGAAAGAAGGGTTGAAGTATCAATGAGTTGTAGTGCAGAAAAATCAACAGTCAACCAGAGTGTAGAAAAGTCAACCAGTCAATCAGAGTGCAGAAAAGTTGCGCTGAGCGTCAGTTTTCGCTAGTTTCACTATTTTGCGCCCGAGCGCCACCGCTGAGCGTCATTTGAGTGCCACACCTACCGCTGAGCGCCGGCGACACGTGTTTTGGGCCAATTTTCTACTATTTTTATGATATGTTTAGGACCTGGACCCATTTTCTGTTATTTTTTTGCCCTATTTAAAGACCTGAACGTCTTAGGGTTGGTATCTTTGGATGGCTTAAGCACATAAACACACTTTGCACCCCTTTGGGGGCAGATTTTGGGATATGAGAGCTCTCTTCTTCTCTTTCTAGGGTTTTATCTATTCCATTCCATTGTACACCTAGTTTCTCCATGACGATGGAGAACTGATCTTATTTGTTGCTGGGGAATGATGTAACCTCTAAACACTCTTGTATTTGAATTCATTCTTGTTGTTGATATATGCTTCTTTCATTAATTGTTAGAGATATTCTTCTTTCATCAAATGCTTGTGATGTTTTATTCATGTATTGCATAAATCTTATGATTTGTAAGTATCGGGAGATTTCGTACTCTTAGGGTTGGACGATTTAGGGATGTGACAACTCTCCTCTTCTTTCCCTAGGATTGTTATCAAGAGATATCTTACAAATCATGATCTGGGGAATTCTCCCGGGAGCAATATTACCTAGACATAAGGATAGGAGGACCGGTTGCCTTTAAGCTTCAGTGCGAATGTAATGCAGAATTAATTGCTAGGGAGACAAGACATTGTAAACTAGTAATTAAGGATAGACTTTCTTCACCGAGACATCGTGTTTAAAGTAAATTAGATAGTGACATTAACATTAATGAAGAAGATGAATTCGTTTATGCTTGAGAGTGATTAGGTGAAATCTAAACCCTAACAACATATTCATCTCATATTATCAACATCATCCATTCACTTTTGTGTTTATCCTCAATTGATCAAATTGCATGCATATTTACTTTTATCGTTTCGCATTCAAAAACCCTAAAATATTATTCTTATAGTCTTAATTGGTTAAGCAAAAGCACAACTGTTTATTGTCGTGAGTCTCTTGGGAAAACGTTACTTGGTCTTACCATTTTATATTACTTGATACGATTTAGTACACTTGCCAAAGTCTTAACAAGTTTTTGGCACCGTTGTCAGGGACTCGTGGTATAACTATTCTATTTGTGTGATTCTTAACTGCTTAGACTTTATCCTTCTAAAAAAAAGAAGAAAAAAATATATGTTTTACTGTTTTTATTTTTTGGGCTAATTGTGTGTTCTAGTGCAGTGTTCTTTAGTGTATGCAAGATAAAATTTGTACTAGGAGCACAAGATCATCAAGACCTCTCTTTTTAGGTTTGGAAGTAGAGAAGATTGCCAAAGGTAGACAAAGAAGACAGATAATGAAAAAGGCAGATAAGAAAGGAGAATTGGTTCACCAACACCCTGATGTGAAAAGTGATGAACCCAAACCTGGCACACCATTGAAATTCAAGAATAGGTTATGGGTTGTCAAGACTATTAAAGCAAAAAAAGTTCTTGAGATTGAGGCTCCTTATTCTAGAAGAGTAAAGTTGGTGACAAGAAAATTGCCAAGATTTTGTTTGTGTCATGAAGGAAGGAAGACCACCAACAACAGAAATCCGGATTGGGCTTAATTGGGTCAACCTAGTGACGTTAAAAAAGTGTTTGCTGGTAGGCAACCTAGTTTCTAACTTTTTCTTTTTAATTGATTTAATTGTGTGGTTTGGATGTGCTTTTTTCTTTGTGTGTGTAAGTGTTTTTAGGTTATATGCCGCTTTTGATGGCAAAGATGACAACATCTACTGATGGATGATAGGGGATTAAGCATCTACTGATGGATGCTATGTTATGTGAGTAAGCATCTACTGATGGATGCCGAGGAAGATGAGAAAGATTGGTGTCTATTGATGTATGCCAATGAAGATAAGAAAGATTAACATCTACTAATGGATGTTATGTGATTAGACATCTACTGATGGATGTCACTGAAAGCATTTACTGATGAATGCTACTAGCTTAAACCATCTATTGATGGATGCTATGATGATGAAGATTCAGATGACAGTATCTACTGATGGATACTGTTATAGAAGAGGATGATGATGGAAGATAACATCTACTTACCGATGCTATAATATCAAGATTTGTTTTATTTTTATGCTTGTTTGAATTTTGTTTTTAATAAACTATGAACTTGGTTGAAAGAATAGCTCTATAATGGTTGATATTATGTGATGAACTGTTTTGTGATGAGTAATATTGTCTTGTGTTGCTCTATTGCATGAAATGCATGATTGAGTTGAGTTAATGTTTGAATTAGCTATTAAGCACAGATAGTGGTTGCTCATAATTTTTTAAAATAGATGCATGGTTTCAATTGTGATTGATATGCTTGGCAGGATGTATATTAAATTGTCAAACCTTTGAGTTAACCTATGAGAAATTGGGATCCAGAGTTTTATTGTTGAATGCTATTTGTTTGGAATCATGGTTGATTTTGCCTAAATTTTTCTGTTAAACTATTTGCTTGCATGTGTCATATGATCAAGGTCATTTGTTCTTCTCCCCTATAAGCCAATGCAACATTTGAACCCAATAAAAGAACAATGTTTGTTCTATCCTCTGATCCTTAAGCCTAAATTTGTGAAGAAAAAACGCTTTTCGAAATCTTTACCTTGAGTTGAGTTGAGAATATTTGTATGGTATGGAGATAAGGTCAAGTTTGGGGTTGTTGGGAAAATTTGAAAAAGAATTGTCAAAAGAAAAAGAAAAAGATCATTGAGCTAAGTGTTGAATGAAATTGAAAAAGAAAAGAAAAGAAAAGAGAAGAAGAAAAAGAAGGAAAAGCTCAATGAATGAAAAGTTGGGAGTAAGATGAGAATGGTTTCTCAAATATAAAGGAGAAAGAGAGATTATGGTTAATGTGAAAGAAAATTTTTATTCTCTTAACTCAAGGATTATGTTGTCTAGAATAACCAGTTTTCTTCTTAGCCCAGCCACGTTAAAAGCCATGGAAATTCCTTGTGATGATAACTTGCTTGTGAATGTGTTTTGATGTGTTTAAATGAATGGCAAAGTTGATTTATGTGACATTGTGATAGTAGAGTGAAAGAGACACCAACACCTCACTATACACCTTTGACTTTGAGTGAAACACTTTTGAGTGCTTAAGTGAAACATTGCCTTTGGTGAGGAATGGTTCCATGCATTAAAGAGAAGCATCTTTGTCTAACTATTGATCAATCATATTTTTGCATCTGTTGTGTATTCATTGTTGTGTGAGCACCATAATTTAAGCTTAATCTCCTAAGACATCATTATTTCTTGACTAATCTTCTATGATGAGCATACATGAGTGATTTACTTGTCTTAGAGAAAAAAGCTTTTTAATGTGCTTGGCCGTTGTAGTATATCTATTTTACGTAAGCCAAGTTATAGTTTTGCTTGAGGACAAGCAAAGTTTCAAGTTTGGGGTTGTAATAACGGTTGAAAAACCGTTATTTTTATACTTAATTTTTGATACTAAATGCACCTTTTTTGACTTAGAAACTTGCTTTGACTCATGTTTTTGCTTTAGTTTTGTGAATAAGAAAGTTGAGGTTATACTTGATGATTTTATTACTAAATTCCCTTAATTTTGTAGGTATTTGGAATGATTTGAAAGAAGGGTTGAAGTATTAAGGAGTTGCACTGCAGAAAAGTCAAACAGTCAACCAGAAAAGTCAACCAGTCAACCATAGTGCAAAAGAGTCAACCAGTGAACTAGAGAGCAAAAAAGTTGCGCTGAGCGCCAATTTCCGCCAGTTTCACTGTTTTGCGCCTGAGCGCCACCGCTGAGCGTTATTTTTGTGCCACACCTACTACTGAGCGCCATTTTAGGGTTGAGCACCGACGACGCGTGTTTTGGGCCAATTTTCTGCTATTTTTATGATCTGTTTTGGGCGTGGACCCGTTTTCTGTTATTTTTCTACCCTATTTAAAGCCCTGAATGTCTTAGGGTTGGTATCTTTAGATGGCTTAAGCACAGAAACACACTTTTCACCCCCTTTGGGGGCAGATTTGGGGATGTGAGAGCTCTCATCTTCTCTTTCTAGGGTTTTATCTCTTCCATTCCATTGTACACCTAGTTTCTCCATGACGATGGAGAACTAATCTTATTTGTTGTTGGGGAATGATGTAACCTCTAAACTCTCTTGTATTTGAATTGATTCTTGTTATTGATATATGCTTCTTTCATTAATTGTTAGAGATATTCTTCTTTGATCAAATGCTTGTTATGTTTTATTCATGTATTACATAAATCTTATGATTTGTAAGTATCGGGAGATTTCATACTCCTAGGGTTGGACGATTTAGGGATGTGACAACTCTCCTCTTCTTTTCCTAGGATTGTTATCAAGAGATATCTTACAAATCATGATCTGGGAAATTCTCCCGGGAGCAATATTACCTAGACATAGGGATAGGAGAACCGGTTGCCTTTAAGCTTCAGTGCGAATGTAATGCAGAATTAATTGCTAGGGAGACAAGACATTGTAAACTAGTAATTAAGGATAGACTTTCTTCACCGAAACATCGTGTTTAAAGTAAATTAGATAGTGACATTAACATTAATGAAGAAGATGACTTCGTTTATGCTTGAGAGTGATTAGGTGAAACCTAAACCCTAACAACATATTCATCTCATATTATCAACATCATCCATTCACTTTTGTGTTTAGCCTCAATTGATCAAATTTCATGCATATTTACTTGTATCATTTCGCATTCAAAAACCCCAAAATATTATTCTTATAGTCTTAATTGGTTAAGCAAAAGCACAACTGTTTAGTGTCGTGAGTCTCTTGGGAAAACGATATTTGGTCTTACCAGTTTATCTTACTTGATACGATTCGGTACACTCTCCGAAGTCTTAACAATACCTACAAAAGAGTCAAATATCCAACTAATTGTTTTGTCTCTACAAAGCTAGCATCTCCACGTTGTTTGTACAAGTGTGCAAGTGCAGTAAGCCCCAGACATATATATCACATGGTTGTAGATCTTTAAAGAGCATAAAGTAGGAGACAAGAATGTGTGGCACTCTTATTTGCAAAAATTGTGCATTGTTAAGACCTCGACAAGTGTACCGAATCGAATCAAGTAATAATAAATGGTAAGACCAATTATTGTTTCCCAAGAGACTCACGACACTAAACAATTGTATAATTACTTAACTAATTAAGACTGAAAATCTATTTTTTGGGTTTTTTAATGTAATAAAAATAAACATGATAACAGAATGTAAAATGTAATCACTTGGAGAAAAACACAAGAGTGAAAGGATGATGTTGATAATATGAGATTAGTATGTTGTTGGGGTTTAGATTTCACCGTCCTTACTATAATGCACATAAGAATTCATCTTCTTCATTTAATTGTTAACATCACTCTCTAAATTACTTAAAACCCAATCCCTCGACAAAGAAAGTCTATCCTTAATTATTAGACCACAATCCCTAATAATCAATTTTGCATTACGAACAGAAGCTTAAGACAACCAAACATCCTATCCCTACCACTGGGCAATTTTTCTTTTGAGAGAAATTCTCCAGATCGTGGTATCTTAGTATTTCCCAATAACAAAGAAGACCATAAAATCATGCCATGAATGATCACAACATAAGAAACATAGAGAAAAGGAGAAAATTCCAAACAATTAATGAGAGAAACATATAATAATTCAGAACAAATTCAAATGCATTAGAGTTTAGAGGTTACATATTCCCTAACAACAAATGATTTTAGTTCTCCATTGTCATGGAGAAAGTAAATGTACAATGAAATAAAAGTGATAGAAAAATGTAGAAACTGAAGAGGAAAGCTCATGCATCCAATTCTGCCTCCAGAGAGTCGAAAAATGTGTTTCTTCGTCTCTACTGCCAAAAGATACAAGCATTAACGTGTACAGGTCCTTAAATAGATCAAAAAACAAGGTCCAAGCCTAATACGTTGACGCTCAACGCCCCTACTTAGGGCAAGCAGGCGGTGATGCGAGAGGAGTGACGCTCAGTGCTCCTTAGAGTGCAACCAGGCGGTGTGCGACACAAGGAGGCTTGCACTCAACGGCCTCGGAAGGGCGCCCAAGCACTAGTGCGAGCTTCTGACGCTGAGGGCCCCAAAAAAGGGCAACCAGGCGTCCATGCGAGCTTCTGGTGCTGAGGGCCCCAGAAAAGGGCAACCAAGCGCTCTACGATCTTCTATGACCTTTTCTTCTGGTTCTTTCTCCGTCCTTTCTAGGTTCCAACTCCTTGATACTTCAACTCCTCTTCCAAATCATTCCAATAACCTATAAAATCATGGGAATTAGTGATAAAACTCATCAAGTATAACCTTAAGTCTCTTTATTCACAAATTAAACTAAAAACAAGAGTTCAAGCAAGTTTCTAAGTGAAAATGGGTTAATTTAGCATCAAAATTGAATCATAGATAATGGTAAATTCAACTGCTATCACAAAGCCAAACTTTGCTTGTCCTCAAGCGAAACTGTAAGTTAGCCTCCACAAAATAGTAAAGTACAATGGTCTAACTCATCACAAAGCACTTTCTTCTAAAACAAGTAAATACTCTTGTTTTCTTATCATAGAAATATCAGCCAAGATGTAAGTGATACCTTAGCCAATCAAGCTTAAACCATGGTGCTCACATACTCAAAGAATATACAACAGATGCAAACCTTACGAATGATCAACAACCAAGCAAGAATGTTATTCTATAATTCTTCGAACTATTCCTCTCCAAGAAAAGTGTTTCACTCGAGTTCAAAGGTGTATAGTGAGGTGTTGGTGTCTCTTTCACTCTACTATCACAATGTCAGATAACTCAACTTTGCCATTCATTTAACCAACATCAAACGCATTCACAAGCAAATTATCATCACAAAGACTTTTCAAGGCTTGTAATGTGGTTGGGCTAAGAAGAAAATTGGTTTTTCTAGACAACAAAATTCCTTGAGTTAAGAGAGTAAATAATAACTTCATCATTTAACATCAAACTCTCTTTCTCTTTCATTCGAGAAACCATTCCCAACTTAATCCCAAGTTTTCATTCATTGAGCTTTCCATCCATCTTTTCCTTCTTTTCTTTTCTTTTTTCTTTATTTTGCTCAATGCTATTTTTCTTTTTCATTATTTTCACAATTCTTTCCAATTTCCCAACAACCCCAAACTTGAACCATTGTCCATACCATACAAACATACTCTACTCAACTCAAGGTAGAAATTTCAAACAGGGTATTCATATGTTTAGGCTCAAGGTTCAAAAGATAGAACAAACATTGTTTTTTGTTGGGCTAAAATTTAGTATTGGCTTAAAAGGGAAAAGAACAGATGGCCTTAATCATATGTAATAAGAAATCAAGTGATTCAACATAGAAACTCAAGCAAAATCAATTATGATTTCAAAGTAATAGCATTCAATCAACAAAAACTCTAGAGTCCAACCTCTCACAGGCTAACTCAAGTTCCACAATTTTTAATAAACATCCTGCAATACTTATTAATCACAATTTAAATCATGCATCTGTTTCAAACAATTATGAGCAACCACTTGTCTATGCTTAAAAGCTAAATCAATCATTATCTCAACATCAACCAGTACAATTAAGCAATCACAACACAATATTACTTATCAAACAATTCCTCAGATAATCAAACCATTGCAGTACTAGTCATTTAAACCAAGTACAACACAAGTTAAAACTAAAAAAAAAAATCAAAATAAAGTTCAACAATGCATAAAAATAAAGAAAGCAAAAAATCTTGTTCTAGTGACATCCTTGCATCCATCAGTAGATGATATCCTCTGACTCATCAGTAGATGATATCCTCATCGTCATCTTCATCTTCTTCGTCCTTCTCTTCCTCTTCATCTTCGTCCTCATCTTCATCATCATCATCATCATCATCCTCCATGGTAGCAGCTCTAGATGCTCCAGCTCCTTCACTAGACTGTGACGGATCACTAGGAAATCATCCCGAGACATGAACTGGCGCTCAAGGAAGGCGGATGTCAAGGTCATCAGTATCGCCTGCTCACCTCTATACAATGCCTCCATATTGTCCTCCATTAAAGACATATACATGTCTCTCATCTGAAAAGGGGCAGCATCATGAGGTTGATCCTATGGACCCTGGGAGGTTGAGATGCTGACACTGGCAATCCCTCCTCATCTAGCATGCAGTACTAGGTATAATAGGAGGCGTCTATCTCCTTCCTCGGACGCTTAAATGGAGGTGTTCACCCCTGCTATGTCGCAAAGGTGTGTGATGAGTGATGGGTATCCCAGAGGAGACTTGTTGCTTGCAGCATGGGCGCATTGCTCGATCTCATTTGCTATCACTTGCCCTACGTTGATGTTTAAACCTCTAAGGACACAATACAGGAAGACAACTTTCTGTGTTGTAATGCCTGACACATGAGAGCATTGTTGGATATTGGCATGTGTAAATGCCATCCAATACTTTGCCAGGGAGATAAGGTATGACCTCCTAATATGGATATGCGTATCCTGCCTATTCCTTTGAAAGTGGCAACCTGGAATGCATAAAACCCTTTACACATCAAATTTATATCCTCTTCCATTGCAGAAGCAAATTGACACTGATCTTTTGTCCATACGATGCCTAGGAAAATGTTTATGGTGTTGGCATCATAGGGGATCCTCTTTCCCCTCACGTAGCTCATATCCATCTCTTGATTAACACCAAATGCCCTCGCATTTGTATAAAACTCCTTCACTATTACAATGTTGGTAGGTGCCGGATATGAAGCTAAATTCTCCCATTGTCTTCTTCCAAGATCCCACTCAAATTGAGGAGCCATGAGAGGTATTAATCCTACTATCCTCTCCATCAGCAATCTTCGGTTCTAAACGTCTGAAAGTGTCTCTCACGCATATGTGAAAGGAATTTATTAGAGTAGAATTGTTCCTTCCTTTTCCTTCCTTTCTCTGTGTTCATAGCAATAGTCTTGATACACTTAGAGCCTGATGAGGATGCCATATCTGCACAAAAAACATACACAACACATACCACTAATGAGTCATCTAAAATAACAATTCAATCAATCACTTACTCATTATAGGTCACAAATATGCTCTCTCATGCCAAAACACAGTTCATAATCTCAACATAAAATACCAAGCATAGGCATATGAAAATTTAAAACGCAAATTTCTCACCAGCGCTGAGGGCAACTCAGGGAGCCCTCAACACCACCTGCACATAGTCACATCCACTAGAAACCACAAGCAACTGCATATCCAAACTTGCTAGCGCTGAGGGCCATACAGGGGGTCCTCAGCGCCATATCAGAAAACTCAACATGGCCCTAACTAGCCTAATACCCAATGCAATGCTCTACATAGTGTTTTAATCATCAACAATCCATCTCAACATAATTTAATTAGCAGTATCAACAATATATCATGCCTAAACATCAATCTTCATCAAAAAATAAAAACTTTCAAGAACAAAAGTAAAGATGCTAGACACTTACTTGGATGAAGATGCAAAACTTGAAAAATGCACAAAGAAGTCGGAAAATCTAGGGCTTGTGTAGATACTAGCAGCAACAACACACAAAACACCCCAAACTTGGATGTATGGAAGGAAGTGTGAGCAAAAAGGATGATTTTTGGTGCTGGGAGAATGAGAGAATGAAAGAGAGCTCTAGGGCAAGTGTTTTGTGCAGATGGAGAGTGTAAGAGTGAAAAGTGGGGGTCTGGACGACTCATTTAGGGTTAGGGCAATAGGTTGGGCCTAATGACGTTGAGCCCAAAAGCCCAAGAGAGTGCAAACCGTATCGCTAGCATTGGGCGCCCCATCAGGAGGGCGCTGAGCGTGACACGGTGGTTCTATTTTCCCCCATTTTTTCCTTACCCTAGGCATCCCTAGGCAGGAGGCCCTCAGCTTCAACTCCAATTTTTCTTATTTTTGCACTTTTCTCCCAACTCTCACTTCACAAACTCACAATTAAAACAATTAAAACTCCCTACACACATCACAAACATTAATCCCCCAACACATCTCAGATGCACACTAGATCATAACAGATAAATACCCAAACAAACCAAATAACTTTAAAACAAATAACCCTAAAAACTAAATCCGACTCAAATTAAATTACATCAAAACCAAATAAATAAACAAATTAAAAATAGATGTTTTTAAAACACTAGGCTGCCTCCAAACAAGCGCTTGTTTAATGTCAATAGCTTGACACAATTAAGCTCAGTTTGAATCTTTAATGTTGGTGTTCCTCTTGCTTTCATCACACCAACATATCTTCAGCAACTTCTTGTTCAACATCTTACTCTTCTAGAATATGAAGCTTCAATCTCAATAACTTCATTCGCTTTAATCTCTTTCACAACCCATAACCAGTTCCTATATTTGACTGGTTTTCCAGGCTTGAATTCTTCATCTTCACACATCGAGTCTTGATGAACTAACTTCTCTTTAATCTTTGTCTCCTCTTCCTTTATTTGTGAAAAGAAACAATTTTACCTCCCTTGACTGATTTAATAGTTTCATCAGATACACTAGTCACTGATAGATCTTCATCAGCAACTTTAAGACTAGTCCTCTTCACTTGAATTGGCTGCTCATCATTGAAGACATTGAAAGTCACCTCCTCATCTTGGTCTTTAAGCGTTAGAAATACAACATCTACATTGATGACCACCTTAGCTGTCTTCAAGAATGGTTTTCCAAGAATGATAGGAATCTTCAAACCTTCCCCCATCTCCATCATTACGAAATCCACTGGGAATTTAAGTTTGTCAATTTGAACCACAACATCCTCCACTATACCATAAGGATTCTTGGTAGATCTATCCGCCATTTGAAACACCATCTTTGTAGGTTTGACCTCAAGACCACCAATCTTCTTCAACACAGATGGGGTATCAAATTGATGCTAGACCCTAAATCAATTAGGGCTTTCCCTATATCATAATTCCCAATAGTGCAAGGAATAGTAAAACTTCCGGGATCTTTGACTTTGGGAGGAAGCGTCTTTTGCAAAATAACACTACAATTACCCTATACTTCAATTGTCTCCTCATCTAAATATTTCTTCTTTTTGAGGAACTTCTTCAAGAATTTAGCATAAACAGGAATCTGTTGCAATGCCTCAGTCAATGGAATAGAAATCTCCAATTTCTTGAAGATCTCCTTAAAACACCCATATTGTTTCTCTTTATCCTTCCTAGAAAAAACCTTAGGATAAGGAAGAGATTTCTCAACTTTTCTTTCTCTTTTTCTCTCGCACTCTTCTTCTTCTTTTCTCTCCCTCTCCTCATTCTTCTTTTCTTTTTTCCTCTGATTCTCACATTTCCTCTCTTCATTCACTTCTTCTTTTTCAATCAACTCAACCTTTTCTTTTCTCTCAATCTTTTTCTCCTCTACTTTCTCACCACTTATGCTCATAATAGGATTACAATCCTCTTTAGGGTTACTTCAGTATTAGCCCCAAACTGCTTTTCAGATTTATCCTCAAACTTTTTAGCCAGTTGGCCAACCTGTATCTTGGAATTCCTGATGGGAGCTTCAGTGCTTTTACGATTGGAGATAGACACTAGCATAAATTATTGGAGTGTCTCCTCTAGCTTTGCAGTTCTTACAGATAAAGAGGGTTGTTGTTGCCATTGTTGCAATGGCGATATATTGAATTGCCTAGATTGACCTTGACCATACTTGGGTGAGGTTTCCACCCTTGGTTGTAAGTACCTAGACGGAACTGATTACCCATAAAAATGACTTCTTCCTAGGTATTATCTAGCATAACACATTGACCATTAATATGATCTCCACCACATAACTCACAAAGTTGTTGTTGAACTTGTGAGACATTCTGCAACTCCTTTGGCAATTGAGAGATTTTCTTCATCAAAGTCTCCCATTGTTGAGTCATAATCTTATTCTGCACCAACAGACCATCTTGAGATTGTAATTGTAAAACTCCTTTCTATTGAAGTTGAGTTCTTTCACTATGCATCTCATTGTCATTGGTAGCCATATTCTCAATCAACTCAAAAGCTTCCTCTAGAGTCTTGTAGTTAATATTACCTACAACTTAGACATCCAATATCAATTTAGTCTGCGAGCTAAGTCCTCCAAGGAATAGAATGACAACTGTAGGATCATAAAAGCCATGTGTGGGTGTCTTCCGCAATAACCCATTGAATTTGTCCCATGCTTGACCTAATGCCTCATCCATGCCTCCCAAAGAGAAAGGGAACAAGCTAAGTCTAATAACTTCATCTGGCACACAATTGATCTTCACTGTATTACATATATCATTAAATGTGGTCAAATGCTTATATGGATTTTCATGTGCTAATCCATTGAATTGGTTGCTCTTCACCAGTTGAATGAGAGTAGGATTCATCTCCATGTTTTCAGCATTAACCCTCAGCCTTGCAATGCTATTAAAATGACGAGGGCCAATAATTGTTACATAATCTGCTAAAGTACATCTACCATTCTGTTCTTCAGCCATATCTTTTTTTTCTTGGTCAGATACATGAGGTGAAGGTTGTTGAAGAGTCTTAGGAGAAGGGAAAAGTTCTCTACACGTCACATTCCTTCTTCTTCTTCTACTTTCGTCCAGACTTGTAAGAAGAGGTTCAGAAAGTTTTGTGGTTCTAGTCCGAATTGTACCCTGTATACACTAGAGAACAAAACACTAGAGCACCCAATTAGCCCAAAAATAAAAATAACAAAACAAAAATTAAAAACAATAAAATAAAGTCTAATCGGTTAAGAATCACACAAAAGCTTGTTAAGACCTTGACAAATGTACCGAATCGTATCAAGTAATAATAAATGGTAAAACCAAGTATTGTTTCACACTAAATAATTATATAATTACTTAAATAATTAAGACTGAAAATCTATTGTGAATGCAATAAAAATAAACATGATAACAGAATGTAAAATGTGATCAATTGAAGCAAAACACAAGAGTGAATGGATGATGTTGATAATATGAGATGAGTATGTTGTTGGGGTTTAGATTTCACCGTCCTTACTCTCATGCACATAAGAATTCATCTTCTTCATTTAATTGTTAACGTCACTCTCTAAATTACTTAAAACTGGATCCCTCGACGAAGAAAGCTTATCCTTAATTATTAGACCACAATCCCTTGCATCCCTAATAATCAATTTTGCATTATGAACAGAAGCTTAAGACAACCAAACATCCCATCCCCATCCCTAGGCAATATTTATTTTGGGAGAAATTCTCTTGATCGTGGTTTCTAGGTATTTCCTAATAACAAAAAAGACCATAAAATCAAGCCATGAATGATCACAACATAACAAGCATAAAGCAAAGGAGAAAATCCCTAACAATTAATGAGAAAAACATATAATAATTCAGAACAAATTCAAATACATGAGAGTTTAGAGGTTACATCTTCCCCAACAACAGATGAGTTTAGTTCTCTATTGTCATGGAGAAACTAGATTTACAATGGAATAAAAGTCCTAGTAAAACCCTAGAAACTAAAGAGGAAAGCTCTCGCATCCAATTCCACCTCCAGAGAGTCGAAATATGTGTTTCTCTGTCTCTACTGCCAAAAGATACAAGCACTAACGTGTACAACTCCTTAAATAGATCAGAAAACAAGGTCCAAGCCCAAAACGTTAACGCTCAACGCCCCTACTTAGGGCAAACAGGCGGTTATGCGAGAGGAGTGGCACTCAGGGCCCCTCAGAGTGCAGTCAAGCGGTGTGCGACACAAGGAGGGTAGCACTTAGCGCCCTAGGAAGGGCGCCCAGGCGCTTGTGCGAGCTTCTGACGCTAGGGCCCCAAAAAAGGGCAGTCAGGTGTCCATGCGAGCTTCTGGTGCTGAGGGCCCCAGAAAAGGGAAACCAGGCGCCCTATGATCTTCTATAACCTTCTCTTCTGGTGTTTTCTCTGTCCTTTCTAAGTTCCAACTCCTCAATACTTCAACTCCTCTTCCAAATTGTTGAGATTGTTAATAGGGGGAACACTAGTTTAACTGAACCTACAATCTCAGAGCTTCTGGTTTTTGATGATGACAACACATAATTAATAACACATATGTATTATGTGTTACATGTTCATTTCTTTTATTATTATCATTATATGAGAACATGTTTGTGTTGTTTTTGTGATGATCATTGCAATTCACTATGTTATATATGAGATTTTATCTGTGAATGCATGATAAATGTTTTGGAAAACAAAAATCTCATGCACTTTTGTTGAACTTTAATTGTGTGACAAAACAATAGTTTTAAGTTGACTTCATTATGAAGTAAGTCGATTAAAACTCGTGACTTTGCACACACTTTTTAAAGTGTGCTGTGAGAATTTTTGAAGAGAGAGTTTCTCAAAACTATGCATTATACTGTTACAAAGTTGACTATGTGCGCAAGCCATTCGACTAAGTTTGTTATGTTTTAACATTCTGTTAATGCTTAACATGTCTAACGATCATATTTTAATTTGGTTGACCAAGCATTAAATGAGAATCAACTACATTAATTGTGTAATCTATTATTTGCTTTGACTGCTACTTACTAATATAACTATCATAATATATTCGACTGCATTAGTAGCTAAGTCGACTTGAGAGCGTCAGAATTGTGAAAAAATATAAATAGACACGAATTTGAATTCTATAAGAAGTTGTGTGATTATAACGATTTTTGTGATTTCTTTCAGATCTGTGATCTCTTACAGAACGAGGAAAAACTCCAAGAATCCAACAAAAAGACCGTGGTGTTCATCTTTTGTGATTACTTGAAGAGCAAGATTTGTATGCTTCGACAGTCTGATCAATCTGCACTTTGGGTGTTAACTGCATGATCAGGATTATCAATCTTTTGAAGATTGGTTGGTTTCCCTGTTGTGATTACAGGTAGAAGGACATGATGCGTTCTTGACTTTAAGGGGTTGCTCAAAGGGTTGAAGACAACATGAGAGGGGATTCTTACTGCTGGTAATTTTGTTATATGCCTATATTTTGATTAAAGGGTTAGAGAGGTGTTTTATATTTTTTACGTGTGGTCGCTGCAAAAGCCTTGCTTTAAAAACCTTGATCATTATAGTGCATTTGCTTCCTGTGATTAGAAGGACACTGGATAGAGACAGGTTGGCCGAACCATTAAACCAGTATAAAAGCCACTGTTTGATTTCTCTGATCCGTACACTTTTACATTCAAGTCGACTTCATTCTGTACTTAGTCAACTTTATTCCGCTGCACTTAAAAATCTTTTTCCTTGGGTTTCAAGAAAGTTTTCAAAGAACATCGTTTTGCGAAAAAGATTTTAAAAAGACTCTGATTTTAAGTTTCACCAATTCATCCCCCCCCCTCTTGGTGTGAGAAACTAAGCCATACTATTTTAACAATTGGCACCGGAGTTGGTTTTCATAAGATATTTGAAAAACAAGTCGATTACTTTTTTCGTTAAGTCAACTGATCCTGAAAATGGCTTTTAGTTTTCAAACCTTTGGTGAAGGTGCATCAAGAAATAGACCACCACTATTTGCTGGTGAAAACTATGCTTTTTGGAAAAGGTGTTTTATAAAATTTCTCTGAGTAGACTCAGGATGAAAACCGTAGAGCACAATATGATGTTAAAGCCAAAATTGTAATTGCTTATGCACTAACTATGGATGAATTTTTCAGGTTTTCACAGTGCAAAACAACCAAAGAAATGTGGGACGTTCTGGAAGTTACTCATGAAGGTACATATGAAGTCAAAAGAGCCAGAAAGAATTCACTGATACAAGAATATGAATTATTCAGAATGAAGGTTAAGGAGACTATCTACGAGGTCCAGAAAAGATTCACGCATATAGTCAACCACCTTATGGCTCTAGGCAAAGTATTCGACAAGGAAGAGATCAACATTAAAATCTTGAAAAGTCTCAACAGAAGTTGGTAGCCGAAGGTCACGGCTATATCTGAGTCAAGGGATGTCACCAGTATGAATATGGTAACCTTGTTTGGTAAACTCAAGGAACACAAGTTAGAATTTGGAAGGCTGAAAGAAGAGGAAGAAATTGAAGAGAAGAAATCATTTGCCTTAAAAGCCACAAGCAGAAAAGCTTCAAAGAATATGGAATCTAAAGATGAATTAGATACAGAACTGGAAAACAAAGAATTTATGAGCATGGTGGTAAGAAAATTTAATCGATTCATGAAAAACAAAAGTTCATTTACTAACCATGCAGGTACGAGAAAAGGAAAGAAAATTGCAAGAACAATTGTTGTCCAGTGCTATGAATGCGAAAAAGAATGACATATTAAACCAGAATGTCCAGACTTGAAAATCAAGCAAAAAGCGAGCATAAGATTTCCTTAAGACAAGGACAGGAAGCAAAAGAGCGCATATAGTGCTTAGAAAACCAGTAATACAAATTCTTTTAGTGATGAAGATTGTGATCATGAAGAAGAGTCCAACATTTGCTTCATGGCTGACTCAACAAGAAATGATTATGATAGTGATGAAGAGTTTGAAAACGAGCCAATTGAAGTCAAGTATAACATGTTGCTCGATGCTTTTCAAGAATTCCATGCAGAGGCAATGCGACTTCAGTATAAGGTTAATCGACTCAACTATGATAGAAGAGATTATGAACATAGAATTAATAATTTGTTGGAGGATAATGAGAAACTGAAAAAGGAATTAGATATTTCCTTAGAATCTGCAAAAATAGTTATAACTGAAACTAAAACAATGGAAAAGGAATGTGAAAAATGCCCTGTACACATAGAACAGATTGATTACTTAACTAACACGTTAGCTAAGTTTACTCTGGGTAAAAACAATTTAGATGTTGTTTTAAGGTCATCTAGAAGAGTTGTGTATAGACAAGGAATAGGATTCAAAGCTCAAAGTAATAGGACGAATGCAAATAAATTTCTTGATATTAGCAAACTTGTTACTCATGCATGTTTTTACTGCAACAATATTGGGCATATTGTTAGGAATTGCTATTACAGAAAGGTTGGTGTTCCCAAAGGGATATACAGATGGATTCCCAAGGAGCAACTTTCTGCAACTAACAAGCAAGGACCCAAATTCAAATGGGTACCAGCATCGAAAAATCTTAATTGTTTTGCAGGATAGCAGATGCTTCTGTAGTAGTACATAACTCAAGGATGAGTTAACATAATGAAATCAAAATTCTTGAGTATTTGCAAGTGGTAACGATTATTATCTCATTGCATCATGCATGATAATTGCTTGAATGATTGTTTGATGGATGCATGATTGTTGATTGATTGATTGAGATTGTTTTATGTGAAAATCCATTTGCCCGAATTTTATCCGATTGGATTAAGTGTGTAGTCGATTATATGTTGTAGTATGATTGTTTCTGTTTTTGAGATTGTTGTCATACAGAAGTCGACTTTAAAATAAATAAACTCGATTAAATATTCATGTTTTGTGAACTCTGTGTTATTAAAATCTAAAATTTTGAATCAAATCGATTGATTGAATTTTTGGTACGAAAAGTGAAATATTAATCTTTCCCTACAAGATTAATCCAACTTTACTTTAAACCTAAAACACCGGAGTCAATTCACTCATCTTTGTCAACGATATATGAATCCTCACTCTCTTCCACTCTGAGACCAATACTCCTATCTGTGTAAGAAATGGCTTCTAGCTTTGCTCAACGCAAAAGAGTAAAGACATTGGGTCAAAAGAACATGAGACGTCCATCAGCACTTGAAGGATGAATTAGTTATGGTGAAGTGCAATCAAAGTTCCTTGACTGCTGGAAGATGCGGAGTGTGATAACGCATAAATTTTTTAAGCTAAGCTTTTTCAGGAATGAAGGCTTTGAATTCCAGAACAAGCTAAAACGACAGGGATTAAAGAAATTTGTGGAGATGGCGGATCCATGGTATCTGGAGCTGGTGAAAGTGTTTTATTGTAATTTGAAAATCAGTGAAGGAACTCTCTGCTCCAGGGTAAAAGGAGTTGACATTAAGCTTACTGAGAAAGTCTGGACTGATATTGCTGGCCTAAGATTGGATGGAGAAAGATGCCACTTGGGCATAGATGGCTTCCACAAATTCTCGGTTTATCAAGATAGTTTGAGGAATGCCAATGACATTCAAGATTATTCGAGCTACAAGACTAGCGGTATGAAGAAGGATGACATACTATCTGTCTTCGTCATCTCATGGATACTCATGCCTAGAGGGAGTAATCACACTCAGGAAACACTAAAGACTTATACTTGTTGAAGGCTTTAAAAGAAAACGTTCAAGTTGACTGGCCTGCTGCCATATCGGACAATATGTTGAAAGTGACAAGACTTGAATCTGTGAAGCTGCCTTACTGTGTTTTTATCTCCAAGATTCTTATCCACTTTGGAGTAGATTGCATCGGGGAATCAAGCGAGTCTTATAACCGAACTAGCATGATCAATCAGTCGGCTCTGCACATGATGCAAATGCAACATACACTTGAAGGTTGGGTGTTCAAGAGTGAAGATGTTGATGTTGATGAAGAAGTAGAACAATCATTCACTATCCCTTATAGGGCACACTCTGAATTCGAGAGAACGATGCTAAGAGAAGTGAGAGCTATTAAAATGATGTGTCTACAGACCAGGAATGATGTTCTGGAAATGAAAGAGAGAATGTCATTTCAGAACCAAGGTATGGATGTTGAAAATGAAGAAGAATCAGGTGAAGAAGGGAATACACCTGAGGAGAATACTATAATGAATGAGTATGAAAGTGAATAGGAGGATATTGTTGAAGAGAGTAAAAATGATATTCTCCTTAAAACATATTTGAAGAAGAATAAGAAAAAAGTTTAAGAAATTAAATTGTTTTGGCTTTTGTTTGTTTTTATCTCTGTTTTGTTGATGGCTTTTTAGGCCATATCTGTTTTGATCAATTTTGATTGTAATTCCAGTTTAAAATCAACGAAATCATAGTTTGTTCTATATTGAGTATTTGATTGTGTCTGATTAAAGTTGATTGTGTTATTATGAAGTTGAATGTATTACTGATTACTATTGCAATCATACATTTGCACATACATATCATACTTGTAAAAATTCTTGTATTACATTGATTCTAAAATGCTTGATCTGGAAAGATCTTGAATGTGTTTTTGTAGGAACATTACTTTCGGGATGAATAAGACTAGAGATTCAACTCAAAGGAAAAGCAATGAAGTCGATCAAGACTTTGGGATAATCGATTGTGTTTAACAGGGTTAAAATTCCATAATTTGGAATTCTGTTATCTTTTCTATTGATTATATATTGTTAACTGTTTCATATTCGATATATCTCTCTACTATGATTAATTGAAATGATTAAGAGATTATATTGAGTTTGTTGAATGATATTGTATCACTGCTGCATTGATGTGTTTGCACCATTTATGAACTGATACAATACTGTCATATGCTAATAAATGCTCTAATATATTATGTGAATACTGCATTGTGCATCTGGGTTTTGAATATAAAACATGCATAATGTCAGGAGGAGCATTTCATATTCTTTGAGATATTTCACATGCCTACATTTAAGGGGGAGAATATATCTTTATCATGTGATTATCTCTGACAGGGGGAGCATCTTTGTTTGTTTTTTATGATTTAGTGATGCATCTCTGTAATGTTTGATTATCTGAATATCAATACCAGTGTGCATACCTTTTTTGCTAATGCCCAAAGGGGGAGAATTATATAGATTGGTATTTGTTTGATAATCTGCATTGATTTGTACAACATGGTTGATTATTAATCATGGTTGTGCATCATCAAAAAAGGGGGAGATTGTTGATAGGGGGAGCACTGATTTAACTGAACCTAAAATCTCAGAGCTTTTGGTTTTTTATGATGACAACACATAATTAATAACACATGTGTATTATGTGTTACATTTTCATTGCTTTCATGATTATGATTATATGAGAACATGTTTGTGTTGTTTCTGTGATGATCATTGTAATTCACTATGTTATATATGAGATTTTATCTGTGAATGCATGACAAATGTTTCGGAAAAGAAAAACCACATGCATTTTTGTTGAACTTTAATTGTGTGGCAAAACAATAGTTTTAAGTCGACTTCATTATGAAGTAAGTCGATTAAAACTCGTGACTTTGCACAAACTTTAGAGCTGTCAAAATGGGTCACAACCCGCGGGCCAACCCGGCCCACCATGGGTTCGGGCCGGGTTGGGTTTGAAAAAATTGTATTTTTTTTATATGGGTCAGATTTCAACCTGGCTCATTTAAACCCGACTCATGCGGGTTGAACCCGTGGTGGGTCGGGTTGGCCCACAAACCCACTTACCTAATTTTATTTTATTAAAATTTAATTTCAATTTTATAAAAAGATATTTATTATTATTTTTTTGCTTGAAAAAATTATTTAAGTTTAATATTTTCGAAATTAATTAAACACCATGGTGGGAGTGAAATTTGAGTGTGAAATTTGTTTAGATTTGAATTATAGAAAGTTTGTAATTTTTTTATTTTAAAAAAATTGTAATTAAGTGAGCCAATGAGTCAACCCGTTTACCCACCAACCCGTGGTGGGTCGGGCCGGGTTACTCGTTTTGACAGCTTTAACAATCATTTTTAAAGTCTGTTGTGAGAAGTTTTGAAGAGAAAATTTTTCAAAACTATGCATTATACTGTTACAAAGTCGACTATGTGCGCAAGCCATTCGACTAAGTTTGTTATGTTTTGAAATTTTGTTAATGCTTAACATGTCTAACGGTCATATTTTAATTTGGTTGACCAAGCATTAAATGAGAATCAATTGCATTAATTGTGTAATCAATTATTTGCTTTGAATGCTACTAACTGATATAACTGTCATGATACATTCGACTGCATTAGTAGCTGAATCGACTTGAGAGCGTCAGAATTGTAAAAAACTATAAATAGACGCAAATTTGAATGTTGTAAGAAGCTGTGTGATTCTAACGATTTTTGTGATTTCTTTCAGATTTGTGATCTCTTACAGAACGAGGAAAAGCTCCAAGAATCCAAGAAGAAGACTGTGGTGTTCATCTTTTGTGATTACTTGAAGAGCAAGATTTATGTGCTTTGATAGTATGATCAATCTGCACTTTGGGTGTTAACTACGTAATCAGGATTATCAATCTTTTGAAGATTGGCTGGTTTCCCTATTGTAATTACAGAAAGAAGGACGTGCTGCGTTCTTGACTTTGAGGGGTTGCTCAAAGGGTTGAAGACAGCAGGAGAAGGGATTCTTGGTGCTAGTCTTTTTGTTATATGCCTATATTTTGATTAGAGGGTTAGAGGGGTGTTTTATATTTTTGATGTGTGGTCGCTATAAAAGCCTTGCTGTAAAAACCTTGATCATTATAGTGCATTTGCTTCCTGTGATTGGAAGGACACTGGATATAGGCAGGTTGGTTGAACCAGTATAAAAACCACTGTTTGATTTCTCTGATCCGTACACTTTTACATTCAAGTCGACTTCATTCTGTACTTAGTCAACTTTATTCCGCTGCACTTTAAAATCTTTTTCCTTGCATTTCAAGAAAGTTTTCAAAGAACATCCTTTTGCGAAAAAGATTTTAAAAAGACTCTGATTTAAGTTTCACCAATTCACCCCCTCTTGGTGTGAGAAACTAAGTCATACTATTTTAACACAAATCATTCCAATAACTTATAAAATCAAGGGAATTAATGATAAAACTCATCAAGTATAACCTCATCTCTCTTTATTCACAAATTAAACTAAAACCAAGAGTTCAAGCAAGTTTCTAAGTCAAAAAAGGTTAATTTAGTATCAGAATTGAATCACAGATAATGGTAAATTCAACCGTTATCATCCATCCAATAAGATGCAACGAATAGGCCCATGTGACATACTTCCACTGTTGGTTCACACAATAATTGTTATATATGTCTCTCAACCTAATCAGTCTTACATGGGGATCACGACATTGTCTGTTTACTCTACTAAATTAATTATTCATTTATGCTCTAATAACATTTGCTCTTAAAAATGCTTCATGACTTATAGGATGCCATCTGTCATTTATACATTCTTATATTCAATACATATTATATATTTTGATATATCATATGCATAAAAAAAAACGTATAACAAAATATGGGCTATAAATATGTCTAGGACAACAAGCTAAATGTTATATATGATTAAACAATATTCTGAAAAACATGTTTATCTTAAACTCTAAAGAGAATAATCTAGCATAAACTCAATAGATTACTCTAAACGCAACAACTTGATAAATAGACTAGCATAAACATTATAGTACATGAACCATGTTTAACGCTATAATGAACATCTAATGTTTTAAATCCAAATGTACGAATAATACTTTTTTGTTCATTGTGTTGTCTGTCTTTATCTATGCAGATAAATAAAGGAGAAATTCTTTATTCAAATATTTTGTGCTGGTTCAGAAGAACGTTAAGAGATGTAAAGACAATAATTGATATTACCGAAGGCCATCATCCATCGATAATGTACAAAATCCATCGGTAATTACCGAAGGCTTTTGGCCGTCGGTAAATCCGTCGGTAAATATCGCGATCGGTGATGAAACTACGAGACGGTAAGAAAATGAGAAGGAGAAATAAGTAGTAGTGGCAAGAAGTTCCGGTGACCAAACATTGGAGGGTGACACTACTGGTGGGGAGAAGTATGACACTGAGATGGTAAGGTAAAATGAGAAGGATAAATAAGCGTGTTACCACATATATAGACACTATAGGCAAAATTTGGCCAGGAAATTCCCACTCTCTTTACCGACAGACACTAGCCTTCGATAAATCTGTCGGTAAATGACCTGCATATTACCGACGGATATAAGCCTTCGATAAATCCTTCGGTAAATGACATGCACATTACCGACGGATACAAGCCTTCCGTAAATGACATGCACATTACCGACGGACACGAGCCTTCGGTAAATCCGTCGGTAATGTGTATGTCACGTACCGGCGGATTTATCGAAGGCTTTTGACCGTCGGTAAAAAAATTCAAAATTTGTCAGTAAATCCGTGAGTAATGAACATTTACCGTCGGTAATATTAATATTTCTTGTGGTAAAAATGTTTCTTCAATGCCTTCTATTTGCCTAGTCTATATAAGTAACACAATTGCTTCTACAAATGCATAGTAGCTTCTAAACTAGAATAAAAGGCTACACAACCTACATCAAAGTCAATGCTTATGAGTAACAGATCTTTTTTCAAGTTGCCTATATAAAGAAGTCTACATGAAGAGAATTAAAACAATTAATTAGCATATACTCTTACATTGTCATTTTCTTGTGTCATCTAACTCTTTGAAAAAGGAAATTTCTTTGTAACAAGTTTTCTAGATAAACTTTGTATTGACAAATATCCTTTCTAAGAGAGTTTTTCTATTTGTACTTGTTTTAAAAACACTGTTGTTTTTGGATAATCAAAAGTTATTCAAAACACTTGGTTGTTTAACTCAGGGGGAGTTAAACATTATAGTAAGTTGGATTATTTTCAACCAAGAGTGGTTATACTCGTAAATCAAGAATGGTTAAACTCGTTGTATCTTTTCAAAGATAATGGTATCGTTTAGCTAAGTAAACGCTTCTTTCGTTTTTGTCGCTTCTTAAACAAATAACGTTTAGCTTGTTTTAAGCTTTCTTTTATATTTTAATCTTTATGTCTTTTAGTTTATCTTATCAGAGACATCGTCTTGATCTTTTTGTTTTCGAGAGCTAAGTTGCATACCTTTCAAATATGATAAGCATCAAGCGTTTAACTTCAACTCTCTTAGACGTTTTAGGCACAACAACGTTTAGCCCTGTGTTTAGGTGTTTTGACCTATATTTTCTTATTACGTATGAACCTAAGTGTTTTTCTAAGCTTTTTTATGTTGGGGATTCAGGTCCTAAGCTTTGTGTAGGTTTTCTATGTTGGGGATTCAAGTTCTAAGTTTTACATTTTCACCCTAAGTTCCTTAGTCTAGTTTTAACTTCGATTTTTCTTAGATGATCATCTACGTCTTTTCTTTTTGGTGAGTTTGGAAATGTTTCTTCCAACTTAGAGTTTTTTCCTTAGTATTTTAGATACTTATTTTCTATTCTTTTATTTTGTGAGGTTGTGATTTTCATTGGACTTTCCTGGCTTATGGTTTTCTAGCCTAGTGTTTGCTATCTTGATTTGGGGTTTTTGACCTGACATTTTTCCTTGATGTTTTTTTAGCTCAAGGTTGATATTTTAATTTAGGATGTTTTTCCTTTGTGTTTGATGTTTGTTTTCTATCTTAAGGTTGGTCTTCTAACTTAGGGCTTTATGTCCTGGTGTTTGGTGTCTGTTTTCTATCTTAAGGTTGGTCTTCTAACTCAAGGCTTTCTATCCTAGTGTTTGGTGTTTGTTTTCTTGATTTTCTAACTTATCCTAAGGTTTTCTGACTTAGCATTTATGCTTAATGTTTTTCTAGGTTAGAGTTTGTTCTCTATATACATAGAGACTTCTTCGTTTCATGTTATCTAGTTAAACTTCAAAACCAAGGTTTTTATTTGATGAGCTTGTTGTATCCTGACACAAGGTAGAGTTGATACCATCTTCATGGATGACTTTCACTCTCTTGAAAGTTTTTGACCTTGGTTAGGGGATTTTCCATCATTCACTCCTTCTTCAAAAGGATTTGTCCTCAAATCTTCAACATGGAACAAGGCAAATTTTCTTATCTTCTTTGGAGTTTTGTGCGCTTCTCCACTAGGGTCAAAACTCATTTTATAACACAAGTTAGAACAAATGTTATAATAGCGAGTATATAAAGGATATAGCTCTCAAGAAGGATATACCTTGAATCAAATGAGTGATTAAGGACTTGGAAAGTAGGAGCATGTTTCTTGAATATCTTATTTCCAAAACTCTTACACAATATCATTGTTTTTTTTTTTAACTTTTTACTTTCTGTACATACCAGAGTTAATCGATCGATCCAAGAATAAGCATTGTCGAGCTCGACACCTAAAACTGCACAATGAGTACAAATTAGGATTACGAGGATAAAACACAGTTTATCACACTATGTAAGGTTAAAATGTCATTGATTCATAATTAGGCCTTCCAAAAGGTAAAAAATCACTATGGACGCTATAAATATAGCATGTAAGTGAAACATTGAGCACTTTTAAATTATTTGCACTTATCACATTTATTAAGCCCAAACATTTACTTGAACTTCAAAGTATCTTTCACGAACCCTTGACCGGACGATTTTATACAAAACTAATAAAAAAAAACCATGAATGATAAGAAAGATAAAAGGATTAAAAGTTATGGAATTAAAACAAAATTCAGTTCTATAATTAATATATATATATATATATATATATGTTATAAAAATTTAAGCTTCTTAACCAATTAAGTTGGTGAATCAATAAATAAAAAACACATAAGCTAAAATTCATCACATGTAAAAAAAAACATTTAAGGGTAACATGTAAACTTATATTTTATGATAAAATTAAATGGAAGAAGTTGTAAAGAATTTATCATAAATATTAAGAAAACTACATTTGGGACATTTCTCATTAATTTTTATTAATGTGATTTACATTAATAATAATAATAATAATTTTTATTATTATTAATAATATTACTTATAATAAAATAAAACTCAAGTAGTAACATTGTAAACTTGCACTCTCATTCAATTATAAATCTTGATTCATAAACTATATTAGTATGTATAATTTATGGTCATACAAAGGTATAAAATAGTCAATCAGATAAGATCAAGAGAATAAACGACCAATCCAAATAAGTAACTATCAACATCATTAGGCACTACCCAATTAATTGTTAATAAACATCGTTTATCACTTGACTTCACGGTCATAAGGATGGGAGACTGAGAGGTCGGACTCCAACGGTGAGAACCCTTCTTAATCAAGATTAGTTATAAAAGTTAGTTAGTAGGAATTGGATTGTGATTAGGCAGATTCCACTAATTACAAGTTCATCTCGAAACCTCTGGATAGAGATAAAAAGTAAGAAGGTATGTGATTGTATTATTGCAAATTTAAAATTTTACTGTGACCTCGATCAAATTAATTACTAACTTGAATATTGGAGTACCTTTAACAAATACATCCGAACAGTTTGGAACTTGGACAAAAAAAGATTGTAACTAAAAGTATTGAGACCAACCTAAAATAACTCGAAAAAAAATGTAAAAAAATGTTTGTTGAGATCTTGACCTTACATCTCAAAAATATATCTTTCAAAATAATTGTAAAAATGAATATATTAAATGTATATAGAAATTTATAAACTATTTTATATTAATATTAATTAATATACAATAATTATTAAAATTATAAAAAAAAATCCAATAACAAAAAGTAAAACAAAACAAAACAACCATGCCAAAAACATATTTAGCTTTCTAAATACAGTGAAGAAGAATTTTCACTGATAAAAAGAGAGTAAAAATCTTGCACCTCTCTCTAGTGCCAAATGACAGATGTCCCCACTTCTCTCACATACTAGAATACTTGTTCAACACCGTACTTCTATTTCTCTTTCTCAGACTCTTTCATTCATTGGCCATTCTTTTCTCACGGTGAAACCCTAGATTCCAGCGCGGATCCATGTCCCTCAACCGCCTCCTCTCCGCGGCCCGCCGCTCCGACCGGCGGGCCTCCGCACTCTCCTCCTTCCGATCTCTCTCCGCCTCCCCCGCTCTCGCCCCCTCCGCCGCCTCCCCTCCCGCTCCTCCGCCCCCCACCGCCATGATCTACGACCGCGCTGCCGAGGCCATCAAGTCCAAGCTCCGCCAGCTCGAGAACCCGGACCCCCGCTTCCTCAAACATGGCAACCCCCGCCCCACGCTTTCAGACCACACTCGCATCCTCGCTGCCCCTGAGACGCGCGTTACCACGCTCCCTAATGGCCTCCGAGTCGCCACCGAATCCTCCCTCGCCGCCCGAACCGCCACCGTCGGCGTATGGATCGACGCCGGCTCGCGCTTCGAGACCGAGGAGACCAACGGCACCGCGCACTTCCTGGAGCACATGATCTTCAAGGGCACAGAGCGCCGCAACGCGCGTGAGCTTGAGGAAGAGATCGAAAACATGGGAGGGCATCTCAACGCGTACACCTCACGCGAACAGACCACATATTACGCTAAGGTTACCGATAGCGATGTCCCCCAAGCCCTCGACATCCTCGCCGACATTCTTCAGAATTCCCGATTTGAGGAAAATCGCATCAGCCGCGAACGTGATGTTATTCTCCGTGAAATGGAGGAGGTAAAGAAACCTCTTTTCTCTGTTTTGAGTTTAGATTTCAATTATCTCTTTCTTTGCACTCTTAATTAGAAATCATCAGCATATTTTCATTCACTAATGTGATTGATTATTGAACTGAGTTCTCAGGATTTATCTTATAGCCACATTATATTAGTAAATAAAATGACTTGATAAAGGGATAACATTTAATTGGGACGAGTGTATTTTGTACTGATGGTGCTTGTAAGTAAACCTTTTCCTTTGCATGTTGATTTTGTGGAAATTTATTGGAATGAGGCCGATGATGATGATGATATGAAGGGTTTATTTAATGAAACTGCTTGTAGGTTGAGGGTCAAACTGAGGAAGTGATCTTTGACCACCTACACGCAACTGCGTTCCAATACACTCCTCTTGGAAGGACCATTCTTGGACCTGCTCAGAACATTAAGACAATCACCAAAGCTCATCTGCAGAGCTACATTCAGACACATTACACGGCTCCTAGGATGGTAGGTGGAAAATTAATATGGTCATGTAATGTGTGTGTTCTTGTCAGTGACGACTGCCCTGCATATTGTTTATGTTTAACTCTAAAGACAGTCATTTTGTAACTTGTGTTCTGCGTTGGTTTGCTTTCATAGGTGATAGCTGCATCTGGAGCTGTAAAACATGAGGATATTGTTGAGCAAGTGAAAAAGTTGTTTACTAAGTTGTCGACAGATGCCACTACCACGGCTCAATTAGTTGCTAAAGAGCCAGCTATTTTTACTGGTTCCGAGGTAAGAATTGTGTTAGCTACGTTGGAAGACTTGGAACCTGTCTTGTTGGTATATTTAATTACCATTTTTGTCTATCTTTTGCCTGGGAAAACAGGTTAGAATGCTTGATGATGATATTCCCCTTGCACAATTTGCGGTGGCTTTTGAGGGGGCATCGTGGAAGGACCCAGACTCAATTGCTCTCATGGTCATGCAAGCTATGTTGGGCTCTTGGAATAAGACTGCAGGAGGTGGTAAACACATGGGGTATGTGATTTGAACCATCCCCATTCTCCCTTCTATATATCTATATAATAAAAATAAAAGAAATAGAAATATGCCTCTCTCGATTCTCACTTGTTTGAATCCATTTTTACTGTGAGCAGTTCTGAGTTAGCTCAACGGGTTGGTATTAATGAAGTTGCAGAGAGCATTATGGCTTTCAATACCAATTACAAGGACACAGGTCTTTTTGGTGTTTATGCCGTTGCTAAGGTAAGATGTAGTGCTGTTTTACTTGATATCTTTGTTACTTTATGAACTCCTCCCCTTCCCCCCTCATTATTCATGAATGTAGTGCTACTTTACTTGATATCTTTTGAGGATTTTCTTTAGTGTTGAAAATATAATGGTTATTTGTGTCTCAGGAATGTGATGGATGATTTTGTTGTCTGATATTTGCAAGAGTAGTTTATTAGGTTGTGTTATACCATGTATATCTTCTCTGGCTTTTATAGTTTTATTACCTTTGTATCCATTTCTCTGATAAAACTTTTTTTCCTCTCGATTTATTGTGCTTTCAGCCTGATAGCTTGGATGATTTGTCATATGCAATAATGCAAGAGACAACCAAGTTGGCTTATCGTGTTTCAGAAGATGATGTTACACGTGCTTGTAATCAGGTGGGTTTCTGTCTAATGATTCCCTTGTTTGCTAGTATAACATATAATTTGGCTTATACTTTGTTTTTTTTTTCTTTTTATTTTTTATGTTAAACTTCACCTATGATGACTGCATTCATTGTCCAAGATACAGTAGGAATTAGAAGTTATTTTTACACAATTCTGTTACATACGATTTTATTCGGGATAACTTGTATTCAACTGAAAATTGTCATGTCATTTGTCTAATTCTTGAGGTAGTTTCATTTTCAAAACTAAAATATTCAATTTTATATGTTGTAATGAATTGGATTTAAATTGTAATGACAACTGGTACATATTTAAATGTTGAAAATTTCAGGTAAATGGATCTTATTATTGTATTTGTTCTGTCACTCTGGATCTTTTCTTTTGATGACATATTGTGTGCTCTTCATTGAACACCTTCTGTGCTCATATTAAAATAATGTATGAAAGATGTGTTAAACTTACTGGATTATATGAGAGCAAATTCGTATTTTACTAGTGTATGTCATACAGAATGAAAAAGGTGAAAGATCGGAATGTGTTACAGCTGAACAACATTTTACTCTTCCATGGCCTTTCTATTTTTTATGTCATGTCATGTCTTTCTGTTTTCTGAACTTCTTTAAAATTGCTTTCTAACGTAAGCAGATAATGCTTACCATGTATCTTTCCTTGTGTGCAATATGTTAAGTTCAGTTTTCATGACAGTGCTGATATTTTCTTTTCAACAAAATTTATGATAGTTAATATTTTCTTACCCTCTAAAAACATGCATTAAGAATTGTGAATCCAACATTAGTTTTTGCTCACATTGCTTACCCTCTGAAATATGTTACTAGTGTATGTCATACAAAATGAAAAAGGTGAAAGATGGGAATATGTTACAGCTGAACAACATTTTACTCTTCCATGGCCTTTCTATTTTTTATGTCATGTCATGTTTCTGTTTTCTGTTTTCTGAACTTCTTTAAAATTGCTTTCTAATGTAAGGAGATAATGCTTACCGTGTATCTTTCCTTGTGTGCAATATGTTAAGTTCAGTTTGCATGACAGTGCTGATATTTTCTTTTCAACAAAATTTATGATAGTTAATATTTTCTTACCCTCTAAGAACATGCATTAAGAATTGTGAATCCAACAGTTTTTGCTCACATTGCTTCCATTCCAACAAAATAATTTTGGCTCACGTAATGCATATTTCCTTTGCCATGCCCAAAGGTCATGGATTGCTAAATGTGACATTCACCATCCTTAAATGTTTTTGTTGCTCTCTAGTTGTAGTACTTCCTTTCATCTTTATCATAAATTATGTTAGTGATGCATTAGTTTTAGTATTTTTTTTCTCACTGTTATTACTGTTGCATTCACTTGTGTGTGTTTTACAGTTGAAATCTTCATTGCTACTACACATTGATGGAACAAGTCCAGTGGCTGAAGATATTGGCCGTCAGGTACAATAGATTTTACACATAACCCCGTGAAGAGTAGAGGGACATGGGAGAATGTTTTATTGAATTTCATTCTTTCCTATACTTGTCATTGAGCTCAAGCTGAAATGAGATAAGATGATAGAACAATACTTGTCTTGATAGACAAAACTCTTAGTTTTGTTTGGATTAGTGATAGAAAATGGAAAAGAATAGATAAAAATAGTTTGGGATGAAACGAATAAAAATGTTATTTAATTGTTTGAATATTTTATATAGGATGAAGTGAGGATTTCCATTTTTATTTTGAAAAAAAGATTGTTAAGAACTTCATTCTTTACTTTACTATTCCTCATTTAGCTCAAGCTGAATTGAGACAAGATAGATGCTAGAAAAATACTTGTATTGATAGACAAATTCTTGGTTTTGTTTGGATTAGTGATAGAAAATGTAAAGGAAGAGATAAATGAATAAAAATGTTATTTCATTGCTTGGATATTTTATAATAGGATGGAGTGAGAATTTCCTTTTTTCTTGAAAAAAACATTGTAATTACTCATGTACACATTATTCTTATTTATTATTATGCTTCTGAGACTGTTAAGGTTAAAATATTTGCGAAGCTAAAATAGTCATTTTCTAATCTGAAAGTTTGGTTCCATCAAGTGCATATGAAATTTAGAGTTAACCAATGGAATGAAATGAATCGCAACCTATCTTCTTTTGTCAGGTTTCGTTCATATTTTTACAAACCAAACAATCAAAACTTCTTTCACTCCAACTCTCCCATTCTACCCTCTATCCACCGATTTAAACATAATCTCAGAAAATGACACTTTCATAGCATGATTACTTATTTAAAGTTAGTATACGCATGTTGATTACAACCATTCTGTATTAATGTAGTCATGAATTGAATGTGTTAGAAATTTTTAAAATGAAATGGTATTCACTTTCATTCTACTATTATATGGGCAATGTCAATGGAGAGAATAACATCCCCATTGGCTACAATATTTTGACCTGATTCTATATATATATATACATAGATAAATTTATAGCTTTATATGCTGCAGTGTCGACCATTGGTGAATGCAATGGAAACACAGCTTTGAATTATTAACCTTTTTTATTATATTATACTTGGCCCGTCTTTGCACTCTTTATCCATGTTCATGTTTTGTTTCAGCTGCTTACCTATGGTAGGAGAATCCCGTTTGCTGAATTGTTTGCTAGAATTGATGCGGTTGATGCCAGTACAATTAAACGGGTTGCAAACAGGTTTATTTATGACAAGGTAATAATTGAAACATATTTAGTGGTAGAGACACCAATTTTATTCCTTGTATAGTTTACCATGGTGTCATGTCATTGTATTGTATGTTTCTCTGCAGGATGTAGCTATTGCTGCCATGGGTCCTATTCAGCGTTTGCCCGACTACAATTGGTTCAGACGCAGAACCTACTGGAACAGATATTAGTTTTAGTTCTTTTTTTGGTTGTTTTTTGCTTCATCTCAACTTCATCGGGGAGGTTCGACATAATGTTTTGTTCAAATTTATGACATGCCTATGAAATGACGGCTATCGCTGTTATTTTTTATTTAATTACGAGCCTCTGTTTTGTAACATTTTTGCAATAATAAGTATGCTGCTGTCACTGATGCAATTGACATCATGTTACTCATTCTTGTTGAAAATGGTATTACTGAAAGTTGCCTTGGTTTTTGTTGCACTTCATATATTATATCGGGAAAATTATAAGATAAATGAATGTGACACACTAAAGTAGACGGGGATAGTTGATGAAATTAGATAAATTGAAGGATATTTAAAGAAAAGTAGGTTAAATCTGATTTTAAGTATGGTTGGAAATTGTTGATTTAATCTGACTAATTTAATTGATAAATGATGGAAGAAAAAGTTGGAATATAGACTTATCTCTTGTAAAACAATTGTTCTATGATTTGTTAAATTTAGAATTTTGTAATTTGGAAAATTTGTGCATTTTTTTTTGTTTTTTTGCAATAGTAATATATTATTAATTGGAGAGAAAGATAAATGTCATTAATCTTCTAAGTTGTTATTATACCTTGACTCATCTTTTATGCTTATGAGTTTTTTGAATTTAAAAACTTTATCATCTAATGCTTTTACTACCATTTTTCCCATATGGTACTTAATAATCTTTTTTTTAATGAATGAATGATTTTTTGTGGGTTTGAATAGGACCTTTGGGGGTATTAACTTAACATGAGTTAATAGGTCTGCTACATTAATTTAAAATAAGTTTGAAAAAAGCAAGAAGTCTTGCATACTTTTTTAGTTTCAAATTTAAATTAATGTAATTAAAAAATTGGATTAATAATTTATTTTTTACTAGAAGTAAACTAAAATTATAAAATAAACCGTGAAACAAAACCTAGATATGTGCTATTGTGTTATTGTTGAAAATGTATGGTGAAAAAAATATAGATTTTTTATATTAATAAAATGATAAGGGAATATATTTAATATATTTTAGCATAAAAATTAATGTAAAAAATTAAAATAAAAAATAATATAAAATTAAAATGAAAAATTTAATGCAGATTGTTTAGTGTGGATAGAGATAGTGACAAATCAGGTATAGATTATACATATCTACTATGCGCTTCGTCTAAAAATAATCGTCTCGAAAAAATATCTGTAAATTTGTTATAATTTATGCATAGATACTTTTAAATATTTTTATGTTTTATTTTTTAATTTTAAATAAAATTATTTAAAAATAAATATTTAGAATATAAACTCAAATAAAAGATAATTTAAAATATAATTCTAATAAAATCATACATTAAAATATTAATACAAATAAATTTAGTCTTTTTAAACATAAAATTTAAATGAGCTGTAGTAAAATACAAATTTTAAAAAATTAATATTTTAAAAAACAAATTCAATTTTATAGAAAAATAAAAAAAGATGAAGTCAAATTTTAAATAATTTTATTAATAATTTTATTTTGATAATATTTAAATAAAATTAACTAATAATTATTAGTGAGATACAAATATTATTGGACTATAATATTCATACTCATTCTATCAATAAGCAGATAATAAGTACTAATACCAATAATACATGAGTATTAATTAAAAATATTCATTTAGTATCCATCATAAATTTTATTCTCGAATATGTATATGTATGAATATTTTTACCATATCTAAGCATGGAGTAGGATGTTTTCTAGTTTTTGAATGGCGAAATTATGTTATTATCTTACTTATTTTTATCTTAATTATTACTGTTCAAATCAAATTGGTATCCATGTCTTATTCTATATATGAATTCCGCGTATTTTTTACCTAAAAATCAAATTGGTTATATATTTGGCATTTTAAGACTTAAACGTTGTGGTGCTTTTGAAGTATTTGGATCATACGGATTTATAGAGTAAATCGGTCGAACAAGACTACGAGAAGGGACGACGGGTCCAAACAGGCTGCAGTTAATTTTATTATGCACCAATCAACTCAGATTGTTAGCTAATCGCATGGGCAGGAGACGAAAACCGAGAGGTCAAACAATCCCTCGACAATAAGAATTCTTAAACATAGTTCTTAATCAAGATTATTGGTAAGATGGTGGAAATTGGGTCATGACTGGGCTGTGATTAGGATTCTACTAATCACAAACTTATCTTGAAACCTATAAATAGAGGTCAAAGGTAAGAAGGTAGGTGATTGTATTTATTATGAATTTAAGATTTTTTGACGCTAATACTTGACAACCCTTGGTGGTGATTGGATGATCCACATGAGCAACTAAATCCTTGACTTGTAGGCGCTCCTTTGATATAAGCGTTTATAGCTCGAGTGTTTAGCTAATTTTCTGTAGCATTAAGGAGAAGTAGCTCTTAATGAATAATGTGTCTGGTGATAAGTGTGTTTGCTAACAACTTGTTTTGCAAACTGCTACCACGTTTGTAAATAAGTTGTTTGTAAAGCTAAGCCACTAAGCACAAACATTTTATATTGGTTCACTCAATTGAGCTACATCCAGTTCTTCTCTAAAACATCTTAGAGGGTTTCACTAGATTTTCAGTGAAGTACATTTGAGTATTCACACCACTCTTGGTTACATTAGTTAAACCTAGTAACTCCTGTTATTGTGGCTAGAGCCGAGTATCACCCACTCCTGGTTGTGCAATATTCTTCACCACTCCTAGTATCCCTAGACAATCCCATTATCTTCTTGATACACTGTTTAGTTGAGTTTTACCCACTATTGGTTGTCCTAGTCAACCCAGTAACCCTCTTACTATGACTATAATCGAGTTTCACCCACTCTTGGTTGTGCAGTATTCTTGTTAAAACCTCGGCAATTGTACCGAATCGTATCAAGTAATAAATGGTAAGACCAAGTATCGTTTCCCAAGAGACTCACAACACTAAAAAATCGTGTAATACCTTAACTAATTAAGAATTGAAAACAATTTCATTGGGTTAAAATTTAAATGCAATAAAAGTAAATATGAATGCAAGTTGATCAATTAGGGCTAAAACAAGAATGAATGGATAACATTGATGATATGAGATGATTATGTTGTTCGGGTTTAGATTTCACCTAATCACATTCATGCATATAAGAATTCGTCTTCTTCATTAGAATGTTAATGTCACTTTCTAAATTACTTAGAACCCGATGTCTCGGCGTAAAAAGCCTATCCTTGATTATTAGACCACAATGTCTTGTATCCCTAATAATCAATTCTGCATTACGAACAGAAGCTTACGACAACCAAATGTTATATCCCCATGTCTAGGCAATAGTCCCTTTGGGTGAAATTCCTCAGATCCTGGTTCCTAGGTATTTCCCAATAACAAAGAAATCCATACATCATGCTATGAGTGATCAAAACATAACAAGCATTGAGCAAAGGAGAAAATCACTAACATTTAATGAAAGAAGCATAAAATCATTCAAATCATATTCAAATACATGAAAGTTTAGAGTTTACATCTTCCCCAACAACAATGAGTTTAGTTCTCCATTGTCATGGAGAACCTTGATGTACAATGGAAGAATGAATGAATGGAAACCCTAGAAAGTGAAGAGGGAAGCTCCCGCATCCAAATCCACCTCCAAAGGGTCGAAGAGTGTGTTTCTACGCTTCAGCCACCAAAAGATGTGAACCCTAGGGCATGAAAATCCTTAAATAGATCAAAAATTGGCCCATAAACCCAACACGCCAACGCTCAACGCCCCAACTAAGGGCAAGCAGGCGTTGGTGCGTGAAGACTGGCACTGAGGGCCTTGAATAGGGGCAAGCAGGCGTTCTGCGACATGGCTAGCTGGCGCTCAGCGCCCTTTAGAAGGGCAAGCAGGCACTAGTGCATGAACATCACCCCTGAGGGCCCCTAAAGGTGGCAAGCAAGCTTCATGCGTCTCATGTGGCACTGAGGGCCCCAGAAAGGGGCAACCAGGCGTGGTTGCATGACAACTAGCGCCTAGGGCCCCAGAAAAGGGCAATCTTGCACCCTGTGCCTTCTTCAGCCTTCTTCTCTGGTGCTTTTGTTGTCCCTCTTGGGTTCCGATTCCTTGAAGCTTTTACTCCTCTTCCAAAACATCCCAATAACCTACACAATTAAGGGAATTTAGTGATAAAATCATTAAGTATAACCTCAATTCACGTATTCACACATTTACACTAAAAACAAGAGATTAAGCAAGTTTCTAAGTCAAATAAAGTTGATTTAGTATCAAAATTGCATCATTGATAACTGTAAATTCAATCGTTATCAATTCTTCACCACTTCTGGCATCCCTAGACACTCCTGGTTTCTTCTTGATACATTGTCTAATTGAGTTTGACCCACTCCTGGTTTCTACTAGACAAATATGTCTAACTACCACTTAACCCCACCGAGTTAAGCGTTAATTGTTTGAATTCTCTTCAAAATTTGCAATCAATCAGATCACTTACAAGTCATTGGATGATTACTCTCACAGAGAGGATATGCTTACAATACAATTCAATCTAACAGACTTTTGGGATTTTCTCTCTTCTTACAAATGTAGGTTTCTAACTCTAAATAACTCTAAGAGTATTCTTGATCTTTCCATGAGGATGATGTTTCTTTATGTCATTTATATGCCCATCCTCTTGCTCTTCTCTTTCAAAGATCTTCTATTTATAAGCTTTTTTGAGAATTTAGTCATTAGACGATGCTTGTCTTTGATTTTTAACTCTTCATAGTGTTTAATTCCATGAGGATGTTGTTTTGAGATGTTGTGCATCTAATGACATTTAATCCACGTTTAGAACAACTACAACTATTTCAAATTTTCATTGCTCAAGCAACAATTGATCGTTCAAGAATTTTAGTAGAGATACCTAATAGATCATGAGAGTTTCATTGTTGGATGAAAACTTTGTTTAGCACAAGGTATCTTTTTGCCTATGCAAGATTTTTCTTATCAATGCCTTTTTTAGTAAATACTTGTTTGATTCAAGAGCACGTTTAGTGGGATATCTTTCAACATTTGTTTTTCGAACAATATTTGTACCTTTTAGCACATTTACCAAAAACATCATTTTATATATCATAGTGAGAGCTTGTCTAGGTTTGGTTAGAAAAGTATAGCATGATTGCGTTTAGCAAGACTCTCACACAACATATTGACACATTTAGTAGTGGAATCATTTAGTAATGCATCTACTTGTGTGTTAGCGTGTTTACTAAAGCTTCTTCTTTCATATGAAGCCTTTGTATCTAGTGATGAGTTTTACAAAGGTAATACTTTTTTAATCATCTATTTCGCTCATAATCTTATTTATTAGTCCTTAAACCATGTGAAGATGCTAGACAATATTGATCTTGTCTTAGCAAATTTCCTTTCTTCTTGTAGAAATGATTTGTTGTGCAACACTATTGTTTTGTATTATGTCTCTTCTTAGGAATGAAGTGTTGTCTTATATGCTAAAGATATATTATTTAATTTTACGTATATTTTCCTTGAACAATGCTCGTTGCAAGGTATGTGTTACTTGATCAATTATTGCGCTCAATGTATTTTCAGTTTTACTTGGACACTTCTTATGCTTATTACTTTATGATTGTATATTTTTAGGCATACTGTGTGTGGACTTCTTCTATGCTTCTATGTTATTTCAGCTCATCTCTTTTGTTGTTTAACACCTTATGTAGCTCACCTTGATTTTTACTCTGATTTGGCTTGACGCATAGATGCTTTTAATCTTTATATGTTTTTCTTTCTGACATCTTTTTCTGGTTTGTGCCTAGATGGTTCTTTGATGTCCATTTTCTAGTATTTAGACGCTTTTTCTTTTATAATCATAAGAGAATGTAATTTTGTTCTTTATGTGTATGCTCTTTTATATTTTTAGATATTTGATTACCCAAGATTATTTTATTTAATGTTGTTTGTTAAACATCAAAACCGGAGATGCTTCAAATGATCCAGTCTTTCTCTTAGACGATATTGTCTTAACAGTTTTATATTGGTTCGAATCAAAAGAATCTACATCTAGTTGGTAATCTCTCTAAAGAGGGATAAACCAACCACTTAAAAAAACCACAACTTACAACCACAGTGAATAAAGATTGGATTAGAAAGCACCTCTCTCAAAGATAGAAAGATGAACAACACCTCTTTTGAACACACAAAGGATAACACCTTTTCCTAGCGATAGTAAAAACACTCAATCACTTAAGATGCGCTTAGTGAAAGTTTTCACCTTACCCACACTAGGTGTTACAGAGCCTCTTTTCAAAACATATAATTTCTTTTGGCCGCACACTACTAAACTTCTGAAAAGAAAAGTTTTTTTTTCAAAAATTAGGTCAAGAAACTAAGGAGTCTGGTTGCAATTGTCGTTGTGATAATCGATTATTATAAAAACATTTTGAAAAAGCTTTTTCTTGATGTGATAATCGATTACCAGAAGGTGATAATTGATTATAATAAAGAATTTTCATAAATATTGTTTTTTGTAATTGATATCAATTACCTAAAGTGATAATCGATTACCACAAAGACTTTTATGAAAATCTGAAATCATTTTGGATATTTGATTACCACTATAGTTAATCGATTATCATAAAGCATTTTTAAAATATTTAAAATCTTTCTTGAGTGATTATCGGTTAATATAATTGATTATTCCAAAGCTAAATTGTATTATGGAGCAACGTTATGATAATTGATTAACACCTATTCATAATCGATTATTCCAGACCGAAAATGAAAAAAAAAATTTGGTCTTTTAAGAATCAATTATCTCCTAGGATAATCGATTATATGAGCGTAAATTTTCAGAATTCTCTAATTTTAATTATTTTTAAGCCCTTAAGACATTTCTAAAATTCTCTAAGCTCATAAATTTTGTCTTTAGTTAAAGCTTTAGTAAAGATGTCAGCTAATTGATGCTTAGTGTCTATGTATTTAATTAGATAATCTCCATTTTTAATATGGTCTCTTAGAAATTGATGCCTAATCTCTTAGTTCTAAAATAAATTATTGGATTTTTAGTGAGATTGATAACACTAGTATTATCACATTTAAGTGGAATGTGATTAAGGAAGATATCAAAATCTTCTAATTGTTGTTTCATCCATAGAATTTGTGCATAACAATTGCCTATAAAAGTATATTTAGCCTCAGTAGTTAACAAAGCCACACATAGGGATGACAACGGGTCGGGTCGGGCACAAATAATGCCTACCCGCTACCCGACCCGCTACCCGCGCGGGTATCCATTTAGAAAATACCCTCGAGTATTTTAAAACCCGCGGATACCCGTGGGTACCCTAATAAAAATATTTTATACATTTTTGAAATATAATTTAAATAAAATTAAAAAATAATATATATAATATAATATAAATTAAATTAAATATAAATTAAAATGTAATTTTAATTTAATTTAACCTAATAAAATATAATTCAATTTTATTTTAATTAAATCTAATTAAAATATATATAAATTATTATTTTTTTATTATTTTTTGCGAGTAACGGGTACCTACGGGTTGAGTAGTATACTACTTGTACCCGACCCATTTAGAAGTGGGTATTAAAATACTCGTTACCGTTACCTACGGGTAGTAAATATCCGCGAGTAGTAACTACCTACTGCGGATTTTACCCGTGGATACCTGTGCCTGCAGATTTTTTTGCCATCCCTAGCCACACAAGTTTGTTTCTTTGAATGCCAAGATACTAAAGAGCAGCCTAAAAAAATGACATGTTCCACTAGTGCTTTTCCTATCAATTTTACATCCTGTAATCAACATCAAAATAACATATTAAACTAAGAGAGGCATCTGAATAATAAAATAATCCAAATTAGATAGTTCCCTTGAGGTACTTAAGAATTCTCTTAACTGCTACAAGGCATGATTCTCTAGGACAAGATTGATATCTGTCACATATTCACACACTTTGTATTATATTAGGACATTAAGATATAATAATGATCTTGTCATGCGTCTAAACATAGTTTGGTTTACTTTCGTACCTGATTCATCTTTATCCAAGTAGCAAGAAGTTGTCATAGGAGTGTCCTTTGTTGTATCAATTCCAAATTTCTTGAGTATTTCCTTACAATACTTAGTTTGAGATATGAAAGTTATACCTTCCATTTTCTTAATTTGTTATTCAAAAAAGAATGTCAATTCTTCCATCATTGACATTTCAAATTCTCCCTGCATAATACTTGCAATTCTCCTATCATTCATCATTTCCACTAAAAAAAGGCTTAATAGTAATGATGGTCCCTATTTTCGTCAGGTTTGTTCGATTTGGTCCTAGTTGTTTTTTTCTGTCTAATGTTGTCCTAAAAAATATAATTTATGTTCAATTTAGTCCTTTTTGTAGACAATGTTTAAATTGTTAACGACTCACTGTCCACTTATGCAATTAGTGTATGACATAATGACAGACGTGGACACTAAGGTACAGAGTGATGTGGATATTTGTTTTTTGAAAGTGATTTTCTGATATTAGGGTTTTTATTGAATTGATGGCAACCCCTACCTCGGGTCCGAACAGGATCATCGCAGGTCTTCCTGGCTGGCCAAGAGTGTCGCCGGAGACGTTATCTACGCCGGAAGTGTCGTCATCCTTCGATGACTGCCACTCTTCGTTGTCAGCATTCACTCCTCGTCTCCCTCTGTTTCTCTGCTTTTTTAATTCATCACATGCCATAGAAAGGCGTTGATGTATCTCTCTGAGCTTCGTCGAAGCTCAACCGCTACACCTGCCACCAAAATTGGTTTGAACTTTTGGTTAGGGTTTTAATTGTTGCAGTAAGGGATGGAGTTTTGTTGAAGATGATGGTGATGGGTGGATATGGGTTGTTAGTGTAGACAAAGAATGGAAGGATCGGAAGAAGTGAACCTATTTTGGCCTTCAAAATTCAACAAACACCCTAGCCTAGAATTCAATGCATACAATTTTTACAGTAGAAATGAAAGTTATGTGTACTCATTACTGCTCCAAGAAGGAAGCAATACTAAAACTTTGATAGTAGAAACTTTAATATTTTAAAGTGAAAGAACCAGATTTTCAGATGAAATTTGATTTCCATAGAAATAAGTAGGAACTTATGACTGATACAGCTACACAATGGCAAGTTAAAAATTCTACTTCTTTGTAAGAGGTGAACGAAAGATGATATTTAACACCCTTATGCTTCCAAACTATATACATTTATATTCAAAACAACTGCTGGAGTGAAGAATCAATTTTAGAATGCATCATAATCAGGATTAAGTTTTACTAATATAATAGCATACAATAACCAGATTCATAAGTTATAGTTTAAACATAATCATATTGAAGTTCAAACATTACATATCAAACCTTTGGATGGATGTCATCAAGTGAATCATATTTTTTTCAAATAAGAAAAAATAAAATAAACTAGCATGGCCTATTTTATTTGTTTTAGTGGTGTTAGCAAAGGTATATTTTGAGTAGTATGACAAGGAAAGCCACAATTTTCACCTGTTTAGCAAATTCTGGCCAACCTTCGCAAAATAGTGATTTCCCAAGTTATATATATATATATATATATATATATATATATATGGTATGGTGGATCCAAGGCAGAAAGAGGATTAACTACACAACAAAAGTTTACAGTATAGGTGGACCAATTATTACAGCAAGGAAAATTCCTTTAATCATGTCCCTAAAGAATAACCACGGAGTTTGCTGCATAAAGATCATAACAATGTAAGGATAGAAGCATATATAAATTTTGCAAAAGAAACTCGCATACTCAGATGTGAAAAATCTCAATAAAATAATACATAGATGATTGAATTTGAAGAAAGAATATGAACCTTATTAAAACCTTATTCCAAAAAATATTGTTTCAGCACATAATATCAAAAAGAGAGAAACAAAAAACTAAATATCCAAGTTTATCTTGGTGAAGTTGAAATATGGAGTAAAGAAGCGTCAAAAACTAAATATCAACAATAAACATGAAAATGACAGAAACCAAGCCATGATAAGATCTTTCTAAATTTAGTGACACGGGAAAGAGAAAAAGGGATACAAAAATCAATTTAACAGAACAAGGGTACATTTTGAAATTTGAAATGGAAGGGTGAAAGAAGAAATTAAAGTGGGAATTGAAGGGGTGGATAATTTAAATCAGTTATTTTATGCACCTTGGTGAGGAGATCGTTTAATCGGTTTCTTTCTGTATTTCCTCCAAGAATAATCATCCTGTGGAATATCAGCCCTCTTCAAACTTATTGCAGTGTCACCGGTGAAGGAGGAGACGAAGGAATTAGAATAAGAGAAGTTATGGTCTTGGAAGACTCCTTCGTCTCAATCAGACCATTTTTTGGGATGAAAGGGTGTTCGGTGGGTAGCGGGGGCGTTGCGTGGTAGAATCTGGGCTTGGAAGGAGGTGGTGGAGGAACATGGGTTCTTCTGAAAATTACTTCCCAAAATAAAAAAATCCACAACCCTTAAACCATTAAATGATATGTCATTCACTTATTACACAGCTGGACAGTGGGCCGTTAGCGATTTAAACGTCGTCTTCAAAAAGAATTAAATTGAACATAAATTACATTCTTTAGAACAACATTGAACATAAAAAAAAACTAGAACCAAATCGAACAAACCTGACGAAAATAGGGACCATTAGTAGTATTAAGCCAAAAAAAAAAATTAGAACACAATCTCATTAGTGGTTGAACAATCCTTTTTGGCATCCATCTCTATCCGCATGTTAATCACCACCTTCATCGACACCCACTGATCTCCACTACTATCCATCCTATATATTGTTCAACCTTGGGTTCACCTCCACTCTTCCATTCATGCATCATTACATCCATCCATAAGCCCCATCTCAAACCAGTGTCACAAATAAAAATTCCAACCCCTTCAACATCCATTCTCCATTAACAATATCAAAACCATCTCTATCTTCACTCCTTTCACAAACTAACCAGTGAGCCTAAAAGGAAGATAATATCACTTTCACCCAACATACCACCCTTATTTTCTCTAGTCTTCCAATTTTCCAGAAGCTTCAATCCTCTACAATTTGGTTTCATCATTGATGAGTGCATACAGATAAATCCAAGAATAACAAATAATCCAGACCACGAGAAGTCAAGCCAAGCATTGAATGAAGAAGGCAAGAAGAACATGAAAGAAATGAAGAAATTTGGCTAAGCAAGAAAGAAGCAACAAGCAACAAAAATTAGATACTACAGTTTTCTCTATTTTTTTCCTACTAAAATGGATTTGATAATTGGTAAAAGTTTATGGTAAAAGATAATTTGGAGAAAATATATCTTAAAATATTTTATTTGATATTTCTAAATAATTACCTTATTTAATTATATTAGTAAATGTCAAAAGATAGTATTTGCGAAATCTTTTTTAAATTAGCAAATATCTTCTCAAATATTTTTACATCTCCACACCAATAAAATATATCTTGAAGATATTGTATTATTTAGAGGATAATTAAAGGATATTACATTATTAGAAAGAAGATTATAGTAAAAAAAAAACCTAAAACAAAGCGCAATCCAATTTCTATACAAAGCGACTTAGGGAAACACATTAGGAGAGCTTATAAACCCTTGAGGGGGTGGGGAGTAATTTCGTCCTCTCTCTCTCTTCTATCATGTTATACACCTTCTCTTCTTCTATTTTTATGTTATTTCAACATTTTGTGGAGTGTTAAGCCTTTGGAGTTGATTATGCTGTAATTTCTTAACTAGATTATAAGGTTAGATGAATAAGTTTGTTTGCTCTTTTGATTCTTGTTGTAATTTATTTTTATCTATGTCTTTTGCTTCTTAATCAAGTAAAAGTAATGATTTTTACATTATAACAAGTTAACATGATGTTAAATCTACATAAGATATCAATCATATGATCTTTCTAATTTAGTTGAGAATTTACTTTGATTAAAGTTAGAAACTTTCATGTGATTGAATGACTCTTTGTCAATAATTGAGAATGTACTTTGATTAAAGGTGAAAATTTTAACAAGATTTAATCAAGCATTTATTTTGGTTAATTAGTTTTTTAATTGATATAAGAGGTAGAAGAATAAACATGATTAGGTATAGTAATATTTAATTGAGAATGTGCTTTGGTTAAATTTACTATGATTAATCTACAAAGTTCTTTCTTTTAATTCAGAATGTACTTGGGTTAATAGTGAGAACGTCAACAAATTAATTGAGAATTTACATTGATTAATTTGAAAATTTTAAATAATAATTAATTGAACAATAATCTTTAGATAACCAATGATAAACCATATTTTGAAAAAGTATTGAAATCAACCTTTTTTTTATCATTATTTTTATCTTTTTAAATTTTTTATAAATTTCTTTTTTTCTATCTTTTGTCTTTTTGTCATTTAACTTTTTATTTATCTTTATTTTCTTTACGCACCTTCTATTGGATTTTGCTTTTATTTTATTTTATTAACTTAGTGCACCACCCATAGTTGTTAACCTCACACCCTTATGTCCTTTTGCTTTGTTTGCTTTTATTTCATCCGTTGCACCTCAATGTTCACTATAAACATCTCTTATTAATTGCTCAGTACACCATTCTTTTTACTATTATGCAACCTTGTTATCTCTTATTAATTGTTCACCACATTGTTTCGTTTTACTATTATGCAACCCTTTTAGGTTTGTTTTCTATTTGGACTATTTTAAATTTTGTACTTTTATTTTATTTCCTTTTTAAATACTTAACTAAAACTTTTTTGTCCTTAGCTATTCACACGCTCACCTTTTTTATAATTTAAAAATAATAAAAACTATAAAATTAAAAAAACAAAAAAAATGTTTTTCTGTGTTTTTAAAGGTAGGAGTACTTGTTTGATTGTTCGTATCATCCAAGTACATAATAAATTTTGTTTTAGTTAAATAATGTTTTAAAGGTGAGAATATTCGTGTGACTGCACGAGTCGTTTGAGTACGTAATGCCGTTCGGTATGATTACATGTGTGATCGTTCGCGTCCTTCTAGTACTTAATGCATTTCCTTTTTAAAAAAATATTGTTCTAAAAGGTATTAGTACTTGTGTAACCATCAACATCATCCTAGTACTTATTACCTTTATTTTTCTTAGCCATGTCAAAAATACCAAAAAAAATTAAAATCTTCAAAATCTAAAAACATCAATATTTTCAAATAAACAATCTTTCTTGAGAACTACGTTATCCCTAATTTTCCATCATGAATGGAGGTATGTAGGAGCATGACTAATCCTTATTGGGTTCACTTGCAAAGGTCAAATCTTTCTCCAAAATCACTTTCAAACAGTTTTTGAAAGAATTATGTAATCCTGATTTCTCATTTTGAATGAGAATACCTAAGAGCAAAGTAAATCCTTGTCGGGCTCCAAAAACCAAAAAATGTTTTGTTTCTTTAGAGTGTTATTTTTGGGGAAATCAAACATTTTGAAAACCACATAAACTTTGTTGATTAAATTAAAGGTATTACCTTCGGATAGGTGTATTAGGGTCTTAATACCTTCCTTATGTGTAACCGACTCCTGGATCCAAAATTTGGTTTTCGTAGACCATGCCTTATTTTATGGCTTTGTTGTCTCGTTGTGATTTTGGTTGCGACACGATTTAAATCCATATTTTTCCAATTACAAAACACACCCCAAACGATTCTCAGTGCTTCTCCTCACTCAAAACAACTTCATCATAATTTGAAACAACATCTACTCTCGTATAACAACATGAGTTATACGATCATTACACAAACACAAATAAGTAAGGGTGAGCTAAAAAAATATAATAATACACAACAACCACACTCACCCACACTACTCAAACCATCAATTCAATCCATGAATCAAACCGCATTCATGAAAGGCACCAAAACATTTTATCACCAAGTAACACCAAACATTATGTCTTTTCTTCCCCCATAACATACTATCACCCCAACTGCTCTCCAAAGCCTAATAGTCATCCTACCTAATTTTGTAAGTGTTATGAGTAACACTTTGCTTAAGCCCAAAGTCTTACAACCAGAATCATTATGCCTGCTTCCATAAGCCTTGTGAGTATACTCTACTTAAGTCCATAACCTTACAATGAAATTACAGGAAGAACAATAGAGGAGGAGGGGGTGAATAATGTTGTTCAATTCTTTTCGCAAGATATGTAAGGGTTTGAAATGTAAGGGTTTGAAATGTTAGACACTATTTTTTATAATGTGAGTAAATGGAAAACATTTTGAGTAAGAAAGAAGTAAAGTGTAGATTTTTATATTGGTTCACTCAACTTGAGCAACGTCCAGTTCCCCCTTAAGAACTCTTAAGGGCTTCCACTAATCTTTTCATCTTACACGAGTTTTGCCTCTCTTGGATCTCACAGAGTATTCTCACCACTCCTAGTTACAACGGTATTAGAACCACTCTTAGTTTCCTAGTCAAAACGGCTAGACTGAGTTTAAACTCTCTGTTAAACCCCTGGCAAGTGTACCAGATCGTATCAAGTAATAAAAATTGGTAAACCCAATATCGTTCTTCCCAAAGGACTCTTAAGCCCTCATCTTTCGTGTAAACTAATCGTATAAGACTTGAGAAAAGAAAATAATTCTAATTGTTAAAATGCAAAACAAAAATAAACATGCAAATGCAGGAATTCAATTGACGAGAGAAACTATGAATGAATGAGGTTGTTGGGGTTTACAATTTCATCTTATCCACCCTCATATATCTACTCTTCTTATTTACTTTGCTTATTTATCTAATTGCCATGCAAACTTTCTTGGTCTACCCTTAACCCAATCCCTTGGTGAAAAGAGTCTATTACTAATTACCGGCTTGCTATCCCTAGCCTCCCCTAGTAACTAATAATGCATAATGATCGGAAGCAAAATACAATTGATCGTCCTACCCATATCCCTAGGCAGTATTAACATAATCAAGGAATTCTCCCCAATTCATGACATTACCGTACGTCCCCGTATCAATAAAGACAAACAACATCTATCGAATGAGTTAAACTGTAGAAGTGTTAAGCACAGGTAAAGAACCTAACAATTGATAAATCAAGCATATGCAAGCATATAAAGTAAACAAGAATTTCAATATATGATAGTTTCAAAAGATTACATTGTTCCCCAACAACTAAGGGTTTAGTTCACCATAATCATGGTGAAACTAGATGAATTGAATGGAAGAATGGAAAAAGCAAACCCTAGAATTGATAAAGTGGAGCCCAAGCATCCAAGAAATCTCCTCCAAAGGTGTAAAGCTGTTGTGGACTTTGTTCTCTGCCAAAAGAATTACATTTGAATTCGTACTAGGGCTATATATAAGCCAAAAAGATAACAGAAAAGATTTCAGAATCCAAAATATAAAAACAGACAACTGCCCAGGCGCCTAAATTGGCCGCTCAGCGGTTTGCCTCAACACATGCCACCGCCCAAGCGCCAGAAATGACCGCTGAGCGGTTTGCCTCTTGTCGCTCTGGACGCTCAGCGTCACCGCCTGGGCGCCAGACATCAACTTTTCCCTGCACTAGGCCGCTCAGCGGTGTAATTTACTGTTGAGCGGTTCACAGACTCTTCTTTTCTTCCTTTTTCTCCTTTATTCTTGAGTCTATGACCTTCCTACTTCATTGTCATCTTCCATTTTCATCAAAAACCCTGCAAAACAATGCAAAACAAGCATAATATCTCTAAAAACAACTTTTGACTCTCATGTAACACAACTTAAGAGTTTTACTTGATTCTAAGCTCACTTTAAGCTACAAAGGGTGTGTTTTAATATCAAATTTATGCATGAAAATAACGGTTTTGAGACCGTTATCACTCTTTAGGATCTAACCTTAGACAATTGTCTAGACATTCAACTCAACCTGAGATGAACAACCAAGTATTTAAGTTCTCTTCAAAACTTACAACAAATCCAATAATAGTTTTTCTATAAGGTACAGACGAATAACTCTCAAGAAGAGGATATATATTAAATTACAATATAATATGTAACACTTGAAAGTGTTTCTCTCTTTACAAAGATTTCTCTCTCAAAAGATATTAAGCGTCAGACAATGTAAGAACACTTGTATGAACACGTTTAACTTTTCTCTCTTTTAACGTTTCTATTCTTCTTATGTTATCTTGTGTTTTTCATCAACAACAAGCTTTCTTCTACATATATATATATATATATATATATATATATATATATATATATATATATATATCCTTTTGAAGATGATCGTTAGACCGAGAAGTTGACTTCAGAGGAGTTGGTAAGCTTTGGATGTGAAGTCTGACTTTAGTCTACTTTGTAGGGTTCAGAGATTTTTTATCATAGCCTTAAGTGAAACTTGAGCTTGTACGATGTGACCAGACAAATGGATTCAAGGAAACATTCCCAAAATGTTATTTTTTCTCACGTCTTTTTCTTGGATGTCGTGATTTTGATAATATCTTTCTACTTTATTGATATGTAGAGATATGAAGAAACAAAATATACAAGCTATGTTATTTTTTCTCACAACGTCTTTTTCTTAGGTGTCTTGATTTTGATAATATATTTCTACTTTATTGATATGTACAGATCTCAAGAAACAAAATATACAAGCATTAAAGAACTCTTTTGTATGTTTATTAAATGTACTAAATGTTGATAAGTGTTAAGAAGTGTAGCGTGTTCAAGACATTTTATCATTTGTCATTTCATTAATAAATGCATCGTTTGGTAAGACAAATATATATTCATCAAATAGTATAAACATAAGATGCTTTCTCAAGACTAAAGCATTTAGTGGTCACTTATCAGACGATGTTTTCTCTAGAAAACTTTTCTTGATATAACACTATATTGAAACATATCTTTTATCCATAGTGTTATATAAGAGGTAGACTTTTGTTTTCATAAGAAAGCATTACTTGAACTCTTGGATTATGATGTTATAAAATTCTTCTTCATTAGACGCAACTATTTTAAACAACTTTTCCTACAAAACAATATTTTGTTGATGTTTTTTATTAAACTTCAAAAGTTGGGTTGCTTATAAAGTCTACTCTCTAAACGACTTTGTCTTAACAATCTCTCATCTTTTTATGTTTAACAAATACTCATGCTAAATGAAATATGTTTCAAGATTATTTTGAAAATGTCTAGCTATGCTAGGGTTTTTCTATCTTACTAAACAATGTATAGTTTAAGTATGCTCTCCCTTACTTTTAGCTCCCCCTGGATTGTTTGACCATTATTAGACCGAATGTGATAATTTTCAAAATTTCCTTTAAATTATTATTTTGTGTCAAATACTATATTTAGAGCTTTAAGATTTTCATATCAAACCATTGTATTAGAGTATATTGTGTTTTAGTAAGGAAGTATCAGTGTGAAATATGATTTGCAAATATTCATTAGTGTAAACATATCATCAGTTTTTCATGTATCAAAATGTATATTTTCTAATCATTTTAGAGTTTAGTACTATCATAGTATATTATATCTATATATTATCATATAATTACCATATTGTAAAGGATGTGACTTCCTTAAGTTATATTTATGCATGATATGATATGTAGCAACAAAGACAGTCGTATGTATTCTTAGATCGTAACTGCTTTTATATGCCAAGGTTAAAACAAACGCATATTTATGTATCAAGGCATAAATATCTTTTATATAGCAAAGTTGAGGATAAACATAAATATTCATGCATATGTTAGAGTACAAATATCAGTTTTAAGTCATATAAATGATTGACAAGAAAATTTTTATTTCATATTTCATTAGATAATCATTACAATGCAATGTCCTAATATTACATTACTTCCCCTAAATGTAAAATCTATCTGGTTTATCATTTTCTCCCCTTGTTTGACAAACATCCAGAAAGGAAGTGAAGAGAGGCGTCATGGAACGACTGAAGAAAGATTAGGTAGTGGTAGTGGCTAGGGGACAGAAATAGAGGAGAAAAGGGAAAACTTAGAGGACAGGGTTGGTGGGAGATAATGGATGATAAAAAGGGGAGGATGAGAGAGAAATGGTTTCAAGGATGGTGAGGATAGGGAAAGGTTTAAAGGAAGGTTGGAGGGAAGTGCAAGGGAAAGAAAGAAAGGATGAGGAGAAGGCTGGAGACAGATTGAGGGAAAGAAAGATAAAGGAGAAAGATGTCGAGGTTGGATTTGGGGAAGGAAATGGTTAGAAGGAGGTTTGAGGGAAAGAGTTTGATGAGGAGATAATGGTGGTGGAGGTAGGGTAGGTTTCAACTTAAAGAAACAATGCAACTTTAAACCATTTAAACCACACGATTCTAGTTACCTATAACGCGATTTCAGTCCTAAAATAATATGGATTGAAGCTTAACAACATGAATTATTTTCTAACCTTACAAACAAACGCTAACAACTCAAATTCCACTCAAAATCAGAAAACAACCCACATAAAATTAAACCAGCACATTCACACCTTGGTTCTCTAAAAAAATGATTTAATTAACTAATATCCCCATTTCATTATACATATCACCTTGCATTAACCTGCTAAGAACAAATATCCATGCTCTAAAGAACCAAAACATGATCTTTGCCAACCAAACTTCTACACAAAAACAACATTTTTTTTATCTAAACCAATTACAACAAGCACATGAACCATAAAAGAGAAAAATAGTTTTTCCCACACTAATAGCATGGATGTACACATACTTTTGTTAGGATAAGACAAGCTCGTCTAATACGAACCCTGGTCTTGGTTTTGAAGTTTAACTAAATAACATGAAACGAAGAAGTCCCTAGGTATGGAAAGCTAACCTCAAACTAGAAAAACACTTAACAAACCAAATAGGATAAAACATCTAAACTTCGGATAACAAACAACCTTAAGATATAAAACACTAAGTTATAAAACCCCAAACCTAAATTAAGACACCAACCTTTAGTTAGACACTAGGATAGGAAAACCCAAGTTAGAAGACAAATCTTAGATAGAAAAAACTGAGTTAGAAAACCCTAAACCTAAACTAAGACACTAACCTCCAGTGAGACACTAGGATAGAAAAACCCAAAGTTAAAAGACAAATCTTAATATAGAAAAACAATTGCCCGGGAAATAGAGTAGAAAACAAAAAGCCTGAAACTCTAGGTTAGAACTCTAGCTAGAAAGAACATAACCAAAAATTGTAGATGATAATCTAGGAGAAAGGATTAACCAAAGAAAAGTTAGACTAAAGCTTAAGACACCAACCAAAGACAAACAACTCAAGACTCTAGAAAACAAGAAAACAAGAAAACAACTTAGGATAATAATCACAATAACTTAGGGGGAAAATAAAAGACTTAGAACCTGAAACCCAAAACACATAACCATAATCCACAACATAGAAAAATCTAGGAAAGCACTTAGGGTAAAAAAACTTTGGACTTGAAGAAACTACACAAAACTCAGAATTCAAAATACACAACATAGAAAAACCTTAGGAGAATACTTAGGTCTTAGGAATACACATCTAGGTTAAAACACCCAGACACATAGCTAAACGTTGTTACCAATGAGGAGCATTGGTAAATCCTGAAGAAATTAGTTTTGATGATGCTACAAGAAGTTTCACTTGAAGAAATGTTTAAAAGCACTTTTGTAGAATATAAGTGTAATAGGAAAGTCTTTAAATTTTGTAAAAACCTGTATTTTTACTAAAATAATCGATTATGAGAAGCAACAATCGATTATCATGAGTCTTTCAGGGATAATCGATTATCACTTCCAAATAATCGATTATCACATTTTGAAAATCTTTTAACGGACTTGAATAATCGATCATCACTTACAATAATCGATTATCAGTGGCAGTTGGGACTTGACCTTTGATATTCAGGGTAGCTGGCTATATATTGGACTTATGATATTTTCAGAAGTAACGTTTTTGAACAGAAGCTTAGCAGAATACTGTTTGACAGAGGAAGTTCTCAGAAGCTATAGTTCAAAGTTCCCTTGCTTGATCTCGTGAACAGGAGAGGCTCGCGTTTCGTGTGTCGATAGTCGGAGCAAGCTCTCTTCGATTTAGCAAGGTGCTCTGCCTGGTCTCGTGAAAAGGAGAAGCTCGCGAATCGTTGGTCGATTGCCGGAGCAGTTCTCTTCGAGTTGGCAGAGTGTTCTTCTTCCGGTTCGTTAGTCGAAGGAAGGTTTATTTTATCAATTGTTATTCATTATATTTGTAATCTGTGAAACAAATTTTTAGTGGAACTGTTAATCACTTTTATAGTGATTAACAACTGGACGTAGATTCTGTTGAATCGAACCAGTATAAAAATTACTCGTGTGATTTTCTATTCCCTACACTCTTTATCTTTTACGTATATCAACTGTTCGACAAATTTTCTGAAAGAAAATTGTTTTTCTGAAAAGGATCAAATTGATTTTAAAAAAGGTGACCGAACACGCTTTCCGCTTACTCTAAGTTTTATTCCGCTGCGCTTTACTCTTCAAATCATACCATCACTGGTACCAACAATTGGTATAAGAGCTTGTTTGATAGTTTTTCAAAATTTGCGAAAATGGCCGGTCACAACCAAAACCTTGTATATGCCGAGGGTGCTTCTATTAACAGACCACCACTTTTTACTGGTGATAACTATGCGTTCTGGAAAGTCAGAATGGAAATTTTTGTGGGGTCTGTTGACAGAGGCATCTAGGAAGCTGTTCAAAATGGTCCTTATATTCCTAAGAGCACAGTTGATGGTGTAGAGGTAGAAAAACCATACTTTAATTGGACTGCTGAAGAAAATAGACGAGCTCAGTTTGATATTAAAGCTCGCAATATTATATCATTTACTGTTGTACTTGATGAATTCTATAGAATTTCAGTATGTAAGACAGCACAGGAAATGTGGGCAGTCCTCAGAGTCACACATGAAGGAACAGAGGACGTGAAACGTGTAAGGAAGAACACTCTTATTCAGGAGTATGAGATGTTCAGAATGCAACCTGGAGAAACAATTTCTGATGTCCAAAAGCGCTTCACTCACATAGTGAACCACTTGACTGGGTTGGGTAAGACTTTTGATAATGATGAATTAAATGTGAAAATTTTAAAATCATTAGACAGGTCTTGGTAACCAAAGGTAACTGCCATCTCAGAGTCTCAAAACCTCACTCAGATGTCAATGCCAATTCTGTTTGGAAAGCTTCGTGAGCATGAGCTAGAGTTGAGGAGACTAACTGCTGAAGAGGATCAAGGCAAGAGAAAGACACTAGCTTTCAAGTCAGAGATCTCTAAAGGAAAGAGCTCTAAAAGGATTGAAGATGATGATTCTGATGATGAGGAGAACATGAGCCTTATGATAAAGAAGTTTGCCAAGTTTATGAAGGCAAAAGGAAAAGATAAATTCCGCAAAGAAAGGAAAGAAAATCAAGAATCACCTTTAAGTGTAAAATGCTTTGGTTGTGGAGAAAGAGGACACATGAAATCTGAATGCCCAAAGAACAGGAAAAGTGAGGAAAAGAAGGAAAGAAAATTTCAAAAGAAAAAGAAAGCTTACATAGCTTGGAAAGACAACGCTTCCAGTTCAACAAGCTCAGGTGATTCAGATGAGGAAGCTAATATTTGTCTAATGGCTGACTCAGATGATACTGAAAGTCAAGTAAGTGATTCTAGCTTTGAATCTAGTGAAATAGACTTACAAAAAGCTTTCTTTGAACTAATGAATGAATCTGAAAAACTTGATGCTGCACATAAAAAGCTAAAAAAGAGAACAATGACTTGAAATTGAAATATGTTAAATTGCTTGATGATGAAGTTGTTTTAAGAAATAAAGTTAGTACTTTAGAAACAAAATTATCTGATGCAAACACTATTGTTGAACCTGTTGAATGCTTGTCTTGTAAGAGTCATATGTTTGATATTGACATACTTGGAAACCTACTTGCAAAGTCAACCAAGACAACCCCGAATGTAAAAACAAACTTTAAAAGAAGCAATATTAGAAATAGGAACTTGCATCAAAACAAAAAATCTAAAACTAGAAGAACTCATAAAGTTTGGGTTAAAAAAGAGACTTTTGTTAAAAATAAAGTAAATGATGTTTGTTGTTTTTACTGTATGAATCATGGTCATACATCAAACAAATGCAACATTAAACATTTTGGTATTCCAAATGGCAAATTTGCATGGATTAAAATTGTGAAATGATTTAGACTTGCTTGAACTAACCCCAAGGACCCATAATTAGATTGGGGACCTAAAACTCTTTCTAATTTGTCTTGCAGGAACCTACTAAGTCAAAGAAGTCATTGTGGTATCTTGACAGTGGTTGCTCAAGACACATGACCGGTGACAAGAAAAGGTTCATCCACTTTGAGAAGAAAAAGCAAGGATTTGTGACTTACGGGGACAATAACAAGGGTAGAATCATGGGTACCAGAGACATTGGAGGGGGAAACACATTGATCATAAAAGATGTCCTATATGTTGAAGGCCTCAAGCATAACCTCTTAAGCATAAGTCAGTTGTGTGACAAAGGTCTAAAGGTAATCTTTGAAAGTGATAAGTGTACTGTTTACTTTAAAGATTCTGCTGTTATTGCTTTGCAAGGTGTTAGGCATAATAATATATATTTGATTGATATTGAGAGTGCATCTAGTCATAGTATAACATGTTTAGTTGCTAAAGAAGAAAATCCTTGGCTATGGCATAAAAGAGCTGCACATATTCATATGCAACATTTAAATAAGTTAATTTCTAAGGATCTTGTGATTGGTTTACCTAAACTGAAATTTGAGAAAGACAAATTATGCACTGCATGTCAAAAAGGTAAACAAACAAAATCTTCATTTTCATCCAAAAGCATAATTTCAACATCAAAACCTTTAGAACTTATGCATATGGACTTGTTTGGTCCATCTAGAATTAAAAGTTTTGGTGGAAATTACTATGCTCTTGTAATTGTTGATGATTACACTAGATTCACTTGGACCTTCTTCTTAACTTTGAAAAGTGAGGCTTTCAAAGCCTTTAAATCTTTTGCTAAACGTATTCAAAATGAAAAAGATTTGAAAATTAAAACATTGAGAAGTGATCACAGTGGGGAATTTGAAAATGAATCTTTTGAAAAATTTTGTGAAGAACATGGCATTGCACATAACTTTTCTGCACCTAGAACTCCTCAACAAAATGGTGTTGTTGAAAGGAAAAATAGATCATTAGAAGAATTAGCTAGAACCCTTATGAATGAATCTAATGTGCCAAAATATTTTTGGGCTGATGCAGTCAGCACTGCTTGTTATGTGTTAAATAGGATGCTTATTAGGCCAATTCTAAAATTAACTCCATATGAACTGTTGAATGGTAGAAAACCAAATATATCTCATTTGAAAATATTTGGATGCAAATGTTTTGTCTTAAATAACGGTAAAAATAATCTTGGAAAATTTGATGCAAAATCTGATGAAGCAATTTTCCTAGGATACTCTTTGACTAGCAAAGCATATAGAGTATTCAATAGAAGAACCTTGATAATTGAAGAATCAATGCATGTTGTCTTTGATGAAATTGTGGACCTTGAGGTAAATCCTCTTGAGTCAAATAAACCAATTGCAGGAGATGAGGATTATTTGAGGGAAGCTCTTGAAGAGATGTACCTAAACGAAAACTATCCTCTGGAACTTCAAGAAACACCTCAAGCCATTGATCCTAAAAGTTTTCAACAACCAAGAGGACTATCTTTGGACAACATCATAGGAGATATATCAAAAGGGGTAACTACTAGACACAAGCTTAATAATTTCTGTTTAACTGTAGCTTTTGTGTCTCAGATAGAACCTAAGAACATTAAGGAAGCTCTTCAAGATGATAAGTGGTGCGTTGCTATGCAAGAAGAGCTAAACCAATTTGAGAGGAATGAAGTCTGGGAACTTATTCTAAGGGAAGATAATTATCAAGTCATAGGAACCAAATGGGTTTTTAGGAACAAGCTTGATGAGGATGGAAACATCACAAAGAATAAAGCAAGGCTAGTTGCAAAGACCTACTGTCAAGAGGAAGGTATAGATTATGATGAAACATATGCACCAGTGGCTAGGTTAGAAGCAATTAGATTATTACTTGCATATGCATCTTTGATGAAATTTAAATTATATCAAATGGATGTGAAAAGTGCGTTTCTGAATGGTTTTATAAAAGAAGAGGTGTATGTTAGTCAACCTCCTGGCTTTGAGGATTTCAAATATCCTGATCATATTTATAAGTTAAAAAAGGCTTTGTATGGTCTTAAACAGGCACCTAGGTCTTGGTATGAAAGACTTAGTACCTTTCTAATTGATAATAATTTTTCTAGAGGTAAGGTTGATTCAACCTTATTCATAAAGAAAGTAGGAAAACACATCCTGATTGTGCAAGTTTATATAGATGATATTATATTTGGGTCAACTGATGATTCCTTGTGTGAAGAATTTGCAAAAGTAATGCAAGGTGAGTTTGAGATGTCTATGATGGGTGAGCTGAATTTCTTTTTAGAACTACAAATAAAGCAAATAAATGGAGGTACTTTTATCTCTCAAACAAAATATTGTTGGGAAATTCTTAAAAAATTTGGCATGGATACTTGCAAAGAAGCTAGTACACCTATGGCAACTTCTTGCTATTTAGATAAGGATGAATCTGGAAAAGAAGTAAACGAAACTATGTTTAGAGGTATGATAGGATCTTTTGTACCTAACTGCTAGTAGGCCAGATATTATGCAAAGTGTATGCGTTTGTGCTAGGTATCAAGCCAATCCTAAAGAATCTCATTTGACTGCTGTCAAGAGAATCTTAAAATACCTTAAAGGAACCACTTCTTTTGGACTTTGGTATCCCTCTGATGCTTCACCTAGTCTAATAGGTTATTCTGATGCAGATTATGGTGGTTGTAAAATAGATAGGAAAAGTACTAGTGGAACCTGTCATTTTCTAGGCTGTTCTTTGGTGTCCTGGCACTCAAAGAAACAAGCATGTGTAGCCTTGTCTACCACTGAAGCTGAATACATTGCTGCTGGCAATTGTTGTGCCCAAATTCTGTGGATGAAACAGCAACTTGAAGACTTTGATATTTTCCTTGATAATATTCCATTAAAATGTGATAATACTAGTGCTATCAATCTGACTAAGAATCCCATAATGCACTCAAGAACTAAACACATTGAGATTAGACATCATTTCTTAAGAGATCATATTCAAAAGGGGGATTGTCAAATTGAATATGTTGATACCTTACATCAATTAGCTGATATTTTCACCAAAGCACTACCTAAGGATAGATTTTTTGAGCTTAGAAGAGAGTTAGGAGTGTTAGACATGTCTTAGGATCAATGCTTATGAAAAGTTTTGCATTTTCGTAAAATTAACGCTTCATAATCGATTATCAAAAGGATATAATCGATTATTCATACCTGAAATTCAAATCTAAGAAATTTTTGAAAAAGATAATCGATTATCATCAAGGATAATCGATTATCATGCAATATCTGGGCAGTAACTTTTGAGCAGATAATCGATTATCTCGAGCCATAATCGATTATCACGCTGACAGATTCAAAAATAGAGCCGTTGGAGCGTCCCTTAAACGGCTATAAACGGCCATAAACGGCTAGTTTTTCCATTTTTCCTATAAAAAGCCTCCCATAATCGATTGTTAATCACTCTTTTACATCCTTACTCTGCTAAAATCAAAATCTAGAGCTAAGATTCTCTCCATTTATCCTCATTTTCTCAAAGTCTCTCTACCTCAAATATTTTCATGGCGGATTCAAGAAGACATCGCCGCAGAGCTGCTGGAGCATCTTCTTCCTCTCAACCACGTACTGCAACCATCGATGGTTGGATTTCAGATTAAGGAAAACATGCGGAATATGTTAATTCCTGGCAAGAGAGAAGAATCATGGCGGTAAAGTATATTCGCCTTGACTTTTTTCGTTTCTATGGATTTCAATTTCCAAATCTGTTTGTTGGTCAAGGACTCACGAATCTGGTGGAGCAAAAAGGTTGCATTTATCCCGATCTCATAAGAGTTTTCTACTTGAACTTGAGATATAGAGATGGGATTATATCCATTAAAGTTAAGGGTGTCCGCATAATTTTAGATGATGATGTGTGGATAAATGTTGCCCAACTTACCATATGGGATGATGCTGTAAAAGTCCATCTAGGACTTGAAGATTTCAATAGGTTGATGACTTTCCAATCATTCTTGCGTCATCCTGAACAACAGGCAAATCGAAGGCAATTGCTAGTTGGGGGTTTCAAAATTGAAGAACGCATGCTTCACTACTTGATCGTCTGGATACTGTGTCCTAGAGCAACCAACCATGCTCAATGCTCTGAGCAGGATCTGCTTCTTCTGTATGGGATTTTAAATCACATACACATTGATTGGCCTGCTCTCATTGCTGACACAATGGTAAAAGCCAAGAAATCTCATTCCTATCAATTTCCCTATGCTCTTCTTATTTCTAGAATTTTGGAGTACAAAGGTGTAAATATTGAAGGAGAACTTGTCCAAGCCATTCAAGCTGTTGGCTCGGAAATTGGAGATACTACCTTTCGTCAGATGGGATTCATTACCAGAGGAAGAGTTCTCATCCATAAAGATGATGACCATCCTAATGAAGATGAAGATGATGACATCGATACTCATATGGCAGAACCAGTTAGTGCTGCTGCTCCTTCTGATGCTGGTCCTTCTACCATGCCCTCATCCTCCATGCTATCTATGGAAGAACATTTTGCTAATTTATCTAAGCAATTGGAGGATATGAGGCCAGCACAAAGAACACACTTTGAGGAGATTTATGAGTGGCAGCAATCTATTGATGAGTATATGGTTGATCAGTTTCTTGATCTTGATGTTCGTCTATCTAACATCGAAAATCACCTTCACATTCAACCTCCCGAGAGATCCCCAAGTCCTGAATTTTAGAAATAGGATTTTATGTTTGTATGCTTTGTTGATTGGTTGTTGTTCTTTCATCTATGATAAATTTCTGTCCTTTATGTTTCTTATTATGATGTAATCCATCTTTTCATCAATGAAAATGATCTCTTGATTATATGCATACCTTGACTAATTGAGGGGGAGATCATATTTAGGGGGAGTCTGTTACCTTAATCTTTTTGCTTATGATCAAAAAGGGGGAGAAGTATAGTTTTAGGGGGAGAAGTACAATATAAGGGGAGAGGATTAATTTAAATTGATACAGGTATTGCTAACTTTGTTGTTGTTGTAGCTTGTATATTTTGCAGGGAAGTCAAAGTTGCTTTTAAAAATTGAATTTTTGATCATCATCAAAAAGGGGGAGATTGTTACCAATGAGGAGCATTGGTAAATCCTGAAGAAATTAGTTTTGATGATGCTACAAGAAGTTTCACTTGAAGAAATGTTTAAAAGCACTTTTGTAGAATATAAGTGTAATAGGAAAGTCTTTAAATTTTGTAAAAACCTGTATTTTTACTGAAATAATCGATTATGAGAAGCAACAATCGATTATCATGAGTCTTTCAGGGATAATCGATTATCACTTCCAAATAATCGATTATCACATTTTGAAAATCTTTTAACGGACTTGAATAATCGATCATCACTTACAATAATCGATTATCAGTGGCAGTTGGGACTTGACCTTTGATATTCAGGGTAGCTGGCTATATATTGGACTTATGATATTTTCAGAAGTAACATTTTTGAACAGAAGCTTAGCAGAATACTGTTTGACAGAGGAAGTTCTCAGAAGCTATAGTTCAAAGTTCCCTTGCTTGATCTCGTGAACAGGAGAGGCTCGCGTTTCGTGTGTCGATAGTCGGAGCAAGCTCTCTTCGAGTTAGCAAGGTGCTCTGCCTGGTCTCGTGAAAAGGAGAAGCTCGCGAATCGTTGGTCGATTGCCGGAGCAGTTCTCTTCGAGTTGGCAGAGTGTTCTTCTTCCGGTTCGTTCGTCGAAGGAATGTTTATTTTATCAATTGTTATTCATTATATTTGTAATCTGTGAAACAAATTTTTAGTGGAACTATTAATCACTTTTATAGTGATTAACTACTGGACGTAGATTCTGTTGAATCGAACCAGTATAAAAATTACTCGTGTGATTTTCTATTCCCTACACTCTTTATCTTTTACGTATATCAACTGTTCGACAAATTTTCTGAAAGAAAATTGTTTTTCTGAAAAGGATCAAATTGATTTTAAAAAAGGTGACCGAACACGCTTTCCGCTTACTCTAAGTTTTATTCCGCTGCGCTTTACTCTTCAAATCATACCATCACTGGTACCAACAAACGTTGTTGTGCTTGATGCGTCTAAGACAGATTATGTTAAACGCTTAATGCTTATTGATAAGTGCATATTTATTCCCACATTTTAGATTTAATTGCAAAATTTTAGTGGAATAATTGTGCTTAAATGATTGATTTGAAAAAGATTTATGATGATTGGCTTTATCGGGTTTGGGAATTAAAGAGGCTTAAAATGTGATTTTTAGTTGCATAAATTATTTTGGATAGTCTGATGTTTGTTGATGCAACTGGAATTAAAGTTTGAATTGCAATTTTGAAAAACATAGAAAGGGATAAAGTGTAAATAGAGGAAATTTCTAGGCTTCTCTAAAATTTTGGAAAATTAAGAAGGGTGTAAATGGAATTTAGGAGACAATTCAGTTGATATTTTAAAGATAATTAATTAAATCTAGAATTATCAACAGAAAAGATCTTCTTAATATTTTTATAATTATCTAAATCTTTTAATTATTTGGAAGATATAAGATAAAATATCTTATAAACAGAATATTCACATTCCAAGCTCAATCAAGCCCTATATAAAGAAACTCAGGGGAGACAGAAATCATATCTCATTCATTCATTTAGACTCCTCCACTAGAAGCAATCATCCACCATTCCTCCCACTTTTATTTTACCATGTATTCTATTTCATTCATAGAGGGCTAAGCTTTTAGGGTTATTCCACTATAATTTCATTATGGATTATGAGGTTAAGTTGAATTAATGTATCTGTTTCTTTTGATTATTGATTTGAGTTATTCTTCTTCTATGTCTTTCATCTTTCAATCATATTAAATGTAATTATTTTAGTATCATAAGGTGTTTGAATCTACATGCATGTTAATCATACTAGTTCAAGGGTTTCTAAGTTTGATTGAGAATTTACTTTGATTGAATTTAGAAACTTTCATATGATTTTTGCTACAAATTGAGAATGTACTTTGATTGGTGTTAAGAATTTAAATTATAATTAATTGAGAATTTAGTTTGATTAATTAGCTTTTAATTTGGTTTGGATATTTAAGAATAGACAAGATTAAACACAATAGGATTTGATTGAGAATGTACTTTGGTTGAATTCATTGTGAATAATCTAGAAAGGTCTTGCATTTGATTAAGTATTTACTTTGGTTGATTGTATGATCGCCCTCAAATTAATTAAGAATGTACTTTAATTCATTTGAAACCTGAACAATAATCAATTGAATAATGATCTATGGATAATTGATGTTGAATCAATCTTGGAAAGCAGTGGAATTAGCCTATTTCATTATAATTGTTTCTAAGTTTCCTAGTTGTTCTTCAAACAATAACTTCAAATATTGAAAAAAAAATTGTGTTCATTGGGAAATGACTCAAGGTTACTTTAACCCTATCTACTTTCTTGAATACTACTTGGCAATACTGAAGTTGCCTTGAAAAGTAGTATTAATTTGATAGCTTCAATGACAACGTATCACTTATAATACCTAGAATAAGTATTTACCTTCTCCTGAAAACAAAAAGGTCGAGACTATGTCTCCAACAAAACATATTAAAAGATATTATTAAAATATGAAATAAAACTTAAAGTAAGTTAAACGTTATCTCTTTGAAAAGAGACAAAAGCTAAAGAAGTGTTTACTTGACTAAACGATGCAATGAGCTTAACAAGTACCTCATCTCATGATGAAGTATATATCTACGCTTGGTATCTTTAGAGAAAAAAAATTAATTGTAAAATGTTATCGAATTGTAGAAAATCAAAAGTTCTTTGTTGTTCTAAGCAAGCATTAAATGCTCAACGTTCAAAAGCAGTAAAAGTGATATCTGATAAACTGATTGCACATCAAAATCATATCAAAAGTAGGTAAAAGGAAAGACATTCACGAAATGTTCTCTACTTGCGTAACTATGACATAAAGCCTATGTAGAAACAAAACTCAAAGAAGCAAACCACTAAAAGACTCTCAAACCAAAATGATAACAAAACACAAGAACCCTAAAATCGAAAGATAAAAACATTTAAGATGAATATATATGTAATATATGTATTTATCTTGTGCAGGACAATCACCACGAGCGTTCATCTTATAGATGACAAAATGAACGTTGAGAAAAAGACAAAGAGGAGCACTGAACAGATTATCAAAAGTTGTGCCAAAAGATGAGCCAAGATCACATTTGATCAAAGCTCTGAAAAGCACATTTTCTTTGATAAAAGACACAATCCTATGATTAACACCTACACAAATAGAAATAAAGGAAAAAATCTCAAGACAAGCTTCGTCAAACGGTCATATTGCCAAATCCCAAGACAAGCATCGTCACAACGATTATATCATCAAGGTATATAAATAGAAGACCAGAAGAAAGAAGAAGATGATGATGAAGAAGAGAGAAAATGTGAAGATATGAAGATATCTCATCATCCATTGAGCAAGCAAATCTCTTTGAGTTATCAATGTTAAATGACTCCTATTAGAGAAAGAAAGAAAAAGAAGAACTCAAGAAATGAAGAACACTAATTGGACATTATTTTCTCCTATTTACTTACCTTTTTGTACCATATTTTATTATGCAATTGTGCTTAATTATCCATTATTCTCTTAATTTTTCTATTTGGGCTTAATTTGACCAATAATTCATATTTTAATTAATTTGAATTATATGAGCTTAATTATTCCTATTATTATTTTTCAGGGCAATTTTTGAATTATATTTTGGGACATAAAGAGAGCTGCCCCATCATTTATATTGTAACTTTCGTTATTTTTGATGATGACAACACATAATTAATAACACATGTGTATTATGTGTTACATGTTCATTGCTTTCATGATTATGATTATATGAGAACATGTTTGTATTGTTTCTATGATGATCATTACATTTCACCATGTTATATATGAGATTGTATTTGTGAATGCATGACAAATGTTTTGGAAAAGAAAACCCACATGCACTCTTGTTGAACTTTAATTGTGTGGCAACACAACTGTTTTAAGTCGACTTCATTATGAAGTAAGTCGATTAAAACTCGTGTCTTTGCACAAACTTTTTCAAAGTGTGCTGTGAGATTTTTTAGAGAGAAAGTTTTTCAAAACTATGCTTTATACTGTTACATAGTCGATTATGTGCGCAAGGCATTTGACTAAGTTTGTTATGTTTTGAAATTCTGTTGATGCTTAACTTAAAATGTCTAACTGTCATATTTTTATTTTGGTTGACCAAGCATTGAATGAGAATCAACTGCATTACTTGCGTAATCAATTAATTGCTTTGACTGCTACTAACTGATATAACTGTTTTGTTATATTGGACTGCATTATTTTCTAAGTCAAATTAAGAGCGTCAGAATTGTGAAAAACTATAAATTGACGCAAGTTCGATTTCTGTAACAACTTTGGTGAATCTAACATTGTTTTGTGATATCTTTCAGATTAGTGCTTGTTGCAGAAAGTGGAAAACGCTCCAAGAATTAAAGAAGAAGACCATGGTGTTCATCTCTTGTGATTTCTTGAAAAACATGATTGTTGTGCTTTGAAAGTCTGATCCATCTGCAGTCTGAGGTGTCTGCCACGTGATCAGGATTCTTAATCTTTTGCAGATTGGCTTGTTTCCCTGTTGTGCGTTCTTGACTTTGAGGGGTTGCTCAAAAGGTGAAGACAGCAGGAGAGGGGATTCTTTTTGCTGGTCTTGTTGTTTGTATGCCTATATTTTGATTAGAGGGTTAGAAAGGTGTTTTATATTTTTGACGTGTGGTCGCTATAAAAGCCTTGCTGTAAAAGCCTTGATCCTTATAGTGCATTTGCTGTAAAAAGCAATGTTTGATTTCTCTGATCCCTACACTTTTACTTTCAAGTCGACTCTGTTCTGAATTAAATCGAATTTATTTCTGCTGCATTGTAAAATCTTTTTCCTTGTGTTTCAAGAAAGATTTTAAAGGCATCAACTTTGCGAAAAAGATTTGAAAAAGACTCTAATTTTAAGTTTCACCAATTCACCCCCCTGGGTGTGAGAAACTAAGCCATATTATTTTAACAATTGGTATCAGAGCTAGTTTTTATAAGATATTTGAAAAACAAGTCGATTACTTTTTTCGTTAAATCGACTGATCCTGAAAAATGGCTTTTAGTTCTCAGACTTTTGGTGAAGGTGCATAAACAAATAGACCACCACTATTTGCTGATGAAAACTATGTTTTTTGGAAAATTAGGATGCAAATCTTTCTTGAATCCGTCGACAAAGTTGTTTGGGATGCAACCTTAAATGGTCCATATGAGCCCACTCATGTTTTAAATTGAAAAGTAGTTTTAAAAAAAAAAATTGATTGGACTCAAGATGAAAACCGTACAGCATAGTATGATGTTAAAGCTAGAAATGTAATTGCTTCTGCACTAACTATGGATGAATTTTTTAGGATTTCACAGTGCAAAACAGCCAAAGAAATGTGGGATGTCCTGGAGGTTACTCATGAAGGAATAAATGAAGCAAAAGAGCCAGAAAGAATTCACTAATACAAGTATATGAATTCTTCAGAATGAAGGCATGGGAGACTATCTACGAGGTGCAAAAAAGATTCATACATATAGTCAACCACCTTATGGCTCTAGGGAAAGTATTCGACAAGGAAGAGATCAACATTAAAATCTTGAAAAGTCTCAATAGAAGTTGGTAGCCGAAGGTCACGACTATATCTGAGTCAAGGGATCTCACCAGTATGAATATGGCAACCTTTTTTGGTAAACTGAGGGAACAAGAGTTAGAACTTGGAAGGGTGAAAGAAGAGGAAGAAATTGAAGAGAAGAAATCAATTGCCTTAAAAGCCACAAGCAGAAAAGCTTCAAAGAATATGGAATTTGAAGATGAATCAGGGACAAAATTGGACAACAAAGAATTGATGAGCATGGTGGTAAGAAAATTTAATCGATTCATGAAAAACAAAAGTTCATTTATTGACCATGTAGGTACGGGAAAAGGAAAGAAAATTGCAAGAACAACTGTTGTCCAATGCTATGAATGTGGAAAAGAATGACATATTAAACCAGAATGTCTAGACCTGAATATCAAGAAAAAAGCGAGAAGAAGATTTCCTCAAGACAAGGGCAGGAAGCAGAAGAGCACATATATTGCTTGGGAAAAAAGTGATACAAATTCTTTTAGTGATGAAGATTGTGATCGTGAAGAAGAGTCCAACATTTGCTTCATGGTTGGCTCAGCAAGAAATGATTATGGTAGTGATGAAAAGTTTGAAAACGAGCCAATTGAAGTCAAGTATGACATGCTACTCGATGCTTTTCAGGAAATCCATGCAGAGGCAATGCGACTTCAGTATAAGGTTTATATTAGCAAACTTGTTACTCATGCATGTTTTTACTGCAACAATATTGGGCATACTGTTAGGAATTGCTATTACAGAAAGATTGGTGTTCCCAAAGGGATATACAGATGGATTCCCAAGGAGCAACTTTCTGCAACTAATATGCAAGGACCCAAATTCAAATGGTTACCAGAATCAGAAAATCTTAATTTTTTTGCAGGATAACAGATGTTATTGTAGTAGTGCATAACTCAAGGATGAGCTAACATAATGAAATCAAAATTCTTGAGTATCTGCAAGTGGTAACGATTACTATTATTTCATTGCATCATGCATGATAATAGTTTGAATGATTGTTTGATGGATGCATGATTTTTGATTGATTGATTGAGATTGTTTTATGTGAAAATCCATTTGCCCGAATTTTAACCGATTGGATTAAGTATGGCGTCGATTATATTTTGAAGTATGAGTGTTTCTGTTTTTGAAATTGTTGTCATACAAAAGTCGACTTTACACTTAATAAAACCAATTTGAAATCTCTGTTATGGGCTTTCTATGTTTGAAAATTTAAATGGGCCTATTGAGTGTGTCTCGTTCGCGCCCTTATATGCGATCTTTTTAACAAAAATTGAGTATGTATCTTTTTGAGTCTCATTGTTATTCTGTGTAAAAACACTAAAAGTTGTAAAAGGTGCTCCTGTGAATCCTGTGAAAAATGGCATCATCTTCCTCATCTAAACATACCAAAAGTGTTCCTCCATCTGAAACAAATGCAAGTCCTTTAGGGTGGATTAGTGACAGCACTGCAAGAGATAGATTCTTGGTACAAAGAAGGGTTAAAGATGTTGCTCCACACAAGTCATTTGAGTTATTTGTGTTCAGGAATGAAGGATTTATATGTCTAGAAAAGCTTGGATATCAGGGTCTATCTACCTTTGTTCAGATGAAAGGTGACTGTTATCCAGATCTTGCGGGAGTATTTTATAACAATATCAAAGTTGTTGATGGCAACATTCACTCACGCGTAAAAGGAGTAGACATCGTTATCAATAATGATACCTGGTTACAAGTTCTCAGTCTCAAGGATGAAGGACGCATGTCGCACCTACCTGATTGCTTGCAAAACAGATGGACTAAGAAGGCACAAATGTTCAGACAGTATGAGATATCCAGGAAGGTACAAGAAGGAAAAAGTGTTTCTACACAGGTGCTTGGATAAAGAAGACAAAGTCATTGCTTACATCATTGATTGGATCTTGCTACCTAGAAGGTTTCATTATGACAAGTTGACGTTAGAGGATCTATATCTGCTAAATGCAATAATGTTTAGAATACCAACAAATTTGGTAGCTATTTTCAAGTGGCACATCATTGATGTTGGTATCAACAACTGGTGCAATCTTCCATATGGTGCTCTCATTAGCAAAATTCTATCTCTCACTAACATTAATCTCACCGGAGAAACCAAGATCCTGTGCAATAGAACCAATCAAATTGGAAAGGCAATTCTGACTTGCATTGGTTTGAAGAAAACTACTCTTGGATGGATATTCAGTGATGTACACAATCCAATAAAAGATCATAATGAAGGATTTGACTTTGAAAATGAACAAATATTACCCTCTCCTATGTCTGAATTTGAAAAGTTTGTGGTAAATTGATTTGAGAAGGTCTCCAAAAGAGCTAGCTTGATGAAGAAATCACTTATGAAAATGAATGAGAAAATGGATGAAATTATCAAGACTTATGTGGAGAGCTCTACATCTATAGAGGAATCAACCAATGAAGATGATGAAACCAGTGAAAAGGATTCTATGGAGTCATCTGAAACAGAATAGGGATCTTGTGTTTACAGTCTAGTCTCATGTGTTTAGTTTGTTTTAGTTTGTTTGCTTAGATGTTTTAATTGTTTTCTTTTGTAATTGATGGCGTTTTACGCCTTTCTGTTTTGATCAAATCTGATTGTAATCTTTGAATATTAATGAAATCAGATATTTGCTTTAATCAATCAATGTTGGAAACATAAGTGTTAATCTGATTGAAATCGATTATGTTATGTATGTAGTTGAATGTATTACTAATTACTGTTGCATTCATACATTTGCACATACATATTACACCTATAACAAATAGCCATAAAGGAACAAATCTCAAGACAAGCTTTGTCAAACGGTCATATTGCCAAATCCCAAGACAAGCATCGTCACAAGAATTATATCTTCAAGTTATATAAATAGAAGACCAGAAGAAAGAAGAAGAAGATGATGAAGAAGAGAGAAAATATGAAGATATAAAGATATCTCATCATTCATTGAGCAAGCAAATCTCTTTGACCTATCAATGTTAAATGACTCATATTAGAGAAAAGGAGAAAGAGAAGAACTCAAGAAATGAAGAACTCTAATAAGCCATTATTTTCTCCTATTTACTTATCTTTTTGTACCATATTTTATTATGCAATTGTGCTTAATTATCCATTATTCTCTTAATTTTTCTATTTGAGCTTAATTTGACCAATAATTCATATTCTAATTAATTTGAATTATATGAGCTTAATTATTCCTATTATTATTTTTTAGGGCAATTTTGGAATTATATTTTGGGACATAAAGAGAGATGCCACATCATTTATATTGTAAATTTCATTATTGTTGTTGAGATTATTGATAGGGGGAGCACTGGTTTAGCCGAACCTACAATCTTAGAGTTTCTAGTTTTTTATGATGACAACACATAATTAATAACACATGTGTATTATGTGTTACATGTTCATTGCTTTCATGATTATGATTATATGAGAACGTGTTTGTGTTGTTTCTGTGATAATCATTGCATTTCACTATGTTATATATGAGATTTTATCTGTGAATGCATGACAAATGTTTTGCAAAAGTAAAACCACATGTTGAACTTTAATTGTGTGGCAAAATAATTGTTTTAAGTCGACTTCATTATGAATTAGGTCAATTAAAAATCGTGTCTTTGCACAAACTTTTTCAAAGTGTGCTGTGAGATTTTTCAGAGAGAAAGTTTTTCAAAAGTATGTTTTATACTGTTACATAGTCGACTATGTGCGCAAGGCATTCGACTAAGTTTGTTATGTTTTGAAATTTTGTTAATGCTTGACTTAAAATGTCTTACGGTCATATTTTTATTTTGGTTGACCAAGCATTGAATGAGAATTAACTGCATTAATTGCGTAACCAAATAATGTCTTTGACTGCTACTAACTGATATAACTGTTTTGTTATATTCGACTGCATTAGTAGCTAAGTCTACTTAAGAGCGTCAGAATTGTGAAAAACTATAAATGGACACAAGTTCAATTTCTGTAACAACTTTGGTGAATCTAACATTCTTTTGTCATATCTTTCATATTAGTGCTTATTGCAGAAAGTGGAAAACGCTACAAGAATCAATGAAGAAGACTGTGGTGTTCATCTCTTGTGATATCTTGAAGAGCAAGATTGATGTGCTTTGAAAGCCTGATCCATCTGCACTTTGAGGTGTCTACTACGTGATCATGATTTTCATTCTTTTGAAGATTGACTTGTTTCCCTGTTGTGATTAGAGGAAGAAGGACGTGCTGCGTTCTTGACTTTGAGGGGTTGCTCAAAGGGTGAACACTACAGGAGAGGGGATTCTTGCTGCTGGTCTTGTTATTTGTATGCCTATAATTTGATTAGAGGGTTAGAGATGTGTTTTATATTTTTGACGTGTGGTCGCTATAAAAGCCTTGCTGTAAAAACCTTGATCATTATAGTGTATTTGCTTCTTGTGATTGGAAGGACAATCGATGTAGGCAAGTTGGCCAAACCAATATAAAAACATATGTTTGATTTCTCTGATCCCTACACTTTTACTTTCAGGTGGACTCTGTTCTGCATTAAATCGACTTTATTTTCGCTACATTGTAAAATCTTTTTCCTTGCATTTTAAGAAAGTTTTTAAAGGCATCAACTTTGCGAAAAAGATTTGAAAAAGACTCTAATTTTAAGTTTCACCAATTCACTCCATCTTGGTGTGAGAAACTAAGTCATACTATTTTAACAATTGTATTTCATTGTAAATTTCATTTGTATATCATTCCAATGTAATTTGGGTTAGAATTTCGATTTGGACTTAATTTGGGTCAATTTGGAAATTTGGCCAAAGTGAAGGGCATTTTCGTCCTTCCTCCCTTTAAGACCAAAAATCATATTGAGAAAGGATCTCTGTCTTTTCCCTTGGCTGTTACGTTCTGGACATGTAGAGAAGATGGAGTTCTTCTTCTTTTTCCCCCTTGAGGGGCGTTTTCTGGAAGCTATGCTATGGCTTCCTTTCCAACTTCAATTCTGGTTCAAATTTCTTTCTTTTCCTTGTAATTTCGGATCTTTGATTGATGAATAATATATTGATGTTTTGTTTCTAGTTCTGTTTTTGTTCTATTTCTGCTGTAATTTGGTGCTGCAATTTAATTTTTGTATTTTGTTTCTGCTGCAATTTCATTTTATAATTCCATTCCAGTTTCAATTACAATTCTGTTTTCCAGTTCTGCAAATCTAATTTCATTTACTGTTGTTGTTTACTGTTTTTTGTATTTACAGTTTTTTGTATTTTCGTTTTCTGCCACCGCAGTTTTATGTTCCAGATTTGTTTTTATTGTTTTATGTTGCTGTAATTTCGTTTTGATGTTCTTGTTTAATTTCTGCACTTATGTTTTTACTGCACTGCATCCAGATTTCCAATTTCATTTTAATTCTACACTTTCATTTCAACTTTAATATCAATTGCACATTTCGTTTCCAATCATGTTGATGTTTAATTTTAATTTTGCTGTGTTGAAATTCAGTGTAATGGTAGCTTAATTCTGTTTTGGTTGAACACTAGGAATATTACAACAATTCCATGAGATTTATGCACTGTTAAATGATATTTTGTTGTTCTTGTCTTGCACAATGTTTAATATAATTTGAGCTTGCAATTAGGTACACCCTTAGTTTCCTAATTTGTGTTTAATCTTCGCTTAATTGATTAATGTCACAGATGTTTAATTTGTGATAACATTGAATTGATTGAATGTGTGCATTGTGTTTGCTTAATTCACATTTATGAAAACTAAATCTTCTCTTAATTGATTAATTTGTGTTGGACTAGGGGTGAAATAAGTGGTTAATTATTGGGAAAAATTGTAATTGAACTAGTGACCAACCGTTTTTAATTACTGTTTTATCTTCATCTATGTTGTTAATTTCTATTCACAAATTTGTTCACAAAATCCCCATTTCGTGTTTGATACTTTGATAGAAAAAATTAGTCCTTGAGAGACAACCTAGGAGTCACTTCTTAGTTTATACTGCACTTTAATTGCATATTAATTTTGATTCGGGTATGGCCTCGATAAAACACTCTCAAGCTTCATCAGAATATCCACTTGAAGAAAGAAGAGAGAGTGAAAGAGTGAAACACATAACAAAGTCTCTCCAAGCTTTATTGTAATATTTGCTTGTGTTTATCATATGGGAGAAAAAGAGAAAAGAGAAAAGTAAAGCATCTCTTTAGTACATCAATGTATTACATGCTTACTTATGTAAGGTCAGAAAAATAAAGAGATGAGAGAAACACCTGCGAGTGTTTAAATTGTTTTGTATTGTAATCATATCCTCTTTGTGAGAGTAATGGCCTGAACGACTTGTAAGCAATCTATGATTGCAATTCCGGAGAGAATCAAAACACTTATAACTAAACTCTGTTGAGTTGAGGAATCTTGGTGGGTTGCTAAGTACCAGGAGTGGTGAATACCCAAGGAAATCTCGGCGGGTTGCTGAGTACCAAGAGTGGTACAAATACTCAAGGAAACCTCGACGGGTTGCTGAGTATCAGGTTTGGTGTGAATACTCAAGGAAATCTCGGCAGGTTGCTGATTACTAGGAATGGTGTGAATACTCAACTAATTTTGGGTAACTAGAGGTTATTCGCTGATTAGGGATACCAGGAGTGGTGAATAATACTATGTAACCAGAAGTGGGGGAAACCAAAACTAGACGGGTTTCTCAAAGGTATTGAGAGCGTCTAGGGATACCAAGAATGGTGAATGATACTACGCAATCAGGAGTGAGTTAAACTCAATTGTACTTCATTGAATATCTAATGGAACCCTCTAAGTTAACTTAAAGGAGAACTGGATGTAGCCTTAACAGGTAAACCAATATAAAACATTGTGTATGTTTTAATCTGTTAATAAATGATGTAGTATATTAATTTCTCCTATGTTCTCTCTTTGATATTATGGTCTGTGCTACTTAAGATTATTGCTTATGTTCAAACTTGGATACGTTGAGTTGGCCAAGTAAACGACCTCTCTAGGATAGCGTTTACTAGCCAAGCTTGTCAACTCATAAGTGTTACGTACATTAGGATCAAAAGGCAAGATGCGAAAAAGTTATGAAAATACTATTCAACCCCCTACTAGTATTTTCCCGCACCTTCAATACTCATAAAAACATCACCACCAACAACAAAGATATAAACCCATAACCATATAATCAAAGTATCAACATCAAATAGAGAAAAAGAAAAGAACAACTCCAAACTTACCTTGTCTCCGCAAAATGTTTCCCTTAAGCTCTTGTTCTTCCTCCTTTTCTCTACAATGCTTATCTTCTAGCTCTCCCTCTCACACACAAAACAAAACTATTCCATTGCCACAAAATACATTAAACTCACATACTCATCCTTTGTCTGCATTTGAACGTAAAAACCAAAATAGAATCTCCAACCCTAAAAACTTATAATGCATTCATTCTAACAGCCGCCACAATTAACCTTAATGATCTATTACATCTTATGTCTGTGACTAGATTCACTGACTTTGCCAATAACTCTTCACCTCCTATAGAATCGCAAAAACCTAAAAAAAAACTATACTTTTACTCTAGCCAAGGTTCAAACGCAACAACCCCAAGTTCCAACAATCATACCAGACCAAACAGACTATCACAATTATACACATGCATCACAAACCATACAAACATAGAAACATACCACACAGTCAATTAATATAAATAATATAAATAATTAAAACACATCTAATACACACAATAATAATCAAACACATGACCTCCAACCAACCTATAGTAAGGAACTTTAACCAACTGTGCTACACATCACTTCTGTATAACTTAACATTTCTTATTTTAATTAATATTGTTCACACCTCAAACCAGTTTTCTAGATATTTTATTTTTCCTGTGTCTTACGTATACAAATACATCTTTTCTATGTTATCCTCCAACTCCCAATTTCTTCTTGAGTTCCTTTGTTCCATAGTACCTTTATTGTACAAATATCCTTGCCTCGAAGCTTCTTGGTCTGAGAATCTAACACTCATACCAATCTAACATCTAAAGATAAGTCTTCTTGAATATGAATGTCGTTTGTTTCGACTACATGAACTAGACTTGGTACAATTTCCTCAGTTGTTACACATGAATTGTGTAGATTCACCAACTGTGGTGGTAAAACGATCTCATATATTACTGGCCCAATCCTCCTGATGATCTAATAAGGTTTGAGAAGCTTCAGAGACAACTTATTCGATTTGATGATAATCAATTATCATGCAGACTTTTCATAACAATTCTTTTCTCTATGTCATAATTGATTACCTAAAGTGATAATCGATTATCATAGAGACTTTTCTGAAAATCTGAAATCATTTTAGATTACCACTATTCCTAATCGATTATCACAAAGCGTTTTTGAAATTTAAAATCTTTCCTGAGTAATATTATGCAAGCTACTCTGTAACTATTCTAAACTAAATGCTACACACAAATATAAAAGAATTATTACAAAAAGCTTAAAACTAAATCATAAGTCTTTTAATATCTTTTGCATGTTTGAATTCTTGGACTTGCTTTTTTCATCATCAAAATATCTTGTTGTTCATTATCTTCTCTTTTGTTAACAAAATTTCCCCCCAACGGTCTACACATAGTGCCTAGTGCCAAAGATTGCTAGAGCTCACTAGAATTTTAGTTTCAGAGTGCATCCAACCATATTGGTTACCACCCAACTCCATATCAGATGTTAGAACCTATGTGAATCAAATGTGCTAATTACGTTTTTTAAGCCAGTTTACTCTTTTATTTTATAATTTGTATAATTCAACTAACTCATTTTATACATCAATAAGCAAATTCATTCACCAAGAAAAAAAATTCATTTCATTGCTAAAAAATCATTCAAAACCAATCACCACCAATTTCAATCAAAATTTAAAATTAAAGAACAATCAAAACTTAGTCGAGTCGATCTTGACTAAAATTCGGCCGAGTCGACCCTGGTTGAATTCAGTCGAGTTGATCCTAAGCAAATTTTGATTGAGTCAGCATTAACCTAATTGAACTACAACTTTAGAGAATCTCAAACAAATAAAACATATAAAAAAAGTAGTTTTAAGTTAAGGAGTAATTAACTAAACTAGAACTTTAGATGTTCAATTTCTTAAAACTGAATTATAAAATGGTAGAGTTCAATTTTTAATCTAAAAAATTCAGTATTTTGGGTGTAATATAGTATAATTAATTGATAGTTTAGTGCAATTCAGTTAATTTTGCTCATCCCTACATGCATTAAAATTCTAACTTCCTTTACTTAGTGTAAAAAGTCATGACTCAAAGATGATCCTATAGCTCTAGTTCTCACATGATGTTCTAACTACCAACACAAACATCATATCACATATATAAACATATCATATTGATCACAACCAAACAAAAATTAAATTTGAGTTATTTTGACTTACATACATAGATCCAAATTCACGTGTGATCTAAAATGCTAAACTAAGTAAAAAAAATACATCAAAAAATGAATTTACTTTAATTTAAATTTCGATCGATCAAAATTGTAGATGTCTCTACCATAAAATCATTAGAAATCTCTTGTTATTAAACATACGAGAAACAAGTTCGGAAAGTTAAACAAAAGACAAATGAATTTGAGAAAAATGTTTCTAAAAACATAATGATTTTTATAATTGAACTTTTCATAAATAAAATAATTGAGTGTGATGTTTAAAACCATGACTACTCTTAGAATTATTTTGTAAGTCCTTGTATGTCATAACAAATAAAATAAAGAATGTCAAATTGTTTGTTTAGAAGAAGAAATTAAAAAAAAAATTATAAGTTATTAGAAGTCCTTTCACATAATTAAAATAGTAGAATTTTAAATTTACTAAAATCAGTTAAAATTTCATAACTAATCACTTTTTCTTATATATCTATTAAGAAAATAAATTTTTAAATATCATTTGAATATTTATATTTGAATAATATTTTATAAATTTTGTTGTAAAATTTTATATTTTAAAATAAATATTTTTAAAATGAAATTTTATCTTAAAAAGAAATATTCAATTATTTTACCTAAGAGAATTGAAATGTGAGATACTTTAATTATTTTATTCAAGAAAAATATTTAAAAAGTAAAGAAAATTCAATTATAAATAATTTATCAATATTTCAATGTGTTTAGAATTGTGGAAATCTTTTATCAACAGTGTTAGGTAAATTTATATTCATTTTCCTCGATTTTTTTTTTAAATATAAATAAATGTATGACTGAGTTTTCATGAAAAAATAGGAGATTTTGAGTGTTTTATGTAATATTACATATTTGATATTTTAAATGGTTTTTGTGTTTTTTTTTTGTGTTTGACTCAACATTCACTTTAAATTATAGTATTACGAGGTTAAGGTAAAGAAACCCAATCTTGTTTTAACTATTAATTTATGTTATAATTATGGAGTATAGCAATTTGTCCCTTAGTTTAGTGATAAAACAAAATTTTGTTTTAATTTTTATCAGGTAAAGTAACTAAAATTTATATGAAAATTAAAATTAAATTAACTTAATTCAGATATTAAAAATAAATTTAAATTTATTTTCTGTATTTAATAGAAATAATGAAATTTTAGGTTCTAGTAAAACAAAATATGCAAATATATATTTACAATTTTGATTAAGTAAACATAAATAATTTTTTTAAGAAAACTAAAATAAAAAAATATCTTAAATTTATAAAATAAAATCATATTTAAATTTACTGTATAGTGTGGTAAATATTCTACAGTTTATTATTTAAAAAAAAAATAGTGACATAATAATTTGAAAGTATAGTAGAATAGGTGGAAGAAATTAAAAAAATACATGAGCGTGAAGGCCTTATTCTATTGCCCTGTAAAAAATATTCACTCTCAGAAGAAGTTGCAATTTAGGGTTTTAACTGTGTTCTCACTCGTCTCCAGCAATCTTCTACGACATTCGTCTCCTGCAATCTTCCCCGACATTCGTTCCTCCACTTTCGAAACAATGGCGAGCACCAAAGTTCAGAGGGTTATGACTCAGCCCATAGTACTGTCCTCATTCCACACTCTCTTTGTCTTTCCCTTTTCTTTTGCTGTAACTCTAACCTAACTTCATTCATTCCTTCTTTCTTTCTTCAGAACTTGATTTTCAGGTTTCTTCAGAGCGTAAGTTTCCACCCACTCTCATTCTAGTTCATAATTGTTTCTGGGGGTGTGACCCAATTTCCCCTGTTACTTTGCTCTAACTATTTTGTAATTTACGCAGAAAGCACGCATTCAGATTTGGCTTTTTGAGCAAAAGGATTTGAGGATTGAAGGCCGAATCATTGTGAGTCTTGGTTTTATGCTTGTTTATGTATGTTGCTTTTATGCTTGGTGTTTGACTTTATATGTATGTTATTATTATCGGTATATTGGATTATGGGGTATTTAGATTAATGGTGGTGTTCTGTTGGTCCTTCAAAAAAGATGCAAAAGTTTTCTAGTCATACTGTCTAAAATGTGTATGTATTTTAGTCCATTGCAATATGGGGTTATGAGCTCATATGTAAAATAGCGTGATCTAAATTTTGTTGGCTTCAAAAATTTTTGTGAACCTTTTTGGTTCTGGGAGGGCAGAGGGGAGATGGGGATGAATGGTGGTACTTGTTGTATACCCTTGTTAAGATATTGATCATTTGAATGATAATTGTTGAATATAATAAAACTAGGTATATGATTAATTTTCTGTGTCTAAAACACTCAGAGTAATATATTTATAATGAAGAATGATACAAGTATATATGGAATCCAATCATAAATATGGTAAATAGAAGATATTGTTAAAAGTAATATCAACAATATCTTCCAATATCAAACAATAGCAAAAATCTATGTTTTCCTAATTAGCATAAAACACAATATATCTAACACTTTCCTTCAAACTAGTGCGTTTAATTCGTATGTACCAAGTTTGTTACAAATATAATCAATTCTCAACTCCAAGACTTAAAGAAAATATTTGCTAACTGATAATTTGAGTTAATGAACACAATCTTGATGTCTCCAGATATAATTTTTTTTTCAAATAAAATGACAATCAATCTCAATGTGTTTGATCATTTCATGAAAGGCAGGACTAGAACTGATATGAAGAACTGTTTGATTGTCACTATTAGAAAGTTGGTTTTAAGCCTAACTCATCCCTACAAAACCGGCTTGTAAGGTGAGGTTTACACCTCACTTATATATTATAAATTGACCTTATCTCTAGTCAATGTGAGACTTCCAACACACTCCCTTCACGTCGAGGTATAGACATCTCGTGCGTGATAGTAGAAATTGGGTGGTCCAATAGTGGCCCGACAACGGGTGAAAATAGAAATGCTCACTTAGAACTCGCTAGGATAGACTCTAATTATGGCTCTGATACCATATTAGAAAGCCGGTTTTGTAGGGTTGAGTTAGGTCTTAAAAACCCACTTTCTAATAGTAAAAAATATAGAGGTGCATGAAAAAATAAAATAGAATGTGGAATTTTGTTATTTAGAACCGAAGATGGGATGCAATTAATAAGATAACATGCATTAAGAATAACATCACCTAAAAAACCTCACCATGAATTAAAAGTATGCAAGTTGTTTCAACAAGATATCTACTCTTGTGCTCAACCACCTTATTTTGTTAAGGTGTATAAGCACATGAAGTTTGATAAAGAATGTCGTGAGAAGTCAAAATTTTCAAAAGAATTGGAAAGGTATTCTCGACTATTATCGCTACACAAAGTTTGAATAAAAATCACAAACTGAGTTTTAATTTCATTATGAAAGGATTTAAATATAGAAAATAACTCAAAAAGATTTTTCATTAGAAATAACCAAGTGTATTTGGAATAATCATCAATAAAAGTAACAAAATACTAAAAGCCTAAATTAGACTTGACACGACTAGATTCCCAAATGTCAAAGTAAATTAATGCAAAAGGTGATGCAGCACCTTGTGAGACACTACGAGAAAAAGAACTACGACAATCCTAGTTAAGATAATTTGGACAAATTGGAAATAAATTGCTGCAATTTGGTAAGACTCGAATGACCTGACTGAGCATGTAGAAGAGATGAAGACTCCATAACTGTGCCAACATGTGTAGAAGAGTGGATATGATAAAGGCTATGAGACTCACATCCAGTACCAATTATTTGTCCTGAACTCTAGTCCTGTAAACAAACAAAATTTTTGGAAAACGAAATAACACAATCAAGAGAACAAGTTAGATGACTAATGGATAATAAGTTAAAGGTAGACCTAGGGACAAAACATTATCAATGGTTAAAGAAGGAAAAAGATTAATAGGACTGATGTAAGTCCCACATCAACTAGAGGTAAGGTAAATTTAGAGTATATAAGTGGGTGCAAACCTCACCTTACAAGCCGGTTTTGTGGGATTGAGTGGGCTTAAGTCCACTTCTTAACATGGTATCAGAGTCAGGTTAGAACATATCCTTGCGGTATTTGTTGTTTGTTGGGCATATTGTTCCACTCGCTATTGGACCACCCATTAATGTCTAGTCTCACGCTCGAGATGTATATATCTCGACATTAGCGGGGTGTATTGGAAGTCTCACATTGACTAGAGATAAGACCAATTTAGAGTATATAAGTGAGTACAAACCTCACCTTGGTAAATTATCTGGAGAGGATAAAGAAGAAAACAAAGATTTGTTACCAGTAATGTGATCCGTGGCACCTGAGTCAAGAACCCAAGGTCCAAGAAAAGAAGGTTGAGTTAGGCCAACAAAAGATATACCTGCGTGCAACGTAGAAACATTGGAACTAGAGTTTTGACAATCCTCGTATCATTTGAGAAATTCATTTAAAAGAGAAAATTGGCCTGCACTATCAAAAGAAGCATAAAATGAAGCCATGTACAGAGGAAAAATCCTAAAATACCAAGGTTTTCCAATCAAGACAACAAACACAAATCCTGACAAAGGAGAAAGAGGCGACTTCAGCATAGTTGATCACTATCGAGATGATACGATCCTATCTAGGAAATAGTATGCTCAGTTCTAAATTTGATTTCTCCCGTAGCATAAACAAAGAAAATCAGAGAAAAACGCGAAAATAAGATAGAGGTGGAGATACCACAATCTAGCAAATTGATGAGTCAATAAAGATTTGTTACAAAAATCTCAATCTTGGATAAGAACCAGTCTTTTATGACAAGAACCAAGAAAATCATCTCTCAATGAATTCAAAATTCAAATATTGACCATCAAAAGCTTTAGATTCTAGATACTATGATGAATATAGTAAAACTAGATATAGGATTAATTTCTCGTGTCTAAAACACAAAGACACACATAGGGTAATATATTTATAATGAAGAATGATACAAGTACATATGACAACCAAACAAAATATGGTAAATAAAAGATATTGATAAAAACAATATCAACAATATCTACCAATATCAAACAATAGTAAAAGTTTATGTTTCTTTAATTAATATAAAATGCAATATATCTAACAATAATCAAGGATAATATGATTCTGTTCATTTCCAAACAGGGTTTTGATGAATACATGAATTTAGTTCTTGATGACGCTGAAGAAGTGAACATCAAAAAGAAAAGCAGAAAGACATTAGGTATGCTACCGTTTGCCAAATTTTGTTCTATATCTTAGCCACTTGTGCATTTTCTGAAGAATTTAATTTTTTGATCAGGGAGAATCCTTCTTAAAGGAGACAACATAACCTTAATGATGAGCACGTAAGTGAAATTAAATTATACTTAATGTTGAGCACATAACCTTAATAAGTGAAGTTTAGGAGACAACAAATTTTCTTCTCTAAATTTCAGGGGGAAATGATGAACAAGCAGGACAGATGTAGACAATGCTCCTATCCAACGAGAAAGTAAAATTCTATTTCCCTTTTCAGTTTACTTCTTGTTGAATATGTTATCAGAGAAATATGATCTTGTATGAACATTAGATATATTATTTAGTTTGGTAGCTTAACATGATGGTTAGTTTGTTTTCTTAATTTTGCCTTCAGTTTACCTCTATTAACCCAATTCCTACCTTGAAGTGGATGATTTTATCGTTGATGATGTATGACATTGATATTATAACCCTCCCCTCATTCATTGGAATTCTCCTTTTACTATATCTTTATATCATAATCAACATCTTACAGTATTCAATCCTTTATAGGAATTTGTCAGATTGATTTCTTTGGGATGTCATTTTTTTATATTTGCTAAGGTTTCATAAAAGGCAAATGCCTATTATGCAGGTTGTGAAATAGTACACTTTTGCAAGATTCACATTTAGATATATTGAATGGGATTGCTTTCAAATGCTATGACACTAGCTTCAAGTGATTTAGTTATTTTGAATGGATAACCTTTTTGGTTTTTTCATTTTTCTTGCGCTTTGACATCATAGAGTGGGTGTTTTCTGTGAAAAATAAATATTTTAATTTATGTAAAGGCTAATATTTTATTTAGACTGGTAATCTTTAGGTTTTCAATTTAAATAAATTTAGTTGCCATATTTGATTAAATAATTTTGAGAAATAGTCAAATTTAAGTTAACAATCAATTTTGAAAGAAAGCATTTTTATGTTTATTTCTAAAAGGATCTAGTTTTCAAAATTAAACATATAAAGTTGTTTAAGATGATCAAGAAACCTTCATGAAAATAAAATGACCATATGAAAATTTCAAGTTTAAATTCTTAAGAAAGTTTGGATATAAATTAAATTTACAATTTGAAATCTTAATATTAGAACTGAAAGCAACGATATAAGAGATAAATTTGCAAGAAAAAAAAAATTGAAGGATGTAAACATGTAAGTCTAAGAAAATTATATGAATCCAGTTCATAATCAACGCTAGTTAAAGCTCCAATATGATTTATGCTATACTAAAATTCGGTGTAACCCACAGAAGAATGGATATAGGACAACACAAACACACTGTAATCAATCAGAAAATTAAGAACTCATTAGAAAACTTACGTAGTTGATGCCTCCACTGATCAAGCTGAACACGGATCCATTAATCTGAGTGTATTATACACCACGACACTGGAACACGAACAGAAAAAGAGAAGTTGATGTTTTTTTACTAGTCTTTCTTATTTGATCTTATAAATTTATTGATATTTTATATCAATTTTTGTCACACCTTTTAACCTGTGTTTTGACTGCCGTAACTATTATTTCAATTACATTTGTTAACGAAGAGTTGAATCCACGATGTCTCTTCTTCCTATTCTTTTCAAACCCTTCAAATCAACCATCTCATTCATTAACGTCTACTCAAATAGTTTGAAACATCTCAGTTTATTTATGTTTCTCAATTTTCATTTTGGATATAGTATAATATTAAACACGGCTTGGTGTTTCAAGATGGAGGTTTCGTTTTGTATCCGCTGTAATAGTTCCTTTTTCATCTCTATAAATATGAAAATTTTCACTTTGCCCATAAAAAGAGATTTTTCAAATTGTGTAATTTAAGTTTTTTTATGACTTTTAAAGAAAGCGTGATGAGTTGGTGAAAATATATGGGAATCTAGAGATAAACTTTTACACATGAAGGTCTACCCAATTGTTGACATCATTTTTAGTTAGAAAAATATTCATTCTTATATTAATGCATAAAAATCTCATCTATGATGACAATAATGACCACATAATTAACTAAATTTGTCAACATTAATCAAAATTAGTAAGAAAACAACTGCACAATTGGGCGGGAGAACCAAGGTTCAAATAACTGAGGACTTAGAGATAAACTTTTTCACAAGAAGGCCAACACAATTATTGACATGATTTTTAGTAGGAAAAAATATCCATTCTCATGTTAATGCACAAACAACTCATCTATGATGGTAATAATGATCACATAATTAACCAAATCTGTCAACGACATCTAACATTAGTGAAAAACAAAACTGCATAATTGGGTGGGGATAAGGTTCAAATAATTGGGGATCTAGAGATAAACTTATGCACAAGAAGGTCAACCCATATGTTGACATAATTTTCAGTAGAAAAAAAATATTCATTCATGTTAATGCACAAACAACTCATCTATGGTGTAATAATGATCATATAATTAACCAAATATGTCAACTTTATCCAAAATCAATGAAGAACAAAATTGCACAATTGGGTGGGGACATGGAAATAAACTTTTTCACAAGAAGGTCAACACAATTGTTGACATAGTTTTTAGTAGGAAAAAATATTTATTCTCATGTTAATGCACAAACAACTCATCAATGATGGCAATAATGACCACATAATTAATCAAATCTGTTAACATCATCCAAAATTAGTAACAAAAACTGCACAAAGGGTGGGGACCAAGGTTCAAATAACTAGTAAACCATATTTTGAAAAAACCATATTCATTTGCATGTTTAAGTAAAGGTATTATCCTCAAACAAACATTATAGGTTGCTAACACTTTTCCTATGAGTAACCGACTTTCGGATTCAAAATTTAGTTTTTGTAGACTGTCTTATTTTACGATTTTTTATAGTTTTTCCAAAATAAACTATGGTAGCAACTCCAACATCTCTTTTTCAACTTCATTCTTTTTGGTTCGTCATTCTATCACGATTTCAATTGCGACAATGACAATAACATAAAAAAGAGTAAGGACGTAAGTGTTATAATTCAAACAATTTGAGAATGCCATGAAAAGGAGAAATGGAAAATCTAGTGATAAATGTAGTAATTTGGGTTATTGCTTTCATAATTTTCCTTTACCAGTTCTTATTAATAATTAATTTTCTTTTGACCTTTATCTACTATTCTATATCTAAATACAATATATATATATATATATATATATATATATATATATATATATATATATATATCCTCGGTATTTGGTCGAACAGTTGCTTGATGCGAGCCATAATGTGTTGGTCCTAGGTTACTCGCTCAATAGTTGATCAGGCGATTATATAGTACATAAGACCCCCAGGCCTAAGCCAGAAGTATCTGGCACTGGGGTTTGATAGGTGATCTCTTTGGCGTGGTTGACAGTCTGCATTGGAGGTCCTCACATTTAGCATGCACGGTTTACCCCGTTCGACTACTTTCAAAATGTGTTTGGAAGTGACTATTGGCGGGAAGAGGCGTGCATCGCTTCGTGTTTTGCGCCTAGGGGAACTTGTTGAGGTATGCAATATGGATCGTCAGATGATGTTAGGTCTGACCCTTGATGATTACATGTTATTTTTCTATAAATAGGGGTGGCCTTTCCCGTCCTTTTCACCATTTTCTCCTACTCGCTCTACATACCGCAAGATTATTTCTTCATTTTAGGTAATAAAATATCGACTGTCTAAGTGTCTTCGTCTGAGGAGTCATCGGGAAGGGGTGACATGAGGTTTGTTGGCGATGACTCGCGATCTTTGTCTCCAAGCTTTGTGTCCTCCTCGATCTTAGAGACAACTACGCAGGATGGTGTCTCAACTGATGACTCAACTAGAGTAGATAATGATAGGGTCGTGCATAAGGTTGCAGTTGGTTTACACTATGGTAAGGTGGAGGTTGATGCCCGTAACGAGCGAGAGGAATGCCAAGGCGCCCTGCCGATGCTAACAGGTTATGAATAAGTGTCCCACGAGGTGGGTGAGTATGTCACCTGTTTTCATACGGGGAGGAACTTGGAGGATTGGGTCAAACAGGTCTGTATTGTGCGAAATGGGGAGGATGCATCATTGATCAAGCTGACGGTTTGCAAGGGAAACAAATGGGTTTATAATGGGAAGGGGAAGAACGCTGAGGAGTTTTTCTTCAAGTACACTTTCCCCTTCGCCCAAATGTACATTCGGGTTCCCTTCACCAACTTACAAGCGGATGTGTTGAGGGAATTGAACTTGGCTCCCACCCTGCTAGATTCGAACGACTGAGTTTGCATGCAAGCATTCACAGTGATATGCGTCACTTTGGATCTCACCCTCACCTAGACATTTTCCTCCATTTCTTCCACACTCGAACGATCATCAAGCGGGGTTGGATAATTTTAATCTATATGAAGGGGAAATTGTTGTTCAAACCATATGTTTTATTTGCACTGAGTGGCGCTCCTTGGTAGCCCCCGTGTTGTCCTCCTGTACGATTTTCAGAATACTATCCCTAAGTTTGGTTCATGCAGGCTATTCCATTTCTATTTGGATAGAATGTTGAGTGGTCTGCTCCAATCGGACGATTGTGTTTTAAGCCCCAACGGCATTCTCGACCCTGGCCACATTCTTGGCGCGCAAGGTCGCCAACTCTCCTTTCTAACACTGCTGCATTTCTAACATCTACTACTGGAACACTATGATCATCTCAGTCGGATCCTTTGAGTTCATGTTTCTTGTGGTCATCATTGGATATTCTTCAGGATCCTTCAGTCCCATGTGTGTGCCAAAATGTTTTGGTTATGGGGTTAGGAATCACAATTAAAACACTTATTCATACTTTTCTCCGAGCCTCCTAACGTTGTCTTCAATCTTAGTTACACAATTTTTCCAAGTCTTTAATACTCCGTCTCCAAGCCGTGATGGAGTGTATTTGCCAAAGGTACTCTGACACGTCAGTATTTCAAGCGTTCGATTAGCACAGTAAAATCTTAAATTCGCAATAAATGCAATCACCTTCTTACCTCAAACTCATATTTATAAATTTTGAGATGAACTTATAATTAATATAGACTTAATCATGATTCAATACTGGTAAACATATTTTACGTTTAAACTTGATTATAAATAATACTTAAAGTTTTTAAATATTTATAACCATTCGGTTATCTTGATCAAATGATTACTTAATGTGAATCCTAATGCACTAATTCTATGCCATTTGATCAATTGCTTAACAGAAGGCCAAATAATCTAACTTGTCCTACCAATATAAACACCAAAATTTATTTTTGGTTATCAAAAGAATGCATGAATGAAAACATTTTCTACATTTCCTTAATTCATTTTCCTTAACAGTGTGTATATTCTTTTTTTTATCAATTTTTTTGTTATTTATTTGTCATTTAAGATTAAGTTAGGTAGGAGGTGCACTTCAGATAAAATATCTGTGTCTTTGAACGATTCAGATTTATCACAGTATTGATATTTTAGTTGGTTTTGAGAAATATTAAAAAATAATTTTACTCAATAAATTTATGAACATGATATTTTAACAATTTTTTAACAAATATATTATTATTTTGTTGATTTATATATTTTAAACGATCAATCTCGTAATTATATAAAAAATGGTAAAAAGGTTATAAAAATTTTTTTTAAAAGACTTATATAGTTAGACATGTTTATTTTTCCTAGAAGCACTGGTATATTATTATTTATACTATTTTTTAATAAAAAATAAAAAAAAAATTCAATTTTTTCCTGAACCTGTACTGCTTGTCTACCAACTGTACTTCGATACGCCAACTCTTTGAAACATATTAAAAATTAATTTTTAATTAAAAATCGCATCCCCAAAATGAAAACTAGTTTCCAGGAATATTCTCCAGGAAATTCTCTATTTTCCATTATTACATTTCTCTTTCCCCTCTGTTCAAAACCACCACCTTTCTCTCACCACTCACGTCAAAACCCACTTCAAAAAATTCTCCCTTTTTCTCTCAAACTAATCCAATGTCCACTTTCCCAAGAAAGAAACGAGTCACTGATCCCTTCGACAACCAGGCTCGAGCCCGACTCATCGGTCACTGGAATTTTAACTCCACCAGTACCCAATGTTCCGGTGATAGCGACTCTCTCTCCCTGTCTAATCTCGTCCACGGTTTCCTAGAAGAAGACACTAACGGCTGTAGCGAGGATAAAGTGTTTGATGACTCCGACTGTGACCGAGTTGACTCAGTTAAAGGTTCAGACGATTTCGCGAGTGACTCAGCCAGGGTCGCAATCTCACTCTACAATGCTGACTCTTACCAAAACTTACTTATCGCGCATGTTTCTGAGGCTGTTGAGAAGTTTGCGATTCTGAGGGAGCAAAACGCAAAGCTCTTCCATCAGAACGTAGCAGTGTTTCTCCGAGACAGGCTGCACAACGCTATGGTATGCGAGACCACGCCGGACGCCTGTGGTGGGAACCATGAGTTCATCGACGTGGTTCAATCTGGAAGCACCACGTGGCGATACTTCGTGGACCTTGACTTCCGCACACAGTTTGAGATCGCTCGGCCTACGCAACGGTTCTTGGAGGTACTGGCTGCCGTTCCCTGCATCTTTGTTGGATGCGCTGAGGAGCTGAAACGCATCGTTTTCAGGCTGTGTGAGGCGTTGAGACACTGTTTCAGGAGCAAGGGTCTTCCAGTTCCACCGTGGAGGAAGAACCTGTACATGCAGAATAAGTGGTTTGGTCCGTGTCGTAGATCCGCAGACCCGGTTCGGATGGCTGTCAGCGGCGTTAGTTGCAGGTTGGTGGGGTTCGACAACATCGTCCTTGAAACTGGAAGTGGCGTGCTGTTCGGACAAGATGATCCAAGTAGAAGTGTTTATTAGATTATGATTATTATAATTTAATAAAATAATCATAGTTTTGTTTCTGCTATTCAGGGAAGGATCTATTTTACAAAATTGCAGTGTAAAAATTAAATTAGAACTTTGAGTTTGTCATTTTAGTACCATCACTCTATATAGTTTGAGTTTAATATTTAAAAACTAGGTTAATTTTTCTTTTGTTAATATTGCTTCTTCAGTTGAGTTATGATGTTTTTTTTATATTATTCTTATTATTATATATTAAAATGTTTATATATATATATATATATATATATATTATAAATTAATTAAAGGTAATGTAAAAAAACAACGGATAAAGTGATAGTGTCATTGTAAATTTTGAAAATGATAAATAAATAAGATTTGTCAAAAATATATACTTGGTGTACTATCCTATCTATTTTTTCAATTTATGAAAATAATATAATAGAAACACTTGAATTTATAAAATAGAAGTAATATCTTTGACTTAAAAGAATTTTATTTTATCATATAAGAATAATATTTGAATAATTTCATGTGGCTATTTAAATACTTAGTAAAATGATGCTTAATGCACAGAAATGCGGCGAATGAACATCGTTGTATTCTGAATACTGGATGGAATATTCGGAGGAACGAATATCACGTGTGAGCACAGCAGGTCCTGGTTGGAATTTGCAATGTCGTATGTTCATATATTTCTTAAATTTTCTAAATAAGATCTGTGAATTAAAAAAATAAATTAAGAAATAATTAAGACGGCGGTTTTCTATTAAGAATTATCATAAAGTTTTTTAAAGAATACGTTAAGTGATAATTAGTTTATTCAGTAACTAAAATAATAAGAATTATTTTCTTTCTTTCATTATATCCATCTCTCAGATCTTTCTATTTTGAAGACACAAAAATTAAATATATTTAATAATTTTATTCATATATATATATATATATATATATATATATATATATAACATAAGCACAAGGAGAAGGTACATAATTTGGTGGTCCACTTTGAAGACCTTTCCATTAAAGTAATGCTTTCAATATTTTATATACGTAGTCAAATTTGAATAATGAGATATGAGAAGTGTTGCTAACATTCTCTCAATGTAAATTTTTTTTTATGTATAAAAACACTGTTTAAAAGGATTTCTCAATCTCTTTTCTTTCCTATGCATTCTTAATTATTTTATGGATAATATACTTAAATCATAATTTTTTTATAATATTTAAATATCATCTACATGTTATTATGTCATTATGTGATTGATCCAAAATTACTTCACAATCAATAATAATAATTATAAATACTATTATCGACCAATCATATAATTACACCATAAATGATGTGTGATTCAATATATTAGCTAGTTTTCATAACTCAATGCAAACATTAATAAATGTATGGATGCCACCAGAACATTTTTCCTATGTTTATTTATTTATTTTGTATTTTTAACAAAATATAGAAACATACAGGAGTTTACTACCCACATCAATTATGTAGATATTGTCAATAGTTTATCAAGAAAAAACTAATGTCAATTATTATATTTTAATAAAATTTTAAAACAGTGGAAAACATACAGAGAAAATTCTTAAGAGCAGAAAGACATCAAAGTTTAGTTCATAATGTTAACATGATGTCGACATGCGTGCTTCCAGATTCTTCCTTTGATTAGAGTGTTCTGGAAAGCAAGTTACTTTTCTTCAATGATTTGGATTTTCTTTTGAAATCCACAAGCATTATGCTTTTCTTTTAGTATTGGGCAGATTTAAAAATACTTCTTTTAAAATTACACTAATTTTAAACTGGAGAAGATATTGAGATATGATTTATTAAGTACAATATAACTAAGAAGTAATTAAATAACATATTTTAATATTGTGTCATGTATTGAAGAATAAATCAATACAGAAATAAAAATCAACTCTAATTTAAAATCCTATATAGTTAGTATAATGAAAATAATTCATAATAATAATATCAAGACCAAGGCTTTTTATTTTGCTTAAAATCAATTTTAAATTAAAATATAAAAATTAAGGTTGAAAATAAAATCAATAAAATCAAATTAATAATAGTAGAAGTGGATTTAAAATTTTAAAACTTATCTTGTACGTAGTTCCAAATTTAATAAACCTCTAAAGTCTTAAGACTATTATTATTTTTATAGATTCTTTTTTATTAGAGAAGAAAGTAATAAGAGAATAATTGTTTATAAGAAGAGAATATTATCTGTTATCTTCTTTTTTATCAAAAGAAGGTTTTGTAAAGGATATATAAAATAATTCTTCAAAAATTATGCACCTTCATATTGTAAAAGTTGAAAAAGAAAATAACAATTTTTATATAGAGACCATGATAATTTCTTCTTTACTTTTTATTTTATTTATTGAATAGGGTTCACTATACTCTATAAATGGTATAAAATTTAAATTTCCATAATTTAAACCGATAAAACTACTTAACATAAATTATTTTATGATTTAAACAGTAAAATTATTTAAAATATACTATTTCTAAATAAGTTGTATAATTGAAACGATAAATTGATTGATTTATGTAATTTAAACAAAAAAATTATTTAAAATATCTTATTTCTAAATAAATTACAAAATTATAAATTCAATTAATTAATCCATAATTAATATATACAAATGAAAGGTATTAAGTGACAATTATGTTAGAGTATAATGAAAAAGGTTTGCATAAATGTTTCTAAACAAAATTCAGAAGTATTATATTCAATGATAAAACCATTTATTTACTATTTAAATTATTTAAATAGAACTTAATTACATAATTTAAAATTTTATTAATTTTATATAATATAAATAAATTAAATTTTATAAAATTATAAATTTCTATAATTGAAACTATAAAATTATTTAAAATATACTATTTTTTACTTATATAATTTAGAAAATATTATTTATTGAACTATAAAACATAGAAAATAAATTTTTTAATTATGAAATATTATATAAGATTTTAAATAGTTATATTATAAAATCATTTAAAATATATTATTTAACAAACTGGATATATATATATATATATATATATATATATATATATATATATATAAAGTTATCTACGTGTGACTATCATCACATAAATTAACAATGAGCTTATATTAAATTTTATGTAGTTATGATTTTAATGATTAGAATGACATTTATTCTGTTATAATTAAAGTTTCTATATTAAATATAAATACTTGATAAATACAATTTATAGCAAAAAAGGTATCTTCTACTCTATTAATTAGGAATAGGAATCTCACTCACATAAACCACTTTTTAACAATTTGGCTATCACACTTTACTTCCAAAGTTTGTATTAAATTAGGTATGCCACTTTTGATGAATTGTGTTTTAATTTTAAATTAAATTATTTATATTAAATTTAATGAATTGGACTAATTTGGTAAGATTATGGAAAATTATAATAACTAAAAAATATATTTAAAGTTGTTTATTATATTTTATTTAAAAATATTTATGATTTACTAATTATTTAAAAAAAAAATATTTTATTTAAAAGATATATAAAATGGTTATTATAACATAAGTTTCTTAAAAGTAGTTATTATAATATAAACGAAGATTAACTTTTAAATAAATTTATTAAAAATATATAAGATTTATTATTTTATTTTTATTTTCGTTATATATAAGAGTTTTAAAAAGAAACAGAAATAAGTATGAAAAAATATATTTAATATTTTATAATCATTAGAATATCGCATAAAATATGTTTTAAGAACGAGAATGAAGTTCATAAATATGTTTAAGAAAGAATGCAATTCACTTAAGTATATTAGAAGGAAAAGTAAGAATAATATTCAAATATAAGAAGAAGAAAGTAGTTAATAGAAAGAAGTGAGGAGTTTTAATTCTAAGAACATAGAAAATAGAATATTAGAGTTCTTAGGTGTTTTAAAATAATGAGACCGAATATTTTAAAGTTAAAATAATTTAATAATATAAATAAAATTTTTTAAACTCGTCTATTAACTATCTCTTTAGAACCCTTCCTTTGAGTTTCTTTCCCATTCTCTCTATAAAATCTAACTCCTGAATCATTTATTTGACAATTAGGAAGTGTCTAGGAGATCACAGTTAGGTAATCTCCATTCCTATCCAATCAGTTTCTAGTATAGAGCAAGTAAGTTTTGACTCATTTTCTTTCGCTCTTAGTTTGAGATTATGTTTAAGATTCTTTGGTCACATGTGATATCTATCTCTTTTTCCTCCTTGTTGATCAGAGGTTCTAAGAACTTTCTTTGATCACTTTCATAGTTTTGTAGGCATTCCTAGAGTTCCTTGTGATTGAAGCAACTATTGTGCATTTTTAAAGCTATGGTAGCTCTCTTTGAGGTAAGGGAAGCTAATGACTTTTCTTTATTTCGATATTTGCTTTGGTAGGTATAATTTATGATTTGGTAGTGAAATTATGTTGAACTGGTTGAAGTGGAGATATTTGTTTTGGTGTAACTTGTAATTTAATGATTTTTATTTATTTTTGGATGTTTGTTGTTGTGAATAATATATATGGAATGTGTTGATGTGGTTTGGACTTGCTTTGGTTATAAATTTCTATGGTATTGGAGGTTGGTAATGTTGAATTTGGTTAAAGGTGGAAAAGAATTGAACTAGTCCAGTGTAAGTGGTTTTGGTCAAAATTAGAGGTTTTGATGGGTGATTTTTAAAAGTAGGTTTAATACCTATTTTTGTCCCTCTTTTCATAGGGTCTGTTCAAAGTGGTCCTCCCTTTTTTCAAAAGTTCACTAACATCCTACTTTTCGCAAAATCGGTGCACGTTAGTCCTTTTTACTTACGACGTTAAAAAAGTTAACGACAAGTTGCTTCCTTGGTAAAAACTAAGTGAGTTGTACATTTATTTATTACGTGGCAGTATTAACCCAATTCACGTGGCAACGCTAAAACACTGGAGTAACGCAAATCGGAATTGACTACTTGCTCTCTTCTCCGCCTTCGATTCTGTGCTCCGACTTGAGACTCGTTATTGAGGAAGTGAAGTTGCTAGGGTTTGATCCTTTGAAAACTGAGTTTCCCTCTGGTGCTTCAAGCTAAAAGGGTTGTTTCGAAACCCCTTTGGGATGCCAAAATGACGTCTTAAAGAAGAAATAGGGTTGATCTGAGGATAATAAAGGGTAAAATTGGGTCTTCGTAAGCTGAAACCAAACTCAATCTTTTCTCTTCAATTTCTTCCAATTATTTGGTTGTGTAAACAACAGAAGTCGAGATATGCTTTTATGAAGGGTTAAAATCATTAGTTAAGTGCAATATTCTCAACATTTTAACCCATGCCAGCAAACACTATCATTGATTGTAGTTAATTTATGTTTTATTTTATTTTAATTTTTTGGTTGATTAAGAGGTGCAATCACTTGGTATAGGAGGCCTATGTTAGATGGAAGACACCTCTCTCTACTTTGAGGAATTGTCAGATGGGGAATGCATTGAGGTTCAGAAAGATGAAGATGGTCCGTTGATTGAATTGGATTGTCAGAATGGTTTTCCTGAGGGAAAAAAGGAATTTGTTGCACCTGCTATTGGAATGGAGTTTGATTCATACGATGATGCTTACAATTATTATATTTGTTATGCCAATGAAGTGGAGTTTCGTGTACGAGTGAAGAATTCGTGGTTCAAGCGGAATAACAGAGAGAAGTATGGTGCAGTGCTTTCCTGTAGCAGCCAAGGTTTCAAGAGAATAAAGGATGTTAATCATTTGAGGAAGGAGACGAGAACTGGTTGTCCTACAATGATAAGGATGAGATTGGTGGAGTCATAAACATGGCATTTTTATTTTATTTTCTTCCATTATATCTTCACTGATTCAAACAGAGAGCAACAAAACAATATAAATTATTTGGGGGAAATTCCGCGCAAAGAAGAAGAGCAAGATGGGAGCGTCACCAACGATGACGCCGACGCTGCCGTCAGTTGCACTACAGTGACGCGATGATTGGTATTGGCGTTGATCCTTGGTTTTTGAGTGAAGAAGCAAACCCTAATTATTTTAAAATTGAAATTGGGAACAACAATTTACTCATTGTAGCACAAATCACTTTCTTCAGAGGATGGATGAATCAGCAATTGATTTTAACACATCAATCATAAATGTATAAGTCATCAATTTTTTCCAGCTGGGCAGTCTTGCCGTTAGTCTTTTTAACGCCGTAAGCAAAAAGGACTAACGTACACCACTTTTGCAAAAAGTAGGATGTTAGTGAACTTTTGAAAAAAGGGAGGACCACTTTGAACAGACCCTACGAAAAGAGGGACCAAAATATATATTAAACCTTAAAAGTATTAGCCTAAATGATGAATTGATGATTTATAATATATGGTATTGTTCAATAGGACTTGTTTGAGTTGTGAATTGGTAAATTGGTGACCTAGAATAGGGTGATAGGTTGTTGGTTTTGTTTGGAATGGGTTTTAAGTGAAAAATAGGGGTTTAAAATAGTGAATTTTGGAAATAGTAGTTTGGAGGTGTTTTGGAGTGGTTGGGGTCTGTCTTAGAGTCAATTGTGACTTGCTCAGACCCCTAAGTTGCTAAAAAAAGGAGCTAGAACTTGTGGAATTCAATCTTGGGCTCTAAAATGAGGTTTTGGTTAATTTTTGGTTGAAATCTTGTGTTAAAATAGTTTAAAACTAGTTTAGGTTGATTTCTATATACTTGGTTAAGTCCATAGTAGCTTAGTATCTCATTTGGAAGTGGTAGAAGTTGGAAAAATTGCATATTATAGGTCATGTGGTGGTCTAGGGTTGTTATTTATGTAGTTTTAGTGTTGTAGAATTATGCAGCAAGACTAGGCGAGCAAGAGGGGATCGCCGGGGGAGTTTAGGAAAGTTTTGGCAATGAGTTCCAAAGGCTAGGTGAGGCAGCTCGCTGGACTTGGGGAGCTTGTTGTTTTTATTCTTGCTAGGCGAGTGAAATCTACTTGCTAGGCGAGTATATGGGGTTTTTGGCAGAGAGTGGTAGAGGCTAAGCGAGTCATATCGCTGGGCTTGGGAGGCTTGTTGTTTTGCCTCTTGTTGGGTGAGAAAAGGTTGCTCTCTAGACGAGTCTATGCTCATTGGCATTAATTTAGGGTGTTGGGCGAGTGGGTTTGAGGCAAAATTGGTGTTTTGGAATTCCTTCTTTTATGTGCGTAGTTTTAAATGGTATATTAGTTTATTGTATGATTTGTAGTATGGTTTGAAGCATGTGACTAAATGGAATGAGGTGTGTAAAATTTCTAAGGAGAATATTTAATGGTTGTATCAAAGTGTTATTGGTATGAATGCAGAGAGCTCAGTATTGGGGGTTATCCTGACATTCTAATGATCATTCATTCTCCCTAGGTTTGATGTGTTGGGTATTATGGGGTGAAGTGTATCCCTGTATTTAATGTGCTTGGGTGTTTTTGGACCAACATGTCCCAAAGGGAGTGCATCCCTATACGCGATAAGCTGGGTGTTCTAGGGCGAACATGTCCCAGAGGGAATGTATCCCTATATTCAATGCGATTGGGTGTTCTTGGGCGAACATGTCCCAAAGGGAGTGTGACCCTATATGCAATACGTTGGGTGTTCTAGGGCGAACATGTCCCAGGTCTGGGAGTATTTCCCTGGTTGAGTGCCTCAGCACGAACGTTTCTCTAGTGTCTACTCTTGTGATTATCTGCATTGTTAGCAATTGAAGCATGTTCAACAGATTTATGAGTCTTATAGACTGAAAACAACCTGCTTGGATTTACCTCGAGGATAACATAAATGACAGAAGTCAAACGTATCAGAGTTCATTACTGTAAACAAAGAAATAGTGTTTAATAAAAATAAACATGCGAAAACGAATTTCAACTGAAATAGAATTTAAGATGAGTCGCATTCTAGATGTTTGGGATGGCCTGTCCATTAAGGAGTTCCAGCCGATAGGCTCCATTCATTAAATCCTCCGAGATGCGGAACAATCCTTCCCAATTAGCTGCCAGCTTTCCATGAGCTCAATTCTTTCTAGCTTCCCCTCTTTTGCACCATACGAGGTCCCCTCTTTAAAGGTTCTGGGTTTCACCTTGGTATTGTATTGCCAGGAAAGCATTCTTTTCTGGGCTGCCGCTCGAATTGTGGCAACCTCTCGACGTTCGGGTTGGATGCCGAGGTTCATTTGCAGCTGTTTAGCGTTAAGATTCATATCTTGCATGCCTCACCTTAACGATGACTCTTCTACTTCTACCAGAAGCATTGTGTTCATGTCGTACGTTAGGTTGAATGAAGTCTCTCCAGTGGATCCGTGCGGGGTGCATCTGTACGCCCATAGTACCTCGGGCAGTTCTTCTACCCATAAGCTTTTAGCTTCATCGAGCCGCTTCTTTAGCTCTGTTATGACAACCTTGTTGGCAGCTTCAACCTGCCCATTTGTTTGTGGGTGTTCTACCGAGCTGGTGACATGTTTTATTTCCAAAATCTTAAGGAAATCTTCTAGTTTCTTTTCGATGAACTGCCGACCATTATCGGTGATGATTTTCTGAGGTAGAACGAATCGACATATTAAGTGCCAGATAAATTTATGCACGCGTTGAGCGCTTATGACTGTTAATGCCTCAGCCTCGATCCATTTTGTGAAGTAATCTTTTGCCACCAAGAGGAACTTACTTTGTGCTTTACCGATCGGCAGTGGTCCAACTATATCCATTCCCCATTGGTCGAACGACCATGGTGAGACAATACCATGCAGCTCTTCAGGAGGGACTCGAAAGTCGTTACCGTGTGCCTGGCAGCATATACACTTCTTGACGAACGATTCACAATCACAATCGATCGTTGGCCAGTAATACCCCGCTCGCAGTATTCGGGCCCTATGAGTACACTTTCCTGATTGCAAACCACATATTCCGTGGTGAAGCTCTTCTGGAACATAATCTGCCTCTTCCGTTGATAAGCATTTTAACAGCGACGTGGTGTACCCTCGCCTATACAAGTCATCAACTATACACAAAAAATGAGCGATACGTTTAGAGTCGGATATACTAACCTTTTCTCCCTGTTCTTGCTTCGTCAATAATTCTCGTATGCCTTGTCGCCAATCGACTTTGGGTGCCACTACATCAGTGGCAAAGGTTTCAACCACAGGCTTGTCGAGCGTCATCTTGATGACTGAAGACAGTTGTGCCTTTTTTGGAATGGGTAAACTTAGACAGGAGATCTGCTTTGGAATTTTGTTCCCTTGGTATGTGAACAATGCTGACGTTGATAAAATATTTAAGAAGGTTGCTAGCTTTATGAAAATAACGCAGCAATTGATTATCCTAGACTTGGAAGGTCCCTTTCATGTGACCGACAACTAGCTGAGAGTCCATTCGACATTCTAAATGAGTAATTTCTAGCTCTTTGGCTAGAGTATTCTGCTTCATTATTGTTGGTTTGAAAACTAAAAATCATGGCTTGTTCAATAACAATACCGTTTGGCCCTTCCAGGACAATGCCGACTCCTCCACCCCTTCTGTCTGAGGAGCCATCTACATTAAGATACCATAGTTGCACTGAGCCGTCAGGTATAAGTGTTAGTTCAGCTGTAAAATCTGCTAGATGCTAACCTTTGACAGATCCCCGAGGTTCAAAGCGTAAACCGAATTCGGAGAGCTGGACAGACCAGGAAACCATCCTTCCTGCTAGGTTAGGCTTCTTGAGAATCTTATCGACTGGGTGATTCATGTGTACTACCACTTGATGGCTTTGAAAATACGGTTGAAGACGACGCACTATTGTTAGGAGGGCCAGAGCCACCTTTTCTATTTGGGAATACCGCTCTTCCGCCCCTGTAGAGTTCTGTTGAGGAAATAGATCAACTTAAAATCTGGGGCCTCTCGGATAAGAGCGACACTTACAGCGTTGTTGGATGCGACTATGTATAACTGCAAGTCATATCCTGTTACCAGTCGGACCATAATCGGAGAACTGTTGAGGATATCTTTGACCGCAAAACAAGCTTTTTCGCACTGATTGTCCCAGTGTTGGGTGATTCCTTTCTTCATGTTCTTAAGAATAGGTTTGATGTGCTCTGCAAATTTCGGGATGAAACTTGACAAAGCTGTTAGTCGGCCAACCAGGCGCTGAACCTCCTTCAAATTAGTGCGGCTTTGCATCTCCAGGACCGCTTGACATTTATTCGGATTGGCCTCGATTCCTCTACAAGTTAGCATGAACCCTAGAAACTTTCTGGTCGGTAGCCAAAGGTGCATTTGACAGATTTAACCGCATATCGTACCACCGTACCTGAAGGAAGACTTCAACTAAATCTTTTAAGTGTTTCTCTACTGACTGACTTCTAACGACCATGTCATCCACGTATACCTCCATACATTTTCCAATTTGGTAGTGGAAAATTTTATCCATGAGACGTTGATAGGTGGTGCTTGCATTTTTTAAGCCGAACGACATTACCTCATAACAGTAATTGGTGCGCTCGGTTATGAAAGTTGTTATCTCTTGATCTGGTACATACATTGGGATCTATTTGTACCTTGAATATGCGTCAAGAAAGCTTAGCATCGTTTGTCTGGAAGCCCCATCCACCAAGCGATTGATGCTTGGAAGAGGGTAAGAATCTTTAGGACATGCTTTGTTGAGATTCGTGAAATCAACACACATTCTCCACTGGACGTTCGACTTTTTTACCATGACGATGTTCGCTATCCATGAAGTGTAAGTTACCTCTATGATGAACTGAGCCTTCAATAGCATGGTGACCTTCGCCTGTATTGTGTCTCACTTTTCTTCACCGAATCTCCGCTTCTTTTGAGCGACTGGGCGTGCTTCTATGAAAATGGACAACTTATGTATCATGACACTTGGGTGGATTCCCAGCATGTCGGCGGCTACCTAGGCGAACAGATCGACATTGGCTTTCAACATTTCTGCCAAATTACGCTCATCGTTCGGCTCCAAACCTCCGCCAATTGTGGTGGTTTGAGACTCGTCTTTTCCCAGCACGAATGTCTTGGCGTCTCCCTGCGATCGACAAGGTTGGTTCTTAGGTCGAGGTTGATTGTTGTTGTCTTTTCCCCCTTAGTCTTCCTTGGGGGTACGAAGGGTGTGACCTTTAGGCCAACAACATAACATTGCTGGGCCATTCATTGATCGGCTCTCACTATGCTGATAATGCCCTTTTCTGATGGGAATTTCATAGCTAAGTAAGGGGTGGATATGATGGCTACGAAAGCATTCAAGCAAGGTCGTCCTAGTTGTGCATTGTATGAAGTGTTTGCCTCTACTACTAAGAACCTTATTCTGAGCTCTCTTGCTTCCTTACCTGTCCCAAGTTGAGTCCTTAGGTCGAGATATGGTATCAATTCGTCCCTGGACCGACCTCTCTTGCTCAGGATCACGAGTGCGGCTTCGGGAACGTCTCCTATACCGATCGTCCCTCCGAGATGGAGGCTCAAGACTTCTACATGAAGTTCCTCCTCTAGGGGGCTTCTTGCTCTGGCCGCTTCTCCCTAAGGTAGCCCGCACGAACGAGTCTTTCTAGTTCATCTTTCACCGTGGTGCAGTCCTCTGTGTTATGACCATGATTTTGGTGAAAACGACAAGTTCTACTATCATTGGCATTTTTTGGTGAGGATTTCCTTCAAACCGTGAGGAGTTTGGTGTGTAGGGCTTCTTCAAGTACTCCTTCCCTGGGTGCGTTAAGAGCTGTGTAATGATCGTAGTTGGGTGTCTAGGCTAAGTCTTTTCGAGCAGGCCTGTCACCTTTGTTGTCGTTATAGGATAGTTTCGCTTCCTTTTTATTCCCATTGGTAGGGATTTCCTATTGTTATTTTCTCCTTGAGTTCCTCATGTCCTTAATACAAATAAATTTAACAATCTTTTCCTAGAGCTCTTGCATAGTTTTTGGTAGCTCGACATACAACTGTTCAGCAAAGTATCCTGGTTTTAAACATGTGGGCAAATTGTTGATGATGAAAGTGTGATTCACGTCTTTCACTCATCGTGCATCCTCGTTGTACCCCTACATGAACACTTATAGGGTTTCATCTTTCTCTTGCTTGGTGTTTACCAATTCTGCGGGTGTCATCTCTTGCCTTCGGTTGGCAGCGCCATCGCATCAATGAAGATTCTAAGGTGGTTATCTGGGTCCGTAAAGCCATCATATCTTTCTAATGTCGAAGGAGGCTTCTTTGGCATGGAAGTCTGCATTATGGTTTCCATAAACGGAAGTAGATTGGGTGGCCGAATGGTTTGAATGGGTGTAAGCTCAGTATGGATAGATCGCCCCCCATTACGACTACCCTCATTATCTCTGTTTGAGGCGGATACTTCGGGTGGGGGTCGTTTTGCCCTTAACGCCACAATTTCTTCTGCTTGTTTGCACTGAATCTCTTGTTTTTGCTGTATGGTTCGTGCCTACGCCTCTATCTTTTCTTGTAACTCTCTGATCAGATCTTTGGTGCTGTTGTTTTCCATGTTTCTTGTGGTCACCATTAGGTATCTTCAAATCTCCGGGCGCCACAGTGGGCGCCAAAATGTTTCAGTATGGATGTGTGGGATCGAGAGACTAACCTTGCTGACGTGTCTCTACCGCTTTTGGATGCCTGGGACGCTCGCTCCTTTGCAATCTAGGTCGTTCGCTCTCCTTCTAGAAGTCGCTCGCGCTCCTTCAGCCTGCACCGTTCGTTCTCCTTCACCAACTATCAACACCCAATTTCGTCTGGGTCACTAAATACTATACGCATTTTCTTATTTATCTTATTTTATTTCTTTTTATTTTAGTTCTTTTTATTATTCTATTTTTTTTTATCTTACGTTTCCTCTTATTAGTTTCGTTTCTAACTTTGTTTTTAATTTTTATTTTTAGCTTTGTTTTAGCATAACTAAAAAAAATTTTAATTAAAAAAAAAATAATTAAGAAAAGAAAAAGGTTTAAAACATTTTGTTTTTTTATTATTATTTTATTTTATTTTCTTTTCTTGGTTTTCCTTTTAAGTGTTGATTATCATAATTAAACGTAGTTAAAATTGATTAAGCATAATTAATTTAGTTAAAAAAAAAGAAAAAAAAAGGGTTAGAAAGTAGTGTTTGTCGTTTGCGAAAAGAGGAAAACGGTTTTTCTGAAAAAAAAAGGGGGCGCGGATGGGTTTTGGCAGAGGAGTCCGGATTGTCGGAGGGCACGGGGCAGAGAAAAACAAAACGGTAAAAGGAATCGTGGGTGAGGGGATAAGGGGAAAATCATCCATTTTCCGGAGGGCACATCTTCGAGAGGGCATATCCATTGACTTGCACAGAGAGAAGAGAAGGGACCATCACTGGAAGCACGAAGCCGGCCAAGATCAGTAGAGCTCCAAGAGGAGGGAACCTCTCTTCACCGGATCACAAGGCAACGAAGACTTGGTTTCCGCAGAGGTATCATCAGGAGCTGAAGTGTTGATTCTTAGACATCTCACCGCCGGCATCAATCACGTTCTTCTCGTTGCAGCAGCCCCTAGAGACGCTGAGCAGTAACACACAAGCTCCTAGAGGTAAGCTGAACCTTCCTCTACTCGCTCTAACAAATAGCTTACTGTATGGCGTGAGGCATTTTATGTTTGCTGTTGCATTGTGTGTTTCTCATTGCTCTGTTTAAGAGTGTTATTGTGTATGAATTTTCATCCTTCTTCCCTTTCAATCACCATCATCACCAGCTACTATAACCAAATATCATCATCACCATTTTTCATTCCCTCACTCTATCTCATGTTTCCCAAGTCAATCCACCCCTTACTGGAACCTCCGTCCCAACTCACGCACAACACAAAATCACAAAAATAAAAAACAATCACCAAGAACCAAGACTCAATCTCCTACCGTTTTATACTCTATGTCTAGCAAGAGGCCTACGCTCTTCATCTAAACCCAACATCATCTTTCACCTGCATCAATCAAAACATAGAGAAATTAACTCACAAATCCCATGCCAATTCGTTCAAAGTTGGTCCTCTAAACCAACCCCAACCCCGAGTTAATCTCGGCATCATCCTTTACCTGTTCTCTTCATTTTTCTTCGGCGGCTTTGTACCTTTACGACTTGCCACCATGACCACCAATTCACTCGTGGGGACGTCACACTCCATGCGGTCTCTCACTCTCCAAACACAGGCCTTCAACTCCGGAGATTTTCTCTGATTTCCAAGCTTTGGGGAGAAAGAACATTTCTTTGAACTTGCACCCGCATCGAATTCGCCTTCAAATTTCTTGTGCTGCTAAAGCGGAGGCAGTGGACAAGGTTTGCGAAGTAGTAAAAGCAACTGGTCGTGGCTACGGGTGAAACTGTGACTGCAGCTTCAACACCTCAAAAACTTGGGGCTGATTCCCTTGGCACGGTGGAGATCGTGATGGCACTCAAGGAAGGATTCGGTATTTCCGTTGAGGAAGAGAGGCTCTAGGTCTCTCGAGTTTTTTGTGAGCGAAGAAAGGAGAAGAGGAAGGGGCTCGGTGGTGCGATAACGCCGACGTCGCTGTTGTTGTTAGAGAGGATCTTGGATGTGCTGCGAAAGAAAACCCTCTTCCTGGGTTACTTTGATGGAGAGGAAGGAGATGTCCACGCGACTAGGGTTCACGGCGGCTTCCGAAGGCGCGGTGGTTGCTCACGGTAGAGTGGCCGGAGGTGTTCGGTCGGACGACGTGGTGACCGGCGGCAACCTTGGCCGTGACTGGTGGCGCCCTGGCTCGAGCCGGTTGGACTCGCTCAGGCGACGATTGACGGAGGAGGGGAAGGCTTGGCGCGGCGATCGACTGGACGCCTGGGTCGACGAAGGTCGCCGGCGACCCCTTTGGCCGCGTCGCAGTGGCCGTTCGGTGGGACAACGACGAGTGCGTGAGGGGACGGCCGGAGGAGTGGTGTGCGTGGGCTCGAGAGAGGCGAACCCTAAGAGAGAGAGAGGCGGAGAGGACGCCGTGGCCGGCCATGGTTCCGACGACACCTATGGCCGCCGGCGAGGTCGAGGTTGGTACGAGTGTTGGCGCGATGGTCGAATCTGGCTCGGAGTGGCAGTGCGTCGTTGTGAGGGAAGCGAGCTCGAGGGTCTCGTTTTGTTTCTTCGAGAGAGACTCTCAGTCTCATAAGCATGTGAGAGTGGAATGAAAGGAAAATGGGAGAACCCCTAAAGGGGTTTCTGAGTTTGGGGTATTCAAAATCCTGGGCCGGCGCTGGGCCTCTCAACCAAAAATATCCTTTCTGCACCCCGTTTTCTCCTAAACCGCACCCTTTTCCTATTGGGCTTAGGCCCAATCTGCAATTGGAAATGAATTAGGTTTGTACACCCATATTTTTCATTTTTACCACCGTTTTTCTACTTGGGCTTAGGCCCAATCTGTTATCAAAAGTAAATCAGGTTTAAACAACCTATAGTTTTGTATTCTAATTATTTATTTATTATTTTTATTTTTTATTTGCAATTTTATTTTTAATATCTACTTATTTTGAAATATATTAATAATATATAGGAAAATACAAATAAATATTTAAAAGGTTTAAGCACACGTGCGACCATCCGCGTCAGCCTTGTGTTGAAAACCTGTTTCTTCTTCTTTTTTAAAATTAACAAAAAATTATTATTATTTTAAAAGGTTTAAGCACACGTGCGACCATCCGCGTCAGCCTTGTGTTGAAAACCTGTTTCTTTTTCTTTTTTTAAAATTAACAAAAAATTATTATTATTTTAAAAGGTTTAAGCACACGTGCGACCATTCGCGTCAGCCTTGTGTTAAAAACCTTTTTCTTCTTCTTTCAAAAATTAACGAAAAATATAAAACATCATGTTTTCAAACAATCATCCAAACATAAGCTAGAACTACGTAACCCTGATTTCTCAGTCTGACTGAGAATACGTAGGAGCAAGGTCAATCCTTGTCGGGCCCAAAAAACACAAAAAATATTTCGTTTTCTTTAGAGTTTTATTTTATTTTTCTTTAAGGGAAGTTAAACATTTTTGAAAACCACATTTTATTCGCGTATTTAATTAAAGGTACTACCTTAGGGCAGGCGTTGTAGGGTGTTAATACCTTCCCTACACGTAACCGACTCCCGAACCCAGAATCTGGTTTTCGTGGACTGTGTCTTTTCTTTATGGTTTTTCCGTAGTTTTCCAGAATAAACTATGGTGGCGACTCCAAATCTCCTTTTTTCAAAAACCCGTAAACGGTTTTCTTTTTTGGATCGTCGTCGTCCCGTCGCGATTTTCCCGGTTGCGACACCAACAAAGGGGGGATGTCTACTCAGTAGTGAAGGTTAGTAAAGCAATGTGAAGATCTCAGAATGGATGTGGTTAAAGGTGATCAAGAATATAGCAGTTGGCGGTTAACTAGGAAATTTTGGTGATCAAGTTAGAGGTATGGTGGTTCTTAGAAGGAGCAAGAGGAGGTAAATGAGTATCAGTCAAGGGTTGATTTGAAGTCAAGATTAGTGGAAGTCTTAGAAGAAATTTACAAGAAGTAGCAGAAGATAGATGTGGGTTGGCGGTGTTGCAGACACCATAGGGTTGGTTATATGAAAGAAAGGTTCTTAAAGGTTGAGGCGTAGAGGTTTAGATTTGTTTAAGGGATAATGGCTAAACCGATCTACACTATTGAACACTAGAGCATTTTAGCATAGAGGAAAGCTTTTGCATGTTAGTAAGGTTGTCGGAAAGTAGTATGTTGTCAAATAGACGAGTATAATAGAGAAATGTGATAAGGGTAGGTTATTCCTTCTATCTGTTAAGCGAATTTTTGAGGTCGAACATCTTTGATGTGTGGGAGAATGTGAGAACCTGAAAATTGGGATTAAAAGAGGGGATAAGCATACTATACCAATAAAACCAGGCTATTTTTCTAGTCTAAATAGATTTTAATACCATCCTGGTTCATTAGCATAAGCACCCTGTCTCTCTCTAGAAAACCAGTTCTTCACTTCTCTGCCTTCTCTCTACCACATCTTCTCACAGAATCCTTGCATTGTCGATTAGGTGGTGTCCACGCGTTCCTGGAGTTGAGGGCTTCCTATCCATCCGATTAGTTTCTCGTTCTTCAGCTCGTAAGATGTTCTTCCCATTCTCCGTGCTCTAGGGTTTTGCTCATGCAACGATTCTGTCTTGCATGTAGTTGGTAGCTTCTTTCTTTACTTTCTAGCTCGAACTTGATTTTAAGAGTTGTTCTTCATCAATGAAAGGTGATCTATAGGTCCTGTTAAACTCATCTTAGTGTGGGGGGCACTGCTTTGGGGCTTTCCAGTGAGTTGTACTGTTGTTACCAAGGTAAGAGGAGCTGGTTATATGTGTTAAATTATTTGTATGATATGAATGTATGTTAAGTTATGAAATAAGTATGTTCTGGGGCTTAAATATTAGATTGTTGTACTTAAGTGGCATGTGCTTTAGCATTGAACCTATGCAGTGAAATGTGATGCTTGTAAGTTGTCTCTGTTGAAATTGATCTGCTAAAATGGTCCATGATTGGGGTGGTTGCATATGTGGATTCTGTTAAAACAATTGTTAGTTAGGAAGTCCAGTGTTCTAGTAGCGCTTGAGGCCATTGTAGCAAAAAGCACTCTGACGCTCAAGTTAGGCATGGGTTGTAGAGCTTTTACTCTTTAAAAAGTGATTTTGTTATCACTGTAGAGTATTTTTGAATGTGAGTAGAACGTACCTGGCTTTCATCCTTGACCTTGTATTTATAGGTTATCACAAGCCTAATAAAATATAAACAGACTTACCTTAAACAGTTTTACCTTAAAATCCGGTTGGTTGCTCATAAACAACTTTATCAATATCTTTAATCAGATATCTTTGATTACTTTACTCTCTGCTGGACTATTAGCCCAATCACTTAAATGCTGACCCAATTGGCCCAACATCGTTTAACCTGGTTTGACTTTTGACGAGCGTTGAACCTGATTTGACTTGGTTGACGAGCGCTGCTACAGTGGATAGACCGATCGTTGTTGAGTGTGAACCGCTCGCCCTATATATTGTACTATACACTAATTAAATTAAAAATATACAATATTTCAATATCTAACCTAGAATGTAAGAAAAAAAAATGAAGAATTGTATGGGAAAGACTGTCGGGAGGAAGAGTGACACCAATGAAGGAGAAGAACAAGGAGTAAGGCACAAAAGAAGGGAAAACATAATAGGCATACAAGATGAATTTAGCGAAGGCAAAGGAATGATTGACTAATGAAACCACGAGCAATGTGGAGACTACTAACAATGATGCAAATGAAAACCCTAGTATAGCATACACTCATTTAATGATTTAGAGAGTTTGATGCGGACTTAACCAGGATGCAAAGTTATAAAATATTACGAGTCATATAATTATGAAATATTAGGGATCATAAAATTATGAAATATTATGGGTCATATAATTATAGAATATGAGGTGTCATATAATAAACCCTATATTTCCTAAAAAACAATTCATCTCATTCCACTAAGAGATTTTTGCTTTATTGGAGCAATCCAAACCTTAGTCCATGCAAAGTATTGCTCGACAATACAGAGTTTATGAGAAAGTCATTCAAAACTTGATCCAAGAATTTTCCCTTTCAAAATACGGATTTAGGTGATGTACACTTAAATGAGTGAAAACTTAAGCGAGTGTATATTATAGTGGCATTTGTTGGAAAACTGGTAGGCTTCGTTTTAACACCAAGAGAGGGAGGGGGGGTGAATTGGTGAGTTTTCAAAATCAGAGTTTTTTCGCAATCTTTTACACAAAGCACAAAACTTTACAAACTTTCTTGAATCACAAGTAATAGAAATTAAACTGTAGCGGAAAATCAAAGTTGACTACGTGAAATGTAAAGTCGCTGAATGTAAAAGAGTAGGGATAGAGAATTCAAATGCAGGTTTTTATACTGGTTCGGCCTCAATGCCTACATCCAGTGTCCTTCCAATCCTAGGAAGCAAATGCACTATAATGGTCAAGGTTTTTACAACAAGGCTTTTATAAAGACCTACACGTCAAAAATATAAAACACCTCTCGAACCCTCTAACTAAAATATAGGAAGCAAATGCTAGGAAGCAAATGCACTATAATCTGTGCATAGTCACGAGCTTAATTCGACTTCCCCATAATGAAGTCGACTTACAGCTTGCAGTAATGCCACACAATGTAAGTTCATAAAAGTGCATGTAGTTTTCCTTTTCCAAAACAAATGTAATGCAATCACAACAGATGTCACATATATCATAATAGTGAATATGCATTCATATATCAGATTTCATACAAACATGTTCATCAAGATAATAATCAATATTAAAGATTGGAACATGTAACACATTACAATACATGTGTTATTAAACATGTGTTGTTGTCATAAAAAACCAGAGTGATATAGATATTGTGTTGTCAACAATCTCCCCCTTTTTTGATGATGCACAACCATGATTAATAAACAACCTTGTTTGCATAAGAACAAACCAAATTCAGAGTAAGCACATGATATAAATCAAATTTCAGTTCAAATACTCTGAATGCAACACAATCAATCTGCAATATATCAAGCAGATAGTATTTCACAATACTTCTCCCCCTTTGTGCATTAACAAAAAAAGTATGCTTCTAGATATGATATGTTGATAAACCAGACAAAGATGCATCAATAAGAAATATAAGAAGTTAGAAAACATGTAGTGATGCTCCCCCTATCATATATATTTACATGAAAAAGATAACTCCCCCTAAAGTATAGGCATGTGAAGAAATATTTGTAAATGTGTAAAGCTCCCCCTGTCATTATGCATATTTTTCTCAATCAAGTTCAGATTCACAATATAGTACAGTAACAATCAGAGCATACATCCAGTATAAAACAAAATTGTAACATGTATATGATTTTAAGCAAATTCATCATGCATAGATACAATCATCAACAATCTCACAATATAATCTCATATATGAATCCCACAATTAGAATCAGAGATATATTGCAATAAGCAGAATAAGATAATCAATCAACACAATAACCGAATTCCAGTGATGGAATTTATAATCCTGTTAAGATCGAGTCGATTGAATTATTATCCTAGTCGATTCCATATCTTCTTAGTGAGTTATGATTCCAGCAGTGATTTACAAGCAATGTTTCCTACAAAACCTTTCAGAGATCTCTTGCAAATCAAGCAATTTAGTTATGCAAGAAAAATAATCCAATAAGAAGTGAATATGCAGAGTAATGTAACAGTTTAAACATGCATAGTCAGCTTCACTCAGTACTAAGTCGATTCAGTCATTCAATCAAAGCAGATATAATCAATCAGATTAAAGCAATTGAATTAGAATCAAAATACTGATATTCATTACTTGTTCAAAGATATTACAATGATAAGATCAGAACAAGAACAAAAAAAAATGGCAATCTAAGCCATTATAAAAAAAAGGACATAAGACTTCTAGAGACTCAAAAGACTACTGAATGGAGAAAACTTTATTCTGATTCAGAAGATTCCTCAATCTTTTTGTCTACACTGTTCTTTCCACTATCTGAATCATCTACTGATGTGTCTCCAAAAGCATTATACGAAGAGCATAATTCATTTTTCTATGCAACTCAGATAAATAGTTTTGCAGAATAATCAACTTATCATTCAGTCTGTCAAGTCTTTTATCAACATGTCTTTCAAATATCGTCTGAGGATGGAACTTATATCTAGAGGAATCAACGTTCAAAGGATTCAATTCATCTGTTGTAGGAATATCATCAAGCATAATCCAGTCCTCCTTTAATTTTCTGAAACCAACAGAGTCTAAGAAAAACTTTTCCATTACATTTTTTCTTGTTGTAGTGGATGACCCTTTCATTTGTGAGGTTCACTTTTTGCAGTTTTAATACAGTGCTTATGAAGACCCCATACAGCAGACAGAGTCCATTGCTTTTTGTAAACTTCATCATATGATCACGAATTACAAAGGCCCAATTTGTTGGAGTGTCAGAAAATAGAGCATATAACAGATATATGTCTTCTCCATTCATCAAAGATTGATCATCCTCCCTTGGAAGTAGTATCCAAGTTATCATATATGCACATAGACATTCATCCATCCTTAAGTATCTGATGCTAAAAGATTCATCTTTATAAGCTAAATCAGAATTCTTTAAGAGACAATTATACAAGTCTCTTTTGTCAAATCCTGAAATTCCATGATGTGATAAAAGACCTTCTTGTTGAAGACCTGCTACATTCTTCCAGATGTCGTGATCAATGGTGATGTCAACACCTTTCACTTATGACTTTAGACTGTTTCCTTCTCTTCTCAGGTTGGAATAGAAAACTTTGATTAGGTTATGATAACAATCACCTTGCATTTCAACAAACTTTGTTAAACCTTCCTTGACCAGCCATTCTTGAAATTTGAATCCTTCATTGCGATGGAACAGAATGCTCATGCGTTTGTGTCGCATTACTTCTTTGAATCCCTACTTGCAGATAAAGTCGGTTCTTTGGTCATCATTACTGAACCAGCCAAAAGGATAAGCCTCCCTCATTGCATACATTGGACGTTTTCCAGAACGAGATGAAGACGCAGCCATTTCCCAAATGTGTGGAAATATCTTGAGTTAGAACAAGGGTTTTGTGTTCAGAGTGTATGAGTTCAAGAGTCTAAAACAAGCATATATAGAGAGAGGCACGCACCCAATTTCACTTATAAAGCCCAATTTTAAAAATTTAAATTTTAAGAGTCTAAAAACAGAGACCCTAGTCGATTTTAATAAAACTAAAGTTGACTACAGTATAACAGATAAAACTTAAAAACAGAGTGTAGACAACAGAGACATAGTCGAATAGATTCATAATAAAGACGACTAAGAGTCGTGAAATGTTTTTCAAAACAAATTTAATAATTCAACCATACAGACAATGACACATACAATCAGACATCAAACAATCAATCAATTAATGCATGATGCAGTGATGTAATACTTGTTACCTATTGTAGACACTCAAGATTATTGATATATCCAATGTAGTTCATCCTTGAGTCCTCACTGCTCATCCTTCCATCTGATTATTATCCCGCAAAACAACTCAATTTTTTGTTGCAGGTACCCATTTGAACTTAGGTCCTTGATTTTCAGTTCTAGTTAGTTGTTCCTTTGGTTTCCATACATACAATCCTTTAGGAACATCAACAGTTCTATAATAACAGTTTCTAACAGTGTGACCAACACAATTACAATAAAAACATGCATGCTTGACAGGCTTGCTTAAATCAATAAACTTCTTTGCATTGGTTCTGTTAGTTTAAGCTTTATAGCCTATTCCTTGTCTGTAAATAGCTCTACCAGAAGACTTTAATACATCATTTAAATTGTCTCTACCTTGAGTGAATTTGGCTAGCGTGCTAGTCAAGTAATCTATTTGTTCAATATGAGTAAGACATTTTTCACAATCCTTTTCTACTGTAATAGTCTCAATTTTAACTTCTTTAGCAGATAATACAACTTCATCTAAATCCTTTTGTAATTTCTCATTATCAGCCACAAGGTTATTAATTCTATGCTCAAAATCTCTTCTCTCAGAGTTAAGTAGATTAAGCTTGTATTGTAGTCGCATAACTTCAGCATGGATTTCTTTGAATGCATCAATCAGCAGATCGTATTTAACTTCAATTGGTTCATTTGAAATGTCTACATCGCTGTCATAATCATCCCATGTTGCTCTAGCCATATAGCATATGTTAAACTCCTCTTCTTGATCATGATCTTCATCACTTGAAGAGTCTGAGTCACTATTCTCCCAAGCAATGTAGGCTCCTTTTTGTTTTCTTCCTTTATCTTGAGGAAACCTTCTATTTGCTTTCTGCTTTGGCTTTAATTCTGGACATTCTGGCTTGATATGTCCTTCTTTGTCGCATTCGTAGCATTGGACAACATTTGATCTGAAGCCTTTCTTTGCTTTGCTTGGACTTGCATGATTAGTAAGTTGACTATTATTTTGCATAAGTTGACTAAGCTTTCTTATCATCATGGTCATCATTTCTTTGTCGTCCATCTCTGCATCTGAGTCATCCTCTAACTTTAAGGATTTCTTGCTTGTTGCTTTCAGAGCAATGGACTTATTTTCTTTAATCTCTTCTTCATCCTTTAGCCTTCCAAGTTTGAATTCATGTTCTCTTAACTTGCCAAACAAGGTATCCATGTTCATGCTTGTAAGGTCTTTGGATTCTAAGATTGCAGTGACTTTTGGTTGCCAGTTTCTGTTCAGACTTTTCAGAATTTTAATGTTGATCTCCTCTTTATCAAACGCTTTGCCAAGAGCCATAAGGTGATTAAAAATGTGTGTGAATCTTTTCTGGACATCATAAATTGTCTCTTCAGCCTTCACCCGGAAAAGTTCATACTCTTACATCAGAGAATTCTTCCTTGCTCTCTTGACTTCATCAGTGCCTTCATGTGTGACTTCCAAGACATCCCACATTTCCTTTGCAGATTTGCATTGAGATATCTTGAATAATTCATCAACAGTTAGTGCAGAGGCAATAATGTTTCTAGCTTTAACATCATACTGTGCTTTTCTATTCTCTTCAGTTGACCATTCAGTAGGTTTTACAAAAGTTTTTCCATCTACAGATTTAGTAGGCTCAAAAGGGTCATTTAAAGTTGCATCCCAAATTCCACTATCCACGAATTCAAGAAAGATTTGCATTCTAATTTTCCAAAAAGTATAACTTTCACTAGCAAACAGAGGTGGTCTGTTTGTAGATGCACCTTCACTAAAAAGTTTGAAAACTGGAAACCATCCCCAGGTCTATAGTCGATTCAGAGAAAAACAGAGTCGACTAGTTTTTCAAATATGTTATGAAAACCAGCTCTGGTGCCAATTGTTGGAGAACAGATAGGCTTCGTTTTAACACCAAGAGGGGGGGGGGTGAATTGGTGAGTTTTCTAAATCAGATTCTTTTCGCAATCTTTTACACAAAGCACAAAACTTTACAAACTTTCTTCAATCGCAAGTAATAGAAATTAAAGTGCAGCGGAAAATCAAAGTTGACTACGTGAAATGTAAAGTCGACTAAATGTAAAAGAGTAGGGATAGAGAATTTAAACGCAGGTTTTTATACTAGTTCGGCCTCAATGCCTACATCCAGTGTCCTTCTAATCCCAGGAAGCAAATGTACTATAATGGTCAAGGTTTTTACAACAAGGCTTTTATAGAGACCTCCACGTCAAAAATATAAAACACCTCTCTAACCCTCTAACCAAAATATAGGCAAACCACACAGCAAGACTTGCAGCAAGATATCCCCTCTCCTAAAATCTGCAATCCACTTTGAACAATCCTCAAAGTGTACCAGACTCCACGAGTCCAACCCTGTAGTCACAACAGGTACAACAGCAATCACCACGGAATGCAAACGTGAATCTTGATCCACGAGAGAACACCTCAATTGTGCAGATTCTGACCAAGAAGTAAGTGCAGTATCAATCTCCTTCAGAAACTCTTCAAAGAAATATCACAACCGTCTTCTTGATGAGTTCTTGGAGCTCTAAATCAAAGAGAAACAATCTGAAACAGAATATGAAAATGTTAGATTTCCAAAAGTTCTATGAAACAACTCAGGTCTCGTCTATTTATAGATATCTATAAAACAGACGCTCCTGTATTCGAATACGCTACTAATATAGTCGACTGTCCTTCATAGTTATAACAGATAAGTCAAATTAGTAGCAGTCCAGTCAAACAAATTAATTCCTCATTCATTACAGTTGACTTTCATTCAATGCTCAACTAATATAGTCGTTATTGTTCATGAGCACAACAGAATTTCAAATCAAACAACTAATACAGTCAAATGCGTAGCGAACACAGTCGACTTCGACACAACAGTTCATTTTAAAATTCTTTTCAATGCAAAATATCACATAGCACTGTATTTGAAAATCTATGCATAGTCACGAGCTTAATTCGACTTCCCCCATAATAAAGTCGACTTACAGCTTGCAGTAATGCCACACAATGTAAGTTCATAAAAGTGCATGTGGTTTTCCTTTTCCAAAACATATGTAATGCAATCACAACAGATGTCACATATATCAGAATAATGAATATGCATTCATATATCAGATTTCATACAAACATGTTCATCAAGATAACAATCAATATTAAAGATTGGAATATGTAACACATTACAATACATGTGTTATTAAAAATGTATTGTCATCATCAAAAACCAGAGTGATATAGATATTGTGTTGTCAACAATCTCAACAGCATGAATGTGAAGCCTAACAACAGCACAAATGCAAACCACGAGAACCAAACAACAACGATGATTGAAGTGTATATGTGATGACGAGCAACAACTAGACTAAGCGGTGACATCAATATGAATGTGTATAGAAGGGTGGACAACAATACAAAGATGGTGAAAGAGAGAGAAAAAAAAAACACAAATGCAACACAAGAAATGAAATATGAATGGGTACATTCTAAAAGAATTGGTTCTGCATCTTAAATGAAATTAACATATTGCACTTTGAATTTTTTTTATTCACAGTGAAATTTTTGAATGATGAATTGATGCTACATGATAATTTTTTTCATCATAAAAAAAACAACGGTTTTTATCTCTATATGGAATTGACGGATTACAATTTTATTTTTTATTCAAGTTGTAAATTTGAGCTGGGCATGTTCAACCAATTTTGACAACCATAAAAATTGAGTTATGCATGCATCCTCAATGGAATTATTGCAATTTAATTCTTTTTACAATCCAAATTTGAGAAGGGTATATTTACGTTTTCTTTTATAGTTTAGTTGTAAGATAGATTTTTTATTCATCTTTTGATGGTTTCTTGAATTCAAATGGAATTGATAAATTATAATTGGAATTAAATTTTATTTATGTTGTGAATGAGATATATGTGCATCCTAAATGAAATTGATGGAATGCAATTTGAAAATTTTGTTCATAGTCAAATTTACGTAAGAGTATACCATCTTCATGCTTTCCTTATTTGAGTCATATTGATCTCCCCTTCCCTTCTTTTTGGTTGAACATTGAATGGGTCTTTGTTGGGCTTTTATTAGTTGCGAGGTATGATGACAATCCTCAAGATGAAGATTTCAACAAAATATCATTACATAACGAAATTGGAGATATATCTAAAGGGGTAAACATTAGAAGAGATATAGGAATTTTAGAAATCTATTAGGATTGCATTTTTATCCTTTCTGTGCATTTTTAAGCATTTCACGAGAAAATAGTGTGTTTAATCGATTATTCTTCAAAATAATTGATTAAAGCTAATCGATTAAACCTATCTTTAATCGATTAAATGCGTTCCAGTTTCACAAATTTGAAAAACTAACCATATTTTTGTATGCTTTAAAATTCCTATCTTGTATGGTTTAATGTATGTTTAAACAATGGTTTTTAAGTTCTTTATCCTAAAATTATATGTTTTAAAACTCCTATTATGTATGTCTGAATGAATCTTTAAATTTGAAATATATTTGGCTCATATGCATACATGCTTTTATTAAGGGGGAGTATTATCTTAGGGGGAGAACACACAACTTTTTAATTATGATAAAAAAGGAGGAGAAAATGTTTAAAGCTTATTTGTGTTTATTCACTAATGCTCTTTTCTTCCATAAGTTGTGTTTTTATCCAGATTATTACTAAAAGCTTTAAATCAAAGGAGTTTTTTTATCATCATCAAAAAGGGGGAGGGGGGGGGGAGGGGAATGTTAGTAAAATGATGAAGATGAAGTTTTGATGATGTCCAAATCAAGTCAAGAGAAATCAAGATTCAAGAAGATGTTATGAAGACTTGTATTGCAATAGAAAGCTTTTGTAATAATTGTAGTTTGATGTTTAGGACTTAAATTTTTAGTAGGTTTTGATTCCATGTACTTTCATTCTATGTATTTGATATTCAGAATCAAAATCGCACTGTTTTAATCAATTAAACCTAGTATTAATCGATTAAAACAAAGTAAGAGCTGAAAACTCAAACTGTCACGAAAATAATCGATTAAAATATCTTTTAATCAATTAGTTAATCGATTAAAGGTGACCGTTGGAGTTTTCTAGCCGTTAAAACTAGTCATTGTACTCATTTTAATCGATTAACAATAATATGAATCGATTAAAAGCGTTAAATGGCTAGAAACGAAGAACGAAAGAGTATTTGCTTGAGTCTATAAATAGGCTTTCATTTTTCCATCAACAACAACTCTTCCCTTATGCTCTAGTACTAAGAAATCATTGAGACTTGTGTGTTCTTGTTCGTCCTTGGTGCATCTAAGGAAGTGTTTGGGAAGAGGAAGTCATCCTTCGTGAAGTACTTGGAGGAAGTGTTTCATCCTTTGTGAAAACTCAAAGGAGGTGCAGGTTCATCCTTCGTGAAGTATTCGGAGGAAGTGTTTCATCCTTTGTGAAGACTCAAAGGAGGTGCAGGTTCATCTCTTGTGGTATCAAGAGAGGTGTTTTCTAAACTTTTACAAATTGTTTCTTTGTGATTGTAATTTGTAATTGTTTTGTGATTAGTGAACTATTTATCTTGTTTTGAGATAGGCGACTGGACGTAGGATTGGTAAGATTCAAACCAGGATAAAATCATCTATTCAAATTTCTCTCAACCTTACTCTTGTTATTTATCTTTATTATCTACTTAGTAAGTTTAAATTGAGAAGAAATTAAAAGGCACACATTTGTATTAAAACTCCTATTAATTTGTTATTCCATGCTAACCATTCCGCTGTCGCCACTTTAACACTCTTGGCTAACCTTTGCTCCTTTTAGGCTAAGTAATCCTAAGTATAACCTATTATTAGGCTAACACAACTATTTGCACCTATTTTTATAGGAAGTAAATAAGTTACTTTTGATATACTAGTTCAAGAAAATTAAATATATTAATCAACTACTTTTGTCAATAAGAACATATTCTTTTTTTCTTTAAAAAAAAAAAAACTCCTAGTTATCCTCTTCAAATAACGTGTTCTTAATCATTTTATTTACTTTATGTCAATTCGAAAAGGAATCAATATAGAAACTATGATTTATTTGTTAGCAATTTGGGTGACTTATATATATATATATATATATATATATATATATATATAATTAATTATTAAATGTGTTAGGGCCATTATATTATATTAGCCAACTTTATAAAGTGATCTAATTAAGATAAATATGGCTAAGGGTATATTTGTCATGAAAGGTATTGTGTAGAGACCAACAATAATTATAATTTGTTGAAGGGACCAAATTGTAATTATTGAAACTAAAGAATATTAACCGTCATAGGTTATTTAAGGGGTCATGGTCCTCATCTGTGAGCATAACGATTCATTCCTGTTTCTTTCTCTTTATCCCATCAGAAGAGAAAATCTAGAGGGAACTAAAGGTGCTCTACAGTAGGTTTATCAGAGACTACTTCCGGAGACTAATTCAGGTTCATTAATTATTCCCAATATCTTCAGGTACGCTTCCGCTTTACTATTTGGGAACTGGTTTATTGCTTATTCATTAGTATCTGTTAATCATAAATTTTAATATTATTATGTTTCTTTTCTAGTCAACATAGACATTTTATGTCAATTTGAAACATAATCAATATAGAAACTATTATTTATTATGTTATGACAATTTTTAACTTAATCTTGAATAATAATGAACAATACACATAAGTATTATATTTTGTTAAAAATTCACAACATCAATACTAGTAACACATACTTGAAATGATTAATTTTTTATTAATTAAGATGTGTATTTTAATGGATATGCAATAATTTGCAGGTGTCAATTTGTAAGAGATGAGACTCTAGCATTTCATGCATGATCACCAGATTTGGAAGAATAGATTTTTCATACACGACTCAAATACCTTGAATACATTCATGTATTGGGAGAGGAAATATGCTAATAAATCAATGAATCAATTCTTGAGTTTCAGGAACCGATTGTGAAGATTTGAAAGATTTTGTGTTGTTACATACTTTTAGGAAAAAAGAGCGGTTTCGATTCTTTATTTTCTAAAAAGGGTTCCGATTGTATTTTAAAAATGTTGAAATCAAATTTTTAGCTCCTAGAATCGTTTCGGTGTGTTTGAAAGGCTTGATGGAATCGATTCTTGTGCCTGTGTTGAGGGTGGAACCGATTCCAAATCTTTGCATTCATGTCATAGTCCAAGAATACATTACTTGCTCTTAGATCTTTATGAAGATAAAGTATCTCCCTTGCTCTTCCATTCATGATATTCAGGCATTTGCTCCAATCCGTTGCTTTGGATCTATCCATATTCCAACCATCCAATAAAAATGTGAATAATGCAGTAAAATTAATGCTCCAATCAACCTCTTTTCTATTGTTGAGTTTACTCTAATGTAATTTACTCTATTTCAATTACAAAAAGAAAAATTAATAACAATAATTATAATTATAATTCATATTAATAATAACAAATTTTAACCAATTGTATTTATGATTAATATTAATACTAATGATAATTAATATTAACAATAATTTTAATAATAATATAAAATAAATTATTTAAAATAATGTATTTAAAATTTATTCCTACACCCTTTTATAAATTTTAATTTTATTTTTTCAATTTTAATTTTCATATTATAAATAGCATATTCAATTTCATTTTAATATAATTTCTACTACATTTAAATTTATATCACATTTCTATATAAGGATAAATTGGTAATAATATTATTTTATTAATTAAAACATTTCTTTAATCTATCATACCCATTACATCATTCACAAACTTTCCCTTTCCTTCAAATCCCTTAACTTTTCCTTTCCTTCAAATCCTTTATTAATCTCTTTAAATTTCTTAGGGTGTATTTATTTTTTAAGATGAATTTTAAGGAAAGTGAATGAATGAATTTGAGTGAATTTAGATGAATTTGAATAAATGAATCTTAGTTGTTTTTTTAAGAAATTTTTTTAAGAGATTTGGGAGATTTATCAGTGAATTAACTGATTTATTATAAGTAAATAAAAATCTAATAGATTGAAAATGTAATATTATAACTTTACTCTTATAATTAAAATTAATATATTATTATTATTTAATAATAATATTGTTTATTATTATTATTTACTATAATAACAAGAATTATTTATATTATTATTATTATTATTATTTATTATATATGATTTTTCATCTTGTATCAATTCCCTTCTAACCTATAACTGATTTTCATCTATTTGTTTCACCATAGCTTCATCTTCAACACAAGGGAATCAATTCTCATCCAACTAAGAACTGATTCTCATCTACTTGTTTCATTATAATAAACAGCTTCTTCTATAGAAAATCTTATCGCTCTACCTCTTCTTCCTTGCACGTAGGCTCATCGGATTGATAAGGAAACTCTTATTGATGCGATTATGTGATCTTTTTGGAGTTGTTGCTGCTTGTTGCTTGTATGTGGAATCGATTTCGAAATCAGTTCTCAACCAAGTTAAATAGCGACAAGGGTGCTGCCTAGGGAACCCAAAACGAAGGTGATGATTTTGACTTTGATGCATGATGACAACATTTCCTACCATAAGCCCCATAGTAGTGAACGATGGTGAGCGTGCCAAAGATGAAGAAAAGGAAAGGTCATATTTATAAATGAACATTAATCCAAACAACATTAATCCAAACAACACCACAAATATTTCTCCACCTCCTCAAATTTATCCACTCTCTCTCTTAAATCTACTTCACAATCCAAACATTACCTTAAAGAAAAATCAAGAATCAACATAGTTTTAATTTTTGAAATCAGATTTTTAATGTTATTTTCAAATCAAAGCTTTAAAGTTTTGTATAAAGTTTTACAATGTGTAATGTAACCTAGGTCATTTATTAAAGGATACATATTAATTGTATCATACAATTCAATTTGTAGGTTTTATGTGAAAGGTAATTAGAAACACAAACAACTAAAAATAATTGCAAATGAAATTAAAGAAAAACGAAAATTCAATTCATATATTCAAGGTTTATACAATTATTCTAATCATACTCTTTTAAGGATTTAGATTCAAGTTTGAATCGATTCGATTAATTAATTCAATTCAATCAACACGATCATGAATACAAATAAAATTAAAATATCATTCAATTTAATTCATATTTATCAGCTTGAACATGTTCTAATTTAACTTCTAAAAATAGAAACATAAATTACAATCATAAAGTACAATTCGAGAAGAAAAATAAACTCAAAACATTAAACGATCAATCCTAAGTCATTCAAACTGTGCTAAAAACCAGTAGAATCGAATTTGAGTTTTTAAGTTGTTGAAAATGCAATTTTGGGTCATGAATATGGTAGTAGAAACTTTAGAAAGTATATATAAAGGTTTATACACCCTTGGAATAGCGTAATTTGGTATTTGATACAAGTTTGGAGGATTAGAAGATGGGAAAAATGTTAGGAATTGGTAAAGTTAGATGTAGTTCATAATTCTACAGTTATACTACATAATTATGCAGTATGAGAAGCGTGAGCCGTTAACCGCTCAGCCTTACTCTTGTGTTCGGTCTTAACTGTATTCGGCCTCTACTGAGTCTTACTTTTTTTGACCGTTCAGTCTTTCTTTAGTGTTCGGTCTTACATTATTGTTCGATCTTACATTACTGTTCGGTCTTTCACTATTGTTCGATCTTACATTAGTGTTTGATCTTACACTATTGTTAGGTCTTACGTTAGTGTTCGGTTTTTCACTGTTGTTCGATCTTACATTAGTGTTCGGTCTTACATTAGTGCTCGATCTTACACTAGTATTTGGTATTACCTAGTATTAGGATTAAATATATTTTTGGTCTAACTATAGTGTTCAGCCTAGTTTTAGTAATCGGTCTTGTTCTGGTATTCTGTATAGTTCTAGTATTTTGTCATGTTTTAGTGATCGATCTAGTTCTAGTATTCGGTAACATTCTAGAGTTCGGTTTACTCTAATGTTCGGTCCTTAACTGTGTTCGGTCACTTCTTAAACCTTACCTAACATTGACTGTTCGGTCTTGTTAGTGGATAGTGTTGGTTTACCGTTCGGCCTTTGACTACTAAATGTAGTTCGGTCTCCCAAACATTGTTTTCATTACTTTGCTCAGATCGTTTATTTTAGTTGCATTAATTTACTATGTATGAGAAATTGTGTTAGTATTTAAATCATGTATGACGTTGCAAATTTAATGTGGAAGAGAATTCCAAGGAGGAATATCTCATTGGAGGTTTTCAACGTGGTAAAAAGTATGAATATGGGAAGCGTCTTGGCATTCATCCTGACATTCTAATGGTCACCGATTCACAAGAAGAGAATGGTGAGGCATGTTGTGAGAATAGTAGGGGTTTTACCTTGACCTAAGGTGAGGGATAACGGGTTAACCTCGTGTGGCAGTTAGGGTGGGGGGGAGGGGGGGGGGGCTAATTACTTCACCACAAACGAGTAGATATAGTACTATTGTAGATAGTTTTGTATTAGATTAATAATATATAAAGTTTAAAATTCTATGATTATTTTGGATAACTGTACCAAATATTTTATATTATAGTTGGATAATTATTCTATTTTATCATGTATTTCTATATAATTTCATACTATAAGATGTTACATACTTTAAATTGAACAAATCATATATTCATGTAAAAATGTTATAAATTTAAAATTCAATATAACTGAAATGAGATAGAAAACAGTATGAATATAATTATCATGAAAATAGCAAGTAAAAGTCTAATTTGCTGAATTCAAAATTATTCTTACAATGGAAGAATGATTAAAAAGAAGAAAATAAAACATATTAAATGTATTTTGGCAGACAATATAATTTTATTTCTTCTTTTCTGTGCTTCAAATCTGGTACACAATGCACACTCAGTTAAATTTAGCAACAAATATAATTAGCCCCAGAAACATATCAGAAACATTATTGTATGAGTATGCTTTATATGTATAAGCAAAAGGCCCTGCTAATCTGTTATCCTTTAAGCTATCTTATAATGATAAATCTGAATGTTGTCTTCATTTTGTTTCTTGAAATTGCTTCCCTTTCTGTGAACAAGGAATTTGCCCCATTTGTATGCCCTATATTTGGAAGGGTTCTCCTCATTTGTCATCTCTTCCAAAGGCTTCACTTCTGTGTCATGTGCAGGGTTGAAGAAAAATGGAATGGAAAACCTTTCTTTCTCAGAGTTAACCATCACTCTGTGTTCCACACTCTCATACAAATCATTGCTCCAAACCTGCATTAACTACCCAATTAATTCTCAACTACAACTATCATCTTCTAATAAAGGGATATATAGACATTGGATTTATGGTTTTTTTTCTTTAACTTTGCCATTTTTATGACACTTAAATTATTTCCAACAAGTATAATCTCCCTATCTTGATATAATTTGAGCAACCCACCTGAATAATATCACCAACATTGATTATGTAAGCATCTGGTGTAGGTTTGACAGGAACCCATTCTTGATCTGCTTTGCGTTTGACTTCGAGTCCTCCAACCTCATCTTGTGCAAGAATGGTTAAGGCTCCACCATCCTTGTGTCGACCAACACCAAGGGCTAAGTGAGGATAAGGGCATGGAGGATAGTGGTTGAAACGAATAAAGCTGGTTTGATCTTTCATGAAAAACTCTTCAAACCTCTTTGCCTCAAGGCCTAAGCTCAGAGCTATCAGCTCCATCAACTTAAAGGACAACTTTTCCATCTCTTCAATATACTCTTGTATTAAATCCCTGCTAATTGTTAACTAATTGTTCATCTGTAGTTCACAGTGTATAGTTATTGATTACATAATGAAGATGAATTACCTAAAGTTTGAAGGGTATTCGGGGGATGCATTAGTCCATTCAATGAGTCGATCATCGTGTTCATCAGAAGATGCAGGAATGAAAGTGGGCTCTTTGGTTAGAAAATCAAACACTTCTTTCCAGTCCCTCACGTTTTTGGTGAGTTCTGTATCATAGTAACCGATTAGTGAAATCTCATCTCTGCTAACCTTCTTCTTCTCTTCCAGAGTTTGAGCAAAGAACATCCTTGAAGCTTTGTCAAGCCTTTGCCTTAGAGTGAGGGAGACCCCATGGTTGATTACTTGGAAGAACCCCCACTCTTTGCATGCACTCCCTATCTCCTTCACTAAGCTTTCAATGGAAGATAGATTTGAAACTGTTTGGTTGGTGATTGGAGAGAGATCAATTATGGGAATTCCTTCGACTTGGATGGGGGAGAGCTTTGGCCTGTGTTCTGGGTCTTGGATGAAAGCAGGGTCAACCTCTCCCATGGCTGTTGCTGATGAACAATGATTGAGTACTTTGCCAGAACGCAGACTCTACTATTATACGTGAGCTTGTTCACTTGTTTTGTTTCAATTTCACTACCTAATACCATTATCCCTTTTTCCAATGAACAGTTATCATCTTGTGATATATATTTATGTACACAAAACTTAACAATAATATTCACGGAAAGCATTGAACCAATAAGAGTATTACAACTCTGATCAATAATCAATGATAGAGAGGGAAGATTTTACGTAATATACTGAAAATTTTAGAACACCTACGTCACAATCTCTTTCTGGGAAAATGGATGCAACAAAAATCATTGATGTTTACGTGATGTTAGAAAATATATGTGGTGGTTGCGGAGAGAGTGTATCAAAGTTTATTATTGTCTCCGAGCACATACATTGAATCTGGACTGGTGCGTGAGCCTTGTCATGGTCTAACGTGAGAAGTAACAAAAGAAAAGTATACGTTGATAACGGAATTAAAAGAAATTTTGATAGTACTTGGACATTTATTATTTAAGCCAAATTTATAGTTGGTGGATAGGAGAAAACCAAAGTTCCTTCTAACTTCACCAAAAAAAAGTATAGACTAGCTTTAATTGCTTTCTTTAATTGTAATAGTCTAGTGTGTGCAATTGTAATATTTAAAAAATTTGGTTTATATACACGCTTTAGCCCTATAAGAGCAATTGTAATTTTATATTATCAATTATTTTCTTAATTTTAATACCACACCTTCATATGGATATAAAAAACCTTTCCCCAGATGACAAATATAGATCCAATTTATGTACAGAAAAGTTATATTAGAGTACGCCGTGTTTTAGGTGATAAGAGAGAGATGAGGGAGAAGTTGGAGAGGGTTCCCAACCTTAGTGGAGAAAAGAAAGATGATAAAGAAGTCTGGGAGTGGTGATAACCATGGAGAGTAGGATGTTTTCACTGTGGTGGGCCATAGTTGATGAAGGATTGTTTTTAACTTTCTTCAAAGAGGAAGTGTTTTGTGTGTTAGAAAGTCACATTAGAATGATCTCTTGAACAATGATTGAATAAGGGTATAAAATAGAGTTTATAGTTTTATACGGGTGCAAGAAAAGAAAAAGGAGGTGTTGGAAGAAGCAGCCAATCCCATACCTATAACGTGTAATCAATGGGATCTAAAATTCCATACTCCTTGGGGGATGGAATCCAATATTCACTCCCTATGACTATGAACTATGAATCCTGCAAGTTAGCCTTATCCTGTTGTAGCTTCAACAATTTGGCCACCAATCTCATTTAGATAGATGCACACAACAATATTTTGTACTTGCTAAGTTAGTAAGAAAATTCTAGTTTGATGATGAGCTGCTGACACAGTGGTTTGGCTGCACCATTGGATATAAAAGGATTCAATAACGGTAACGATGCACAGTAAATCTTGGTGGCATAACTAAATTATGTAATACTCGAGACTTCCAAAAGATCAGAAATTCAGACTTCAAAACTTCAATATACAACCACTTTCATCATAGAATCTGAAGAAGTAATAATTAGGTCGGAAAAAGTATAACTGTTAAAATTCTTAGAAAGTCCTCTGACTCAAACCATCATGTCTCGCAAAGAGCAAGTTATTGCTTCCTTCCTCTTCCTTTCTTGCTTGGTTGAGCATCCATTTGCTCTTTTCCAGTGACTTCTGATAGATCAACTGCAGAATTACAAGTAGTGGAGAATGTAAAAAGAAATATCAGCACCAGACAAGAAAGAATATCCAAAACACAATCAATGTAAACCATAAAGGAATATTGTACTGAGTGGTTTCGTATTCTCAAAAGAATGTGTCTTTGACCATTTATAGATAAACACGAATGTTGCACAGAAGTCTTTGTAGTTAAAGCATCATCACATTAACAGCTTAGAGTAAGACATACCATCAGGACCACGTGCCATCAAAGCAAAGAACATATTGTTCAGTTTTTCCATCTTCTTAGCCTCTTGTGCTTGGTCTGTCTTGTACTTTAGACACTGTAGAAAGTACAACAATTCACAATTAGAAATTGAGATTACGAGGCTAATAATGTAAGAGGCAGTCAATCATAAAACAATGGAAAATGATGCTAATTGCTAGGAATATAATTATTACAAATCATTGAATCCACACGGGTCATATACGTAACAGATTTTGTTCTGCTAATTAAAATGAGAGCTCAAACTGCGGCTAAATTAAATTTTCACCACCAACAATCATGAGAATTTTATAAGTATAGTATATTATTTTGTGTCAGAATAATTATAATGAGAGCTCAAACTGCGGCTAAATTAAATTTTCACCACCAACAATCATGAGAATTTTATAAGTATAGTATATTATTTTGTGTCAGAATAATTATAATGTTAGAGTCATTATTAAGTCTAAGTAGGGAGTAGTGTGTTGGGAACTGCTTCCTGTTGTACCTAGTTATGTCCCTAGGTATCTAGTACACGCTTTTGATCTTTCATCTTCCCATTGTATCAGATTTCTATCATTATAAATAGAAGATGATTAAAGGGGTCTTTCAAGCCCTCAAAAATATATTTCCTCTCTGTTTTAATCTTAAGTTTCTTTTATGCATATTATATTCTTCTTCAGAGAATCTGATAGAATAATTTTATTGGCAGAGTTTTATACCACCTGAATTAAAAGGAGCAACCCAACTGAAACATTAATGGGTAACTTCACATGTATTGCTGCAGTTAAAGAAATAAGGAGTTTCTTAAGATTAAACTTGAGAATTAAACTGTAAAATAATTCTAGAGGACTTGATTGATCCCTCTCATAATCTTTTATTTATAAGAATAAATTGATACAAAAGTACATGATAATTAATTAGGATAACCCTAGACACAATATAATCATGATAATTAGAGTAATCCTAAACACAATATAATCATGATATTTAGAGTAACCCTAGACACAATATAATTATGATAAAATAGGATAAATATCCTAACAATTAAACACAGAGAAAACACATTTTGGAGGGCTTAAAGGACCCTCTTATGGTCTTCTATTTATAACAATAAAGAGCTGATACACTAGAGAGATGAAAGATCAAAGGACTGCACTTGACTGCTAGGAACAGAACTAGGTATAGTTGGAAGAGATTTCCCACCACACTACTCCCTACTTTAGACTTAGTGATTACACACTAGCATACATAGATTTAATTATTATTCCAACAGAATTGATATTATATAATCAACTTTATCTAGATTATATATGTATTATTAGGAATTTTTTTATTTATTTCCATATCACATTTATTTTAGAGGATATCAAATTTCCTCTATTCATTACATTCATTCCTTTTTCTAGATAGATATAATTGAAACACCCACGTTGTTTCATAAACACGGTCTCAGCTCAATGTTTCTTTCTTTTCTAAAGTTTATCATAATATCTAGAGTTTTTCGGAAATGTGTTGGCCCGGTAGACCCCTTTGTCTTTGAAGGATTTTTATTTTTTTGCAAACCTTTCACAGGTTCCCTTTCACTATTTAGGCACAGCTTCCAATGCGTTTTTGACAACCACCACTCTTTCCACCACCCTTACACTCTCATACTCTCACACGCAACTTTTCTCCCACAGCACACATAACTCCAATTGGCACATGGCGTCACCTGACAACTAACCAACCTTCACCCAGGTCACCTCCTCCATGCGATCCTACCCCTATGGTGGTGGCTCCATTAGAGTTTGTTCGGTATTCTATCTACCTTCCATTCTCCAAAACAAATTCTCTCATCGTTTCTAACTATATTGTTAGTATTGAGAAGATAATCGCATCTAACTATTCCACTTGGCTTCTAAAATTGGGTTATGGTTAAGAGAGTTGAGCTACAAATACCATCTCAACACCACTACTGAATTTGTTCCTACATAAAATAGTGAAAAATGGATAAAGATTGATGCTTAGCTCTGTAGTGTTATTAAATCCACTATTCACACTTCACTCAAACCTATTTTTTGTCCACACAAGACGTGCATCAATTTGGAGTGAAGTGTGAATAAATTACTAATTGACCTCCTAATTTACTTTCTATTACCCATTTAACCAATTCCCATGATATTATCATGAACTTTACTAAAAATAATGTTACCTTGAAGGATCGGATATCAAGCCAGACAATTGATGCTAGATTTGAGTCACATGGCTTTTACTACCTCTCTCCATCACCGTGGCTATGTGCTTCGGTGATCTCTCAATGATGATTCATTAACAATTAAAACATCCCAGGTTGACAAAATTGCAAAAGGCAATGTCTATCTACTTTGAAATGTGAATCATATCAATTAAGTAAACATATTCATCAATCTTTTCTTGATTGTCTTAATAAACAAGTTGTCTCTTTTTCCTTTAATTCACTCTCATATTTGGCATCCTTCCCATACTATTATTCCTTTTTATTTTAAATATTGTTACCTTTATTGATGGTTATTCTACATATAATTGGATTTTATGGTTATTCTAGATATACTTGGACTTGGTTAATGAATTGATCGAAAGTGTTTTCTATATTTCAAACTTATATTTATGAAATCAAAAACACAATTTGATATATGCATACCTTTTTTTCGTAGTGGCAATGCTCATGTGAATATTTATTGAACCAATTTCAGTAAGGTATCGAATAATATCATTCACCAGACTTCGTGTAATCATAATCCTCAACACAATAGAGTAGCCGCACACAAAAACATAGATTTTATTCATACTATTTGGATACTTCTGCATAGTCATCTTCACCAATTTCAGGGACATGTTATCCTTAGAACATGCTATCTCATTAATTGGATGTCATCATTTGTCCTTAATGATTGGGTACCCCACTGTGTCCTTTCTTCCTTGTTGCCCTCTTTACAATCTTTCTTGTACAAAATATCACACTTGGTTGAGATAAATTTTTCCTCTGTTATTTAAATGTGTCTTCATGGGATATCATCACTCTCAAAAATGATATCGACGGTTCTCTTCTGATCTTCATAGGTATAGTGGACGACATGCCTAATCCTTCCCCAACAACCTTTCCTGTACTAGATCCGGTCTCCTCTAAAAAAGATTGGCCTATTGTTGTTCAAAAGGTATACATTCTATCATTAACCCTTCTCCGCACCATACAAACCTTAGTTATCATCAACTTTCCACCATAAACTATGCTTGTATATCCTCATTATCTTCTATTAATTTTCCTAAGTCACAAGGTGAAACTCTATCCCAACCAGAGTGGAGACAACCAATGATTGAGGGAGATGTGTGCATTTCAAAGTAATGGTACTTAGGAGTTGGTTCCTCTTCCAGCTAGCAAATCAATTGTTTGGTGTTAATGGTTGTATACTCTTAAAACAAGACAAGGGTACCATTGGTCGCTATAAAACTGGATTGGTTGCCAAAAGCTACACACAAATCTATGGTCAAGATTATATTGACACCTCCCCTCCTATTACCAGAATGACATCTATTTGACTTCTCTTTTCCATTACAGCCATGAACTGCAAGATTGCCAAACTCTCTAGTTAACTAATAAACTCTTATGTAATTTTGGATTGAGGAAACGAGTTAACTCTATCTCTCAGAAGATAAACTTGGCTGAACACTTTAAACCCATTAACACATTTTGTATAGAAGAATCAGATTATGATTTCATGTCAATCCACATTTACAATCTCAAACATGCACAAAAGGACAGGCATTTAAAAATTAAAATACATTGAATATATATTTGTTTTGTTCTAGAAAAACGAACTGATACCTGTCGGTTATCAGTGACCTTAAGTACCAACTTGCCATCACAGTGTCTGTACTTCATGACATACCGTGTCTGCTCCAAATACAATTGAACAAATATCATTTTTCAGAACGTTTTAATAGAACAAGAAGGACAAGTTGGATAACTTGGACAACCAAGAAACTGAATTATAAAAAATCAATTGAGTATTGCACAACTGAACATGAAAATAGAGCAAATATACTAATTAAAGGCTTTTATAATAGTAAAATAAAACAAAAGTCTGAATGAAGTTTGTCAGGCTTCTGTTACTTTAAGAAACGAGAAAAAGTTGAAGTTATAGAATTACAGAATCAGGATCAGCACGGAACAACTGAATGGATTGCTCCACAAATTTGTCCCACTCAGTTATGTAAACCATCGCACCAGACCGAGACTTCGAAAAAATTTTCTGCCAGTTCTCAAGCTCTGGTCAACTAAGTTCACCTGCATGTCAATGAGAAAAAAATGAAAATATAAAAAACCAGTGTCACTAAATTGATAACAAAGTGTACATATGATGAAAAATTAGGATCTATAGTCAGCAATTAAATTTCATTATATCAACAAAACTAAAAAAACAACAAATTCATATGCATAGTCTCACATATCCCGAAATTTCACACGAATATTATCAACCGAATGAACCAATCCACATTCTCCGGAAAAAAGAAACTCACGTTTATAATAAAATAAAAAACTTGTCAGAAAAAACAAATTAGATTTATATTGAAGGAATATCTTATTCTTATCAATCCTCAATTTGACTACAACCCTACTTTCTTAGTAAATTATGTGAAGAACAATGCAAGTTCCCCTATTAAAAGAGGGGAGCTGCACAAGAGAAGCAATTCAAGAAGCACCAGGTTCCTTCAGGGATCCAAAACCCACCAATGCCACATTGCATAACTTGATTGCATAGAGTAAATATCCACACAAGTGGGGACCTACCACTATCAATTACAGCATGTCATGAAATCCTCAGTACATGACAACCAAAATCAAAATGGGAAAATCCTTCTAACATCACTCTCATTCATTCAACAACGACGTGGCAATAACCATTTAAGAATCAATCGAAATCAAATGATCCGTGAAAAGTAAAACACGTAATCAATTCGAGTCAATTTTGATCCATAGCAGAACAATGAAAATCGATTCAGTGCTTACCTGCGAACTACGAGAAACAAAATGAGGCAGTGAAAACCCTTCGATGGTAGCACTTTGCGTATTTTCTATTCAATCCGAAAGAGCCTCAATAATGCCAAAGCCGAGAGCTCCTAGGCACTGCAAGCAAGCCTTTTAAACTGTGAAATTGGGTTAAACTTAGATCTGCTTAAAGGAAAAACCCAGTTTCTGTTTCGTCATGTTTTAGAGAGGCGTTTTAACTTCTGCAAATAGGAAAATTAAAATAAACAGGTATCCCAAAAGTTTACCTTTTTCTTTTTTTACAAATAAGGACTTTAAATTTTAATTAATTAATGCTTAATGAAACCTTATCACATTTGTAAACGTATACCTGTAACTTTAATTTTATTCCAAGATCCTTAAACATTATCATTTTTATAAATAGGCAATTTAAATTTTTATTTTTATTTCAATTCATTCTAAAAACTTATCAATATTTATAAACAGTTTTTTTAATAAGTTTGAATTAAATATCAATGTTTTTTCATTTTTCTTCTTCTTACTATGACTCGTTTATTTATGTATTAAAATACAATAAAAAAAATAAGAATTTAGAAATAAAGAAAATAAAAATCAAAACATCCATTTGATTTTTACAGATATTTTCATTTGATAAGACGTTTAAATTGTTTATGCAAAATTATTTTACTTTGACTGAATTTGTTGATTGTATTATAATGGTATCTCTTACAATTTTAGTTTCTAATTTTGAAGAATAAGATTAAGAATCTGCATGTCTTAAACTAATAGAAGTATTAGAAATATTTAAATTTTAAATTTTATTTAAAAATGTTGAATTTATTTTAATTCCGATAAGTAGCTATTAATAAATCAATTGTTTATATTATGACTAATTTTAAATAATCTCTATTAAATAATATTTATAAAATAAGATAAATTGTAAGATTAACTAGAATAAAATAAAATTTCAGGTGTATATGTAAAAAAAAGAAAACTTTATCACATAATCAATTAAAAATATTATAAATTTAAATAATGATTTGATGTAAATGATTTAACCTAAACTTATTAGGAAAAAAAAAGAGGTTGCTTACAAAAATTTTGGCAAGTTTTAAAGATTAATTAGGACAAAATTAATATTTTAAGTGTCTTGTAAAAGTAATAAAGTTTTAGGATTAATTGAAGTAAAATCTTTAAATGCTTACTTGGTCCCTATTAAATGAGTTTTTTAAGTTTAGATTTTAAAAATGTATACATTAGGTTCCAAATTATAAAAATTGTATCAATGAAGTCTTATCCGTTAACTTAGAAGTATCGATGTTAAATATTAATTGATGTGACAACATACATATTGAACGTGGCAAAAACAATTTTTTTTAACAATGCCAAATATGAAAATGTACTTTCATTATAAATCAAAATACATGTGTCAGCTCTAATTATAATTTTATTAGGTTAGGTTTTCTTTTTTTATTAAAGTTTATTTTTTAAATCCTAATTAAAACTCTAATTAGATTCTCCCGATTATTTCCCCAAATTGAAATATTAAAGAAGCATGATTAAAATTCATATTTGACACCAAAAGCAACAAAATATCCACCAGAAATCAAGTAAACAAGAACCCAAAAATCTCTTTCTCAAAGCCCCTAACCCAAGGACACATAACAGAAGATACATAACAGAGAAGGGCATCAATTTTAACCTCACAAAGAGCTTAAAAAATGAGTATTGGTCCTCAATTTCTCCAAAGTACCACAATCCCAAAAGCTGAGTCAACGCGTCCCTCAATTTCTCCATCGTCGGCGAGGAGATTGGAGAAGGCTGAGGTGGTGGGGAAGGGGAATAGAGTGAGAAGGGTGGCGTTGGCAAAGGAGGCATCGGTGCAGAGTCTTGCGGCATTCATGTTTCCATTCTCAGTGGCGTCCGTGAAGAATTGGGCCTCTGCGAAGAATTGGGCCTCTGTGAAGAATTGGGCGGCGGTGGCGGTGGTTTTGGTGGTGCGTCTAGGGCTGATTGTGTGGATGATTGGGTGGTTGGTAAGAAGGCTGCTCCTATTAGATCTCCCAATTTTGGTTCTGGTGAATGATGGTTCTGTGAAGGGATTGTACTAGAAAAAGATGGATTCAGAGATTGAGGCGAAGAAGACAAGTTGGCGCACGAGTTCTCACTCCAGCAGGCCTTCCAATGCTTAGTCTCGGATTGTAGGGGGTCGATGTTGTTAGGTGAGTGAGGCATGGATAGGAGGAAAATTGATCTTGATTTGGAGCATGGCTCTGTTGACAAGAAAATTAGTATGAAAACCTAAACTTTTGGAAATTGGAAGAGAGAGAAAAATAACCAAGCATTTCAACCCTCGAAAAAAAAATCCTCAAACCTAATTTTTCCCCAATTTTATTTAACCCATTTAAAAAACCATAATCATTTTATTTCACCAATTACACGTACACCAAACTCTGGCTGCCACATCAACTGATTTTAAGCCAACTAAATGACACGTCAACGTTTATCGGACACCTCACATGCACAGTAACTTCAACGTTATCTTTTTTTAATACCGTTAACGAATATGACTGATTTGATACATTTTCTATATCATAGGAACCAAAAGTATACACTTTTAAAAGCGGAACTAAACTGAATATTAACACTTAATTTAGGGAAAAAAAGATTTAAACCTAAAATCAAATATGCATCTATCAATAAATGTAGTGAAGACCGAAGATCAATTAAAATAAATTATGTTTGGACAAATTTATAATCTAATTACTTAAATGGAGATTATTAAGAATTGTAAAAATATTGTCTCATTTTCTACATGAGATGAGATAAATTATAATCCAATTTTGATAATTTAATTGTTAAATCATTATAAATTATTTTTATTTATTAAGACGATTATATTACTTCTATGTAAGTATACATAATTTATCTATAACTTGTAATATATTACTAAAGGTAATTTTATTCTTTTTAGTATAATTACTTTGTTTTAGAAAGGCATTGCTTTTACTTTGCTTCAAAATTATTATTTTTACTTTTTATTTAACAGTATAGTTTTAATATTATACTTTTTAGAAAATAAATATAATTTATCTGTTTAAATATTTTTGGTCACCAATAAATATTTTGGATTTTGTTTTTTATTTTCAATAAAAGAATATAATTTTAATTTTCTATAATATTTTTTTAGGAATAACAAATCAATGAACTTATTTTAATTAAGGACCAAAAACAAAATCTAAAACTTTATTGAAGACTAAAAGTTTATTTAAGTAGAAAAAACATATTTTAATCCTAATAGGTATTTGACATAAGCAACCACTTATTGATTAATAGATGCTAGAAATAACATATATCAAACAGGAAAATAAACATTTCAAGAGGAACAAAACGTGAAAATTTTGTTCAGGCCCGTGAAATGCAAAAAATTATTTAAGCCAATTTCTTTTCATGGTTATAATTTGCTTTCTTATAATGATTATAACTCTAATCACTCTAATACCATTTATTTTTAGGTTTAATTATTCAGATAGTTTTATTTTTGGTGATTTTTTCTAAATAGATCTTTTACTTTATTTTTTATCTCAATTGGCTTTTCATTTTTAAAAATTTGAAGCTTGTTCCGTATCAACACTGTCTCATGGTTTTTCTGAATTTTTTAAATATTTTTTGAATTATTTCTTTTTTTATTTTTTATTTTTTATTTTTTTAAATGTTATGTATCAACCTGTCGCGTGACAATAACAATGACATAACATTAATAGTGTCATGTATCATTGTTAGATCATGTGTCATTGTATTTGTCTCAATTTGGTTCCTATATATTTATTTTGTCTCAATTTGGTCTCTGTATTTTTATTTTGTTTCAATTTAGTTCTAATCTTTTAAAAAAATTAAACAATTTTATTCCTCTCTAAATTCAAACAAAATTTAATTTGTATATATCTTTAAAAAAAAAATTATACAAATTGATATTTTTGTATTTGGAAAAATAAAAAAATTATGAACTAACATATGACACACTTTTATTTATGTAATATAAAGAAAGATAACTTCATTACATTAAAGTTTTCAAAACAAAAACTAAATTGAAACAAATAAATATAAATAAACTCATTTAAAAATTTTCTACAAAATTAAACAACAAATGAATCATTTAACCTAAATAATATGAATGAGCAAACTATAAAAGCTAACATTTCAATAATAAATATTTTTGTGAAGGTGATCTATACAAAAATAGTCTTAGTATTTCCTCAACAATTCATAAAAGTTTCTAGAATTAAACATTAAGACTTATAATACATCATCACTCAAAATTCACTTAACAAACATATTAGAAGACAAGAATTTGGAAAACATACATATTGTTATTGTTGAAGAGCAAACAAAGTCCCACATTGAGTAAAAAGAAGGGTTGGTCATGGGTTTATATACACATAGATACCTCCAATGGTGAGAGGCCTTTTGGAATGGTACCAAAAGCAAACCCGTGAGGGCTTGATCCAAAGCGGACAATGTTTTACCATGTGTGGAGAAATATGTGTGTGTCGAACCTCCCCAACAGTTATTTCATTTAGTTAAATCTTCTAAAACTATTCGTGCGTCAATTTTCTCAAAACCCTTTCGAGCAAAAAAAAAAGTATATTTAATTTAATCTTTTAATTTTTAAGGCAAAACTATATTTCATATATCAACAATATAAAAATGTAAAGAGTGAAACCGTACTTATAGAATAATATTTAAATTTTCTAATTAAATTCTAATTAGAATGATACTTAATAAAGTAAATTATTAGAATTCTTAATTGAGTCCTTAAAAGTGCTAATTTGAATCAATTGAGCCCCTGCTGTTAAATTTACTTAACGAGGTTAAGTTTATGCACAAATGGAAGGTTGATGTGTCTATTGTTTAAGACGTGGCATGGTGAGATGAAATTTGGTCAAATGTAATAATTTAATATTTAAGTGGGTAAATGGAGAAAAATTATTTTCCCCAACAACAGAAACCATTTTCAATGGATTAATTTTCAATGGAGAAAAATCCAACAGGGGAGCTCTTTTGCCTGAAGAGATTGGAGCAATTCCTGGCACTAATTTTAGATTGAAGAGGATTCTTAGAGGCCATGGAATTCACCACATCAAAAGAGCCACCAAAAGCATTCTCAGAAGCATTGGAAGAACCATTTAACGTTCTCTATCCTAAATTTATAACTACTGTAAAGGTAAGAAGATCAAGATGACCTTGAATCTACATTCCTCTACAACTATTAAACACTACAAACCACAAAGGTGAAAAACTTATCTTGAAGTGGATGTTGAAACAAAAAGAAGAGTCAAACTATTGCTCCCTATCTAACAACCCAATTTTTCTATACATACATTATCAACATTTGTTGTCTACATAACATACATTTTACTTGTTTATCTCTCTTTTCCCCAAACTTTTAGAAATGAGAAAGGAAAAACATCTTTGTTATAGTAATGAGTGTACACCCTCACCACTTTTTCATGGCTCTTTGTTTTCTTAATATCTCATTTGAGGATTTCATGTATTGGATTACACTTAGAGATCCTACACTCTCGATAGATTTTGGCTTATAATATTAGGGCTCTGCCTAACCTTCCTACATGAAAGGGTTTATTCAGTACACCTTACAAACGAGTGAAATAATTTCTCCATTAAAAGTTGTTTTACTTTCATCACATCACAATCACATATTTGATGCAAATGTCTCATCATATACTGATGGAAAACCATCCAACCACCAAAACCATAAATAAGTATTTTCTTTAAACCTTGTACTTGGGCCAAGCTTATATTTCATTTAGGCTTGTATTTTGGCCTCTTTAGCTGAAAAGTCTGTGATTTATTCGACTGTGTAAGTACCATAATCGATTAAAATAGGAAACATCCTCATAAGAGTTTAGTTCTCATATTTAATCGATTATATAAGTATCATAATCGATTAAATGAAACAAGATTATGTAAAATTACAATTTTAGGTTTTTAACTTGATTCTTGAAGGACTAGGTGAATTAAAGTGTTTTTTTGCTACCTTGGGCTTCAAGCAACCCTAGAAACATTATTTTTGGGTCAAGGTATCCTCTAGCTTGCTTTGGAAGGTACATGCATTAGGTAGCTAACCAAGCATGAACTTGAAAGCTTCTTAGTCACTCTTGAAGAAAGTTATAGAGCTTATTAGTTTCAAGGTTCTTTGTATCTTCTTATTTTTCTTTGAGACTTGGGTTCACTCTTTCCTTCTATAAATAAGTGTGACTCAAGCTTTGTATATCAACTTGGAAATAGTAAAAATAATTTCTACCAAATTTGAAGGTTTCCTTTGTTCTAACTTCTCTTGGATAAATTATCTACTTAACTTTTCCTAGACCATTTTCTTTATGGTTGGCCCAACCTCCTTCAAGAAACACATCCAAACCACTTTCCAAACTCCATTTTCTTCATCATTTCATGTTTCTGCATCCAGGTGTTGAGATTGTTGACAACACAATATCTATATCACTCTGATTTTTTATGATGACAACACATTGCTTAATAACACACATATGTTGTTGTTCTGTTACATGTTCTTCTGTTGAATGTTTGATATATATGTTGAACATGTTTATGTGTTGTATTGCTATGTAAATGCATACATATTGAGCTTGTACTTGTTACATCATTTCTGGATGAATTGCACATGTTTTTATGCACGAAAACCACAAGCACTTTTATGAACTCTTAACTGTGAGACAAAGCTGTAGTAAAGTCGACTCCATTATTAATTGAATCGACTATACTAAAATCTTTGTACAGATTTTGAGAATAAGTGTTGTGTGAGATTTTAAGAAGGAAAGAATTTCAAAATGTTCTTATTTGTCGAAGTCGACTATGTGCGCCACATATTCGACTGTATTGGTTGTCTGTTTTGAAATTTTGTTATGCTCTTGCACTATAATGGCTATATTTTCAAAAGTTAGTTGAGCATTGAATGTTTGGTAAATTGTATTAAATGTGTTTTTATTTTGGTTGACTGTATGCTACTTGTTTGACTGAACTGTTAACTGTTATAACTCAGTCAACTGTATTAGTAGCTTATTCGACTCAGAGAATGTCTGTTAAAAGAAATCTATAAATTGGCTGAAGACGAAGATGTTCAGAGACTTTTGATGAACTGACAATTTCATTTCTGTTTCAGATTGATATCTCTGATCTTAGTGCTCCAAGAATTCTCCAAGAAGACGGTGGTGATCTTACTTGAAAGAGATTCAAAGGGAGACTGATTGCGCATACACTGCTTGATCATTTTCTGCACAGTAAAGGTGTTTCTGGTTGATCAAGATTCTGGCTTGGCATCCTTGAAGCTTGCTGCATTGGACCTGTTGTGATTACAGGGGATAGACTTGTGGAGTTTGGTTCACTTTGAGGATTGTTCAAAGTGGTGATTGACAGATTGCAAGAGAGGGGACATCTTGCTGCAAATCTTGCTGGGTTTACTGCCTATAGTTTGGTTAAGGGTTAGAAAGGAGATTTATATTTTTGACGTGGAGGTCTTCTATAAATTCCTTGTTGTAAAAATCGTAACCATTATAGTGCATTTGCTTCCTAGGTTGGAAGGACACAGGATGTAGTCATTGTTGGCCGAACCAATATAAAAACCAGTGTTTGATTTTCTCTATCCCTGCACTTTTACTTACAGTCGACTTTAATATTTGCACAGTCAACTACGTTTTTCCGCTGCATATGAATTTTCATTACTTGCATTTCAAGAAAGTCTGAAAAGATTTTATTTTTTATAAACCACCAATTCACCCACCCCTCTTGGTGTAAAAAGAAGTCTACCTGTTTTCCAACACCAGGCACATCATCTTAATGAAATCTCTTTCAACTTTGTGAACTAGTTTCCATCATTTTGGACTAGAGCTTTTTTAGTTCTTCCATCATTTGGAACCAAATCTTATTCCTTAATTTAGGTTACGTTCCATCATTGGCGTCAACTCTATAGTTCAGTGAAGAGTGCATTAGCCCTCTTCAATCACGTACCATCATCTTATTTACATCTAAAGAATTTTCCATCTCAAACATTTCACACATTGCATCTCTCTTTCAATAATTAACCATTATTTAAACTCATCATAAATCATTTGAACAATCACTATTTCTCAAAATCAAATAAACCTTTCATTTGAAAAAAAAAACCTTTTTTAACAACCCAAACAACATCTTACTAACAAACCCATTTCCTATTGAGCGATTAGAAGGCTCACCCAACAAGTGGGTATCAGAAGGAAATATTTAAAACTTGCCTAGCAAGTGTTTCACTCGCTCAACAATTAAGAACTCTAGGATAAATTTTCAGAAATTTTCGCAACGAGTCTTATCTTGCCTAGTGAGTGAAACACCCCTACTTCTCTGACATTTCATAACAACCCTAAACCTTAAATCTTAATCATAAATAAAACAATATATGCACAAGGAAAGCTCATATTAATAATATGAATATACCCTAATAATTCTAATTGTATCATTTAGAGCTTTCAGATGACGCCTGCAACCCTTAAACCTCACATGTGTAGTACAAAAACAAAAAGACTCTTAAAAGTGAAAAAGAATATCTTACTCTATTCGACCAACTAATCTGGTAAATAGATAGACCTTACCACCAAGAGTCATTTGGCGTATTCCAATCTTCAAACAAGTGAAAGATGGAGTCGAAGATCAAGAGAGAAGTTAGAAAAAAGTTTTAGAAAACGTTTTAGAGAATAATGCTTTTTTTTATAAAATGAAACTCGATAGATATAAATTTTTATTTATAATCTAACTTTTTAGTAATAAAATAATTGAGTGTCATCTTTTAAAACCATTAATATTCTTAGTTATTTTCTAGGTTTTTACACAAACTAAAAATTATATATGGTTATTTTAAAAATAATATTAACACAAAAAAAAATTATTATATAGTAAAGTAATATAAAGTTATTGCTTATGGTATATAAAAAAGTAAAAGAAACTCATCAATAATAATTTTATTTATAAAAATAATAAATACCTTAATTAATTCAAGTAGGTACTTAGAAGTATTCTAAGCATCTTAATCTAAAATAATTTTATTATATTTTTATTCTTTTTATTTTAGTTTTAATTTAGTTATAATTTATGGTAAAAATCCAAAATTATATATATTTTTCAATGACAATTAAGATCCTGAATTTTGGTATACCAAACTAATGGCTTATGTAATTAGATAATTGATAATAATTTCCATTAAATGGATGAAATTGTTTTAACTAATATTATTTAAATAAAGTTATTATTAAATAAAAGTTGGTCGATGAAATAAATGGTCTTATTTATTGTTAGAAAAAAAAAATTATAGATCTCAAATTATGTTGAGTAAGTGCTTACAATTAAGTGTGTACATCTTAGCATCAAATCATGACAAACACAATTGTTTATGTGATGATGATAAAGAGAGATGTTTTGTTCAACAACAACAAATGTATAACATTCTACAGACATATATGTGTATGATAAACTTATGTTTGAGATAGAAAATAAGATACATGTTTTGAAACCTTACATAGAACTATTTTAACATATAAATGGTTTTTATCATGTTTGTAGAAAAAACTATACTATAACCACTAAGTTGATCAACATCAAGAGATCTTTTTTATTAGTGTGTTAAAGTTCTTTACATCAACAACTTCATCGAAAAGACAATTTGTCATCTTTTTAAAATCCATCAACCTTGTATGAACATGATTTTCACTCGAGATGAGATAAAAAGTAATTTGACCTAGGTCTGATAAGCTAAGTATCAGAACATTCCTTCAAATAGAAGTATGCAGTTAATGTTGCATAAGGAACATTTGATGCAACCTCCAATGTCTACAAGGACAAACACAATATGAAGAATAAAGAACATCTCCAATTCTCACAATGGCTAGAAAAGGATTTGTTAAGGCTCTTTCTTCCACACACACTTCTATTTATAAAATATATCTTTGAATAAGAAAACTGACAATCTAGGCAAACTTACAAATTTGAAAACTTAAGCTTAAAAGCCTAGCTCAAAGATAGAACAATGTTGTATTCTTTAACTATCTAGAAGAGTGATCCTTATCTCGTATATGTCATTAGACGTTACACCTCTTTTAGTGAAAAACCTTATAATCATCTTATCACATCTTCTTGGAACTAAGTTGTTTAGCCAAGAGTGACTACCACTAGTGCAGTAAAAGGAAACGACCTCGGTTGTTTTGATCTATACGCACCGGTTCTACAACCGATGTATATAAAGGCGAGGTAAAAAGCCTACACTTTTGGCCTCGGTTCTGAACCGAGGTATAAAGATTTATGTTTTTGCCTCGGTTACAATGAAACCGAGGCAGTAGAAGGTGTTCTTTTTTTTTTGCCAGATTTTTGGTCTCGGGTTCTGGTGAACCGAGGCAGTAGAAAGGTTCTTTTTTTTTCTCAACCTTTATGCAAGAATGGATAATATGCATTTTTAACATCATGTCATGAACAGATCACCTCCTCGAACATGATCAACATCTGCTTATTGTCATTTTCTTTGTTGCATCACACCAGGAAAATATTATAGAAATAATAAATTTTAAAGTTCACACCAGGCTAGAATCATATTCAGTTCCTTTCATAACATAACATAATCATATAACACAAAAGGAAAAAAAAACAATTTTTCCTCCAAGTAAATTCATCCCTTCAACCTACATTACACGAAACACATAACAAAAGCCATATCCAGAGAGGAAAACTTTCTCCTTCAATTCCTCTTAACAAAACATGCTAGAACGCCAGAAATAAAAAAAGTCATATCCAAAAATGTGCTCTGCTCCTTCTTCACCTGCGTCAAATGGAGCCAACAACCAAATGAGACATCAAATTTTCCTCTGCAAATTTCGTTAAGCCAACAACCAACAACCATTTTTCTCTGCAAAAAAAAAACCTAACAATTCAACACGACCAACATTTTCCAACACCAAACAACTCAACAATAAAAATGAGATATATTATGCGAGTTTAAAAGCAAATATTGTACTATAATATTATTCAACGAAAAACGAAAGAAAAAAAAAGAAAGAAATGGAAGATAATGGTCTGGAAGGCGTGGAGAGAGCAGCAGCGGCGCAAAGAAGATTAGAAATGTTTCAAATGTGCAAGAGACTCTGTTTGCAAAATATAACCCTAAAAACATGTTATTACCTCAGTTATTTTTTTAACCGAGGCAATAAGGGTCTATGGCCTCGGTTCTATAAAGTACCGCTGCCTAAAACCTCTCAAAAAAATAAAAAAAAAGTTTCAGTTACTTTAGGCATCGGTTCTTTTTTAACCGAGGCATATACCTTTGCGCGATAATTACAAAAATGCCACCGCACCAGTTTTAGGCATCGGTTCTTTTTCAACCGAGGCATATACCTTTGCGCGATAATTACAAAAATGCCACCGCACCAGTTTTAGGCATCGGTTCTTTTTTAACCGAGGCATATACCTTTGTGCGATAATTACAAAAATGCCACCGCACCAGTTTTAGGCATCGGTTCTTTTTTAACCGAGGCATATACGTTTGCGATAATTACAAAAATGCCACCGCACCATTTTTTGCTTCGGTTACATCTAAATCGGTGTTAAATGCGCGAGTTAAAATCCTTTTTTTTTACTAGTGTACGTTACAAGCAATACTTAATCTTAGACAAGAGTGGTAACGTTCCAAACATTAAATGATTGCCTAGCCGAGAATGGTAACGTCCCTAAAATGTTCTTTTTTAGTGATATAATGTATTGGTCATGAGCTTCGAATCCTTTTTACGCATGTAAGGCTTATAGCCCTAACCCAGGAGATGCACACATGTAACTATTTCTGCCTAGATGTAACTATTCTTTATTGCAAACAAGAGAATTAGCTCCTAAAGTACATAAAACAAAGGTAATGTTCACTTCAAGAGTCCTAATTTTTAAAAGTAGCTTCCCTAAGTTCTTGCTTTAACTTCTAAACTTGTTTTCTTGTTAAGACTCTTCTTAAGATGTCCCTTTGGCTTGAATTCTTATCTCTCTTTCTCATATTCTTGTTTTGCCGCTTGTAATGGCTCATTGGGTAGACTATTCTAAGAATTTGCTCCTAAATAGAAAATTCCTCCATCAAAAGGACTAAGTCATTAACATTAATGTTGTGCTTGTGTTTGTTGATATAATCCTCGGATGGACGAAAATGAGAAAATGGTGTGTGTTTGTTTCTAGCAATGAGACCAAAAATACAACAAAGAAAAAGACAAATGTTTATTTATTCCGAGTGAAATGAGAAGAAACACTAGTGTATAGAAAGGGTTTTAAATGTCAGTTATTTTGGGCTTTTAACGTCACCTCCCGAATTGACGTCTTTACGGGTGACGTTAATGGGACGTCGGTTTTCCGCAGGTGCGACGTCGTTATAGACGTCAGTTAAGTGAAAAGTGCGACATCTATAAAGACATCAGACATTGCACTAACCGACGTCTAAGGGCACTATAAAGACGTCAAACATTGCACTAACCGATGTCTATGGGCACTATAGATGTCGGTCAGTACATTCACTAACGTCTATGAAGTGTTTGTTGTGTTTTGCTGCAGTTTTTCTCGTGTCTTCGGGTAGCATAGTAGCACCTCCTTCCTTTGCTAGTTTCCTCGTAAGAAAAAATAATCTCACCGTATTCTTTTTCATTGGCGGTCAGAATGGACCTAGGCAACGACCCAGGTTCGTCTTTGGGTTGAAATGTCATAAGAGATGCAAAAGACGCAATTTTTTCTTACAAGGAAACTAGCAAAGGGAGAAGGTGCATTACGCTACCCAAAGACACAAGAAAAACTGAACCAAAACACAACGAAAACTCATTTTAATCGGTTCAAATGAAAGATAATACATCAAAGATTACTTTAATCAGAGTAAAAACAACTTTAAATGGTTCACGGGAGATCAAACGCACCTGGAAATGCAGTGCAGCAGAGAGAAAAGGCGAAGGAAGACGATCAAACTGCTGGTTCGCAAACTACTGGTTCGCAAACTACTGGTTCACACCGATAATTTAACAAGAAATTAGACGTCCGTTGCCCACAAACCTAACGTCTATAATCGCATATACGTCGGGCACTTTACTAATCTGATGTTCATTCGATTTAAAAATTAATATTTGTGTTATATATAGACGTCGGCTTGGCGGGACGTGACGTCTAGTTGGCGGAAACGAATGACTTTTCACATACCTGGTCAGACTATAGACGTCGGTTAGGTGGGGCCCTGACGTCTATAATCGCATATAGATGTCAGGTGGCGGGAACAAATGTCGAGATGGCGGAAAAAATTAAATTTTCACCTACCTGTCAGACTATAGACATCAGGTCAGAGGGGCACCGACGTCTAGTTGGCGGAAACAAATGACTTTTCACATACCTGGTCAGATTTTAGATGTCGGTTCGGTGGGTCCTTGACGTCTATAATCGCATATAGACGACAGGTGGCGGGATCAGACGTCTAGATGGCGGAAAAAACTAACTTTTCACCTACTTGTCGGACTATAAACGTCAGGTAAGAGGGGCACCGACATCTATATGACAGAAAGAAATGACTTTTCACTTACCTATCAAACATATAAACATCAGTTTATAGGGGCACCGACGTCTATAGTATTGTAAACGTCGATCCCCCCTCCCTAACAAACGTCTATAGGCTTCACTTATTTACGTAATTGCCACCGATCAATAATTTATGTCATTGTCCCCTCTAACTAACATCTAATAGGTGACGTTATAAGTTGATTCTACACTAGTGAAATAAGAAGAAATACCCGTTAAATGTTAATAATTAACATCTTTGTCCTCACTATTTTCAGCACAAGAAAAACTAAACTTTGAAGCATACACATATATATCATTTAATGGACTATTAATTATGTTATGTATATAACATAATTAATATAATATAAAAATAAAAGTAATTAAAAATAATAACATATAAATTAAATATTAATAACTAATTAAAGTTACTATTATTATCAAATTAATTTATAATAGTAAAGGTAATTAGGTCATTTTATAAATATAATTTTTTTTTATATTTTTAAATTAGTATATCTATTAAATCATTGATAAACTTTTGTTTTATCTTTTCTTTAGCTTTCATTTTCTTTATGGTGTTAATTTGATTCATGGTCATGGGTCAGTCTTAACCCACTCTTAAATAAGCTCTCTTTCATAGGGCTACCAAATGAGTGAACCAAAAAAAAAGTCTCAATCATCAAAGTCCCTTTTAAAGTAGGTTAGGGATTAGGGTCAAAGTGGACTTGATCCCACTACAATACTTCAGTTAACTCCTAAATACAACATTTTCAGCCTAAATCAAAGGTTAACTCAAGTCAACATAGGTCGACCAGGTTTAAGGTCGAAACGGGTCAAAGGTCGGGATTGACCAACCTGGGTTGAAGGTCGAATTGACTCTACCTAGACTTAAGGTGGAGCCAATTAGCCTTGACCCATAGTCAAACTAGTCAACCTGGGCCCATAGATGAGTCGAGTTATCCTAGGACCATATTTGAGTTGAGTCGACCTTGGCTATAGGAATAGACGATTCACCCAAGATAAATGTCGATCCAAGATGAAGGTTGAGCTTAGTTGACTTAGGTCAAAAGTTGAGCAAATTAGCCCGATCGAATGTTGAGTTGAGTTTTCCAAGGCCAAAGTTTAGGCCAATTCGGCCTAGCTAGAAGGTCGAATCAAATCTGTCTAAGCTAAAAGTTGAGCTGAGTCGGCCTGAACTATAATCGAGCTAGTTGATCATGCTTATATTTGAGTTGATTTAGCCTAAACTAATAGTCGAGCCGAGTTGACCTAGGCCAAAGGTCATACAAGTTTACCCTAGTTGAAGGTCGAGACAAGTTAGTTTGGACTAAAGGTTGAGATGAATCTATCCAAACCAAAGGTCAAGACGAGTTAATTCGGACTAAAGTTTGAGTTAAGTCGAAGGTTGAGCCAAGTCATTCAAGTTGAAGGTTTGTCCGAGATTGAATTCGAATTGGTTTTGTTAGAATTTCAAGTGTGAGTCTAAGTCACACATTTGATAAAAATAAAAAAGTAGAACATCATATAAGAATGAAAACCCATTAATTTATTACCTTAAAATTTTGGGTTAAGAGTGATATTAATCCTTTATGTGATTGGACTCTTTTATTTGTGTTGTAAAGGGAGGGCAATGTTATGGGATATGTTGCTCTACATATTGTATAATAACGAATTCTTAAGAAATCATTGAGATTAGTTGGTTATAAATGCAATTGCTTTTGCATGATAGTTTTTTCGGATGGCTATCCTAATTCTTCCTTTCTTCTTTTTTCGTGTAATCTTTTAGTTCAAGTAATTCTTATAACCGGTTAGTTTCACGATATATATATATATATATATATATATATATATATATATATTCTTTTTTAAATACAATTTGGTTAGGATGATAATATTGATTAACCTGTACAAAATTCACGTACTATTTTGTTTGGACTTCCGGGATACCTGGATGCTTCTTAAAAGAAATTTTACTAAACAAAATATACAATAAGCAAATAATGCAATATAAATTAATTTTACTTCCAAACAAATACTTAAGCAATAGTAATACAACATAAATTACTAATAAAGTCTCAAAAGAAAGTAATAAAATTATCAAATATAATCACATAAATTAATGAGTCATCAACCTACCTCATTGACCTTGTTCTCATCCCCAAATTTGGTGATTAATGATATACCTTTTATTTCTAAAAGAAAATAAATAAAAAAATCTTCATAAGAATTTTGTTATCCTAGGGTTTAGCTAAGCTTCGTATGATACATTCGTTATATATCTATTTGTTGGAAGCACGAGCAGCAATAATTTGAAATCTTAAACATTATGTTCATAAATAAATAACAGTTTAATTGTTGTATTTTTGAAATAATAAAGTTACCATTTTTTTTATATAGTGGAAATTAAACGCTCAAAATTTGAGAAATTTAAATTGATTTCAATTTTTAAATACAACTCTATTGAAAGTACAAGGACTTGGTTAAAAACATTTCAAAGAGACATTAGAAAATTCAACCAACCTCAAAACAATCTAACCTCAAATCCTCATTCCTCAAGGTATGACTCTTCAAATGAGAACATACATTTTGCAGAGGATGATGAAAAAGTGTATCATAATTGATGAAAAACAGTGGTAAGGTAACAAAGTTCAAACAATGCTTAGTAATTCATGGAATTGTGAAAACTAACACCTCATGGTTTTTATTTTTCTTCATAATCCTAGGCCATAGGGTCTAAGTTGTAGCACAGAAAAACTAAGGACCTCAATCTATAATTTCAATGCTGCTCCTTTGGAATGTCAAGTTGATGGAATATTGGACTGTCAACTCCAACACCCATAGCGTTTAGGCCATTGTCAACATAAATAACAGAACCTGTAATGGCTGATGCCAAAGGTGATGACAAGAATGCAGCAGTGTTGCCTACCTCCTCTGTTACAAAATCTCCAATGTGTAAGTAGTTGCAGGCAAAAAGGTGCAGAAGGGTCATTTCAGAAAGGAAGAATCTCAGAGTAAAACATTACCAGCACGTAGTTCTTTCTGAAGGGGTGCATTGGTGAATGAATAATCAATCATCATGTCAATGAAGCCAATTGCTTTTGCTGCACGGCTTCCCAGAGGACCTAGTCATTCAAAACAACTCAACATGTTGATCAGTTTCTACTGAATTCATTTGCATGCAACTGAAAACAATTTAAGTCAACCTGTCTATCAATTTGTTCTGAATTCAATGACATGCAAAAAAAAATTAAAAAACCAACACTTCCTTCTTCACCAAGCAATTCACATCAGTAAGAATTTGTGTCATTACATGGAGAAAAGGAAAGCAGAAAAAAAAAAAAATCATTTGCTGATGAAGTGGTAAGCCATCAATACCTGCGGATATGGTATTGACTCTGATTCTTTTCTTTCTGCCAGCTTCAAAAGCAAGAACCTGAAAAGCAGAAAACATTATATATAATATCAAATATCCAAAGGGTAAAAGGGGGTTAGGAATAAGAAGCTACATGCACAGAATTTGAAAATTTGAAAAACTGAAAAAGAAAACTCACTCTAGTATCACTTTCTAAAGCAGCTTTTGCAGAGCTCATGCCACCACCATATCTGCATGCAAAACATTTCAAAACATTAAGTAAAAAAATGTGATCAAAGTAATCAAGTTTGAGAACTTTTAAAGCATATCCAACACACCCAGGAATGATCCTCTCTGAAGCAATGTAAGTAAGAGAGATTGCAGATCCATCTACAACCAAAACAGTAAGGTGAGAACATTAACTGATTGAACAATGAAGCAACAAAATGGCAACCCTCTTTCAGTAATGAACATGCCTTGGTTCATGATTGGAAGAAAATGTTTGAGTAATGAAATATAAGAGTAACTTGATGCAGACAAGGCAGCAAGATATCCTTTTCGAGATGTCTCAGACAATTGTTTGCTGACCTAAAACAAAGTTGAGTGTCAGGTAAAGCTAAACGACATGAGGTAACAAGAAACTTCATTATTGTAATACCTCTGGTCCATTAGCAAGCGAGTGCACAAGTATGTCGATAGTTCCAAAATCTTTCTTGACAGATTCAGCAACTTCCTATAAGATAAATCAGATCACAGTGTAAACTCTAGATGTCACAAACTGAGACACATATCACGATGTAGATGCTACTCAATAAAGCGTCCTATGTTTCAAACACATATTGCCTATAATTCATCTCCATTATAAGTTAAACAAAAATCAAGTAATTAATTAATCATATGAAACAATCAGAAAGAAATTACGTTTTCAGTCTCAGGTTTGGTCATATAGAAGTTTAAACAAACAACAAAAAGTAAAGAAAAAGATCCTTCATCTTGTAGATGATTACATCATGTAAGGAATTTATATGACTTATTTATGATTAAAGCATGTACCTTATTGAATAAGTTATTAAAGCTTCTAGTCAACAGCCCAAATAAACTTTGGTATTGACTTTGACAAGGTTATACATGTTCATTAATAGGCAGGGAGCAGAGAAAAAACATATAAAAAGATTTTTTTTTCTTTTATTAAAATGTAAATTCAAGAGTAGATTATATCTCTTTATTGGTTTGCAAGCTTCAGGTCTACATTATCTTAAAATATGAATAGATTGTATGACCTTGTATCCAGTCTCCACTAAAGAATAGGTCCTAAAATTTTCTTGAATAAAAAAGCTTAATTATGATTTCAGGGGAGAAGAAGGACCTGACCCACTGAATTGGATAAACAGGGCGGAGAAGTTCTTCGAGATTCAGAAGGTGGCGGAAGAAGAGAAGGTAGAATTGGCCCATATCAGTATGGAAGGAAGCGCCGGATACTGGTTCCGATTTTGGAAAGATAAGGCGAGAGATCGTACCTGGGAGGGGTTGAAGGAGGTGTTGCTGATCAGATTCGAGAGTCGCCATCGTGGGGGAATTTTCGAGAGGATGGCGGCGATGAAGCAGACAACCACCGTGGAAGAGTACGTGAAAGAATTTGAACCCTTGGCGGGGCAGACGAAGGAATTTACCAATAACCAATTGCTAGGTTATTTTATGGCGGGATTACGGGAAGAATTGCGATGTCAGATGAGGCCCCATGATCCCTGCGATTTGATGACGGCAATGAAGATCGCGCGTGACATGGAGGAGGCACTTCGTGGTCTAGGCTGATGGGATGGACGGCAGCTAAGACTACCCCCATGGGGGTACGACCGTCAGAGGAGGAGCGGTGGTGGCTAGGACGGAGCAACCTAGGAGTAGCATGGTTAGAGCGACACTGACGAGAGGTAATGGGTCGACTGAAAGTAGCGATGACGACAACTCCGGTACTCGCCTTGCCCGATTTTACGTTGTCGTTCCATGTTGAGTGCGATGCGTCGGGGGTGGGAATAGGAGCAGTTTTGACGCAGAGGAGGAGACCGATAGCCTATTACAGTAAGGCCCTATCGGAAGGGACACTGGGGAAATCCATCTACGAGAAGGAGCTCATGGCGGTGCAGCACTGGCGACCATACTTAATGGGACGGAGATTCGTGGTACACTCTGACCAGAAAAGTTTGAGGTTTTTGCTGGAACAGAGGATAACTACCCCTGCCCAACAACACTGGATTGCCAAGTTACTCGGTTACGATTTTGAGATCGTATACAGGAAAGGGGACACAAACAGAGTGGCCGACGCACTTTCACGAAAGGAGAGGGATGACCTGGAAGAGGCCGACGGAACCCAGACCCACGGGACGAGGAAAGAACTGAATGCGATGGTAAAGTCGTATTGGAGGGATTTTCAGGAGGTGGTGAACGAAGTGGAGGAAGACGACGATTTGAAGAAAATTGTAGCGGATATCACGAAAGACCCGAATAAACATTCAGTTTTTACACTGGAAAATGGGAAATTACATTACAAGGGAAGGTTGGTTATTTCGGCTAAATCGAATTGGGTCCCAAAGCTAATGGCTGAATATCATACCACTCCAACAGGGGGCCATTCGGGTGTCTACCGCACTTACAGGAGAATCGCACAATCGTTATATTGGATCGGGATGAAGAAAGCCATTACAGAGTTCATAGCACAGTGCTTAGTGTGTCAGCACCACAAGTACTTAACCGCCACACCTCAGGGGCTGTTACAACCACTGCCGGTGCCTCAAGCTGTTTGGGAAGACATCAGCATGGATTTCATTGTCAGGTTGCCGAAATCAAAAGGGTGTGATGCGATTCTGGTTGTGGTGGACCGATTAAGTAAATATGGACACTTTATTCCCCTTAAACATCCCTACACCGCAAGAGTCGTAGCAGAAGCGTTCGTAAAGGAAGTAGTTAAGCTACACGGTGTGCCAAAATCCATCGTCAGCGACCGGGACCCGCTTTTTCTCAGCTTGTTTTGGAAAGAATTGTTCAAACTGCAAGGAACACAGCTGCAAATGAGTACATCCTACCATCCCGAAACCGATGGCCAAACGGAAGTACTGAATAGGGTGCTTGAAGGATACTTGCGTTGTTTTTGCTTAGAGCAACCAAGAAGCTGGAACACGATACTGCCATGGGCCGAGTATTGGTATAATACCAGCTACCAAGGAGCGGCCAAATGTACTCCGTTTGAAGTAGTTTACGGCAGACCACCCCCATCCTTGACCAAGTTTGTGCCGGGGAAACGATAGTGGAAGCTGTGGCCCAAGAGCTACAAACACGAGATGAAGCATTGCAGCAGCTCAGATTTCACTTAGCAAGAGCACAGGAGATGATGGTTAAGCAGGCAAACCGGAAGAGGAGGCCAGCTAATATTAGGGTGGATGATTGGGTATTCTTGAAAATAAGACCCCACCGACAGACCTCGATGACAGCAAGATTGCATCCGAAACTATCGGCCAGGTACTATGGTCCGTTTAGGGTGATCCAGAAGGTTGGAGAAGTCGCTTTTAGGTTGATGCTACCAGAGAACGCGAAGATACATCCTGTATTCCACGTGTCCCAGTTGAAGTTGGCTATTGGGACCAAGCAGGTAGAAAAAGAGTTGCCAGAAGACTTGCAAGTAGGGGGACCTTCCTGCTTGCCGAACAGGGTGTTAGACAGGCGCATCCAACAACAGGGAGATGAGCAGCGTGAGCAAGTTTTAATTGAGTGGCAAGATGAAGGAGTGGATAGCGCGACTTGGGAAGATCGAGTGTTGATACAAGAACAATTTCCGGAGTTCAACCTTGGGGACAAGGTTGATTCTCAGGGGGGAGTAATGTTAGGACTTGGAGGGTGTATGAAAGGAGACGGGTAAGACAGACTAACAACTAACTGTCTAACAGTTAGTTGAGAGCGGGCTAAAGGTCTATATAAGGACCTTTCGTGGTTTCAGGGGAGTGGGCAGTTTCTTTGTATGTTGTTTGACCGGTCATTGAACCTGGTGAAGGAGGTTAAGCTCCTCTGTACATTGCAGTATTGATTCTTGATGTGAATACAATTCCATTCTTTTCTTTCCATTCTAGTTTGTGTTTCTGCGTGTAAGCACGAGTGTTTGGGTAGGATTCTCTCCTAAATCCCTAACAATTTCTGTCTCCAAATTTATGGTGAGCTTTATCTGTCTAAGAAGTGCAGCTATTTTGATTTATCTTTGCACATTGAATTGGCACCAGTGATGTTTACCAGCCAACTAATTGATCTTTACAATTATCAGGTATAAAGCTTAAATGTATTCTAAACTGTATAAAAAATAGAATATTCTTCGAATTGATCATTAGTTATATTTACAATTCCTCCTTTTGAAGCTAAATCAAATCAGAAAACCTCTAGTCACAAAATTGCCACTCATTTCACATCAAAGCTATTGAAGGCGTATCATAATGGTAGAGAAATACAGATGACAGAATATTTAATCTATACCTGTACAGTCCAATTCGAGGCTCCAGCATACCGCTTGTTCGCTTTCACCTGTACAGTTTCCACAAACATTAAAAGATTGTATGTTTAGTAAATGTAATTTGTTTATTTTGATAACTTAAGGATTTCTCTCTTACATCTTCTGGGACATCTTCAGGGTTGTCATATACTGCATCCAAAGGATACACTTTAGCAATCTCCATCAATGAACCATCTTGTAATCTGAAAGATGAATGGTTCCTTGTTAGCAAAACAAATGAGTCTCAAGCTTCCTAACAAATAAAATCAATAACACCGCTTAAGAGTTTTACTTGCGTGACTCATCGAATTTTCCTCGTCTTAGACTGGACTCAAATATATTTAAAGCCTGCATATAAATGTTCAAAGTTAGTACTTGACCACTTGTATGCTGCACAAAGATACATCAGGGTAAAAAGAAAACAATGCACAAATACACAACAACAAAATCTGTAATAACTACTCACAGGTACCCATGTGCCAACAAGAATTTCAGCTCCTGCTGCTGCAAGAGATTTTGCTATTGCCCAGCCATATCCATTGTCATCAGCCACACCAGCAATGAAAGCCCTTTTACCTGCAGAGCACTTAACATTCAGTGGAATGCCACAACAAATCAAAGATATAAAATAGGACAGTATGAAAGAAAAGCTTACACTTGAATTATGAGAAAAGTGTAAACTCTCAGACATTATTGTTGAGTTGTTATATTATATAGAGGTTGCAGACACAACAGTTTTCTTAGTTCTCACATTTTGCAAGAATTCTCATTGTATTCAAATTGAGAAAAAGGTATCTAACATAAAGAAAAATAGAGCTTATATAAAACTCTGTATAACTGAATAGCTGTTACAAAACCAACAGAAAAAAAAAAACCTGTAACTGCTTATAACAACTATTAGAAAAACAGAAACTAAAAGGGAACTATCTAGTACTAAACCCCGTCATGTTGGGCAGTGAAGTTCACAATGTCCCAACTTGGTAACAAAAATGTCAAAAGAGGTGTGATGAATAGGTTTAGTGAAAGCGTCGGCAAGCTAGGCTTAGGTAGAAACAAGTAGGTAAATTAAGCCTTGTTGAATTTTCTCACGAATAACATCACATTCGATCTCAATATGTTTGGTGTGTTAAACAAATGATTGTGAGATGAGTGGATGGCAGATTGATTATCACAATACGCCACTTGGATCCAAGGAAACATAAAGATCATGAAGGACAAAATCCAACCGTTGGATTTCACAAGTAAGGCTGGCCAAAGCTCTATATTCAACTGCAGAGGAAGAACAGGAAACAGTAGTTTGCTTCTTTGATTTCCAAGAGATCAATGAAGAGTCAAGAAAAACACAAAAACCAATGATAGACCTTCTGGTATCCAAACAGCAAGCTCATCTGAATTGGCAAAGGCCGAGCCTTGAGCAAGGGATCCGTTGAGGTAATGAAGGATTCATTGAGCAGCATTGTAATGAGTATCAAGAGGTTTGCACAGAAATTTGCTGAGTTGTACACATAAGCAATATCTGGCCTGATGACGGTGAGATACAAAAGTTTGCCAACTAACTGCCAGTAACCAGCAGCTTTAGAAAAAAGTTGTCCGTGATTTGCTTGAAGTTTAATAGAAGGATCAGAAGGAGTGTTAGTAGGTTTAGAACCAATCAAACCACTGCCATCGAGAAGTTCAAGAATATATTTTCTCTGATTCATGTGAATTCCAGATTTGGACCTTGCAATTTCAAGACTGAGAAAGTATCTTAAAGATCCTAGGTCTTTGATTTTAAATTTGGTATCTAAGATGTGCTTAACATGATTAATTTCTGCCATATCATTGCTAATTAAAACAATATCATCCACCTAAACAAATAATGCAGTAAAAGAAGTAGAAGCAGATTTCACAAATAAAGCTTGACCTGCAGAAGATTGTTTGTAATTAAGAGAAAGAAGAGTAACAGATAAGGTACTATGCCATTGTCTCCTAGCTTGTTTGAGACCATAAAGGGATTTATGCAACAGGCAGACTTTATAGGAACTAAGGGGAAGTAAAATAGGAGAAGGGACAATGTAAACCTCCTCATGAAGCTCTCCATGAAGGAAAGCATGGTTGGCATCCAGTTTCTCCCAAAACCATCCTTTAATAGCTGCCATAGCAAGGGAAAATATGTAGTGATAAGTTTATTGATACTATCTAAGAAGCAATGATTCTTACTCTATCTTTTCTAGTATGGCAACTTTCAGCGAAGTAGATTTTGGAATGAGTAAACTCTTGAATAGAGAAAAGAGGCTATGTAGTCTCAACACAAACCTTTTAACATTACTCCATATAACCACGGTAAGAAAAATTAAGGGCGGGGAATATATTCTTGAAATCGTAAAGTAAACAAACAAATTCAAGATTACAGAATAGATTAAATAAAAACACACGATGTTTTGGACATATCCTGCATACATGTGTTGATACAAAGCATTCATGGAAATAGAAGTCAAACCTTTCAAATCAATAGGCAATCCTGGAACTTCACTGTCTGAACTAGACACGGACATTGCATTTGTCCTGATTTTTTTATATTTTACAGCGAATGCTGTCATTTTCAAGAAAGGTTGTGATGATGCAACATGACAAACACTTGCCAGTTTATGACATGAATCAACCTTAAACCTGCCTCCAAGATTGGCAGGGCTTACATTTGCAAACCTTTGTGATGATAGAATATTGGGTCTTGACATCGCAGTTGGAAAGTTGGACACTGTTGTTGTTGCCATCTCGTACAAATGTGCAATGATGGCAGAGCACCTAGATCTGCACACAGAAATGACTTTAGGATCAAAACATCATAATATGCTGAGAAATTATTAATACCTTTCTCCATTTGTCTTAACCTTGTACTTAACAAAACTTACGATGACAAAGAAACCTTGGATACCAAATAAGCAGAGCTCAGAAAAGAGGACAGGTTGATAAATAATTCAGAAGTTAAGTCAGTCCAAAATCCAACCTCCTTATTGATCAGAGTCTAAAAGTGGCCAAGACCAGGAAATAAAAACAAACAAAAAATAAAGGTGAGCTTTTACATTAAATCTATAACCCCTCAACGTTAAAGCTCTTTACTAGATCACTCTCGGTTTCTAAAAAGCTTTTATCTTTTTCACAGATAACAAAAGCATGAAAAGACCACCTCAGTCCAATTACTAGATCCCCACAAATCTCCGCAACTGAACCACCCACTTGTTTAAAAGTTCCATTTGTCACAGTCTCCGATGACAAAAACGGTTACTTGATCAAACATATCACATGCAGAAAGACAACAAAAAAAGAGCCAAAAACATCAATACACACTTCCCTTGATCAAATGCAAACACAGTGACATTCTTCATGAAGATTAATTAACCTCCTTCTATTCGATAGAACCCACATTTGCATTATTGTATCAATATTGCATTGCAGAAACAAAAACAAACAAGAACGAGAAGGTGGCCAGAGAAAGTAGATGTTTGTTACCTGGATAGAAAGGAATAGGAAATGCAAAACTGGGCCTTGTATGTTGATATCTGTTAGATAATGGAGGCTGTGGAATTCTAGGAACTGGTCGATGAAAACAATGTTGTAGTTTGATGGGAAGTAGGTTAAGGGCAGTTAAGGACTTTGGGAATATCTCCAAACCCAATGCTATGCGACATGCTCCTCTGGAACTTTTGTATAAAACATTTTTCATGTGGATTCGAAGATGTAATTTTGAATTAATTTTTTTAATATGAAAATCTGATTTGGATGGGTCACTTGCAGTTTCCAAAACTAGAAGAGTTGCTTCTCACTCTAGGGATTTCATTTTGAAAATTTCTTCTCTCTCCATCATGCACTCTCTTCTCCCTCTTCCATCTTTAGGGTTTTGATTTTGATTTTAATTTGTGTGTTTGTTTCGTTCACTTGCTGTACCTGTGCTTCAATCTGGAGTTCGTTTTTCTGTTTCGTTCGTGGTCTACTTTAACCGGTCTCTGTGGAAGGTTTGTTTGAAGTTTGTGGTTCTTTCTTCGTTTTTGTGTGCAATGGCTTCGATCCCTGACATTGATTCTTCGAACAAGGTATGTATTTCATTCATTTGACGTATTCGTTGTGTCTTTTGTTGGTTATTTTGAAGCTCTGTCGTCCTGGGTTATGGCTTTTTTCGCGACTTAATACAAGAAATATATTTTTATTTTCAGCTGCAGTTGTTTGTTCGACATTCAATGAAAACCAAGTTTATTTGTGGTTTGAATGCAATTTTGATTGACAAGCAAAAGACTATTATTTCACAAACTCTATTTCATTGGTTTTTAGAACTACATGATGACATTAAGCTTGGTAGGAATATTCTGAGCGATTTATTAGAAAGGTGGGATGATGAGAAGGGTGGTTTTTGTTTTGGGGAAAATTTTGTGGAATTACACGAAGTAGAAGTTACGTTGAGCTTAGGGTTGGGATTAGTTGGTGAGAAGATTAAGTTGAATGAAAAAACACTTGGAAAAAGTGATTATCGGAAGCACTTTGCAAAAGGAAATGGAAAATATGAATTGCAAGTTATATATGACTTTATTTTGAAAAAACACAAGAAGTTGCCTTCAAGAGATGTTTGTAGGCTATACATTTTGGTAGGAATTTCTGAGATATTGTTACCCAATCGTACCAAAACAATATTCCCAATTTTGTTTGAAAAAGTTGATAAAATAAATGATTTGGGTAGGTATTGTTGGGGTCATATAGTATACCAATATCTACTTAGTAGTTTTAGCAAAGCTTGTACAGCTTGGAATGCAGGAAAAGGTGCAAGGACTGTGTACGTGGAAGGTTATGTGTATGTGTTCTAGGTAAATCTTTTATATGGATTGTTTCATTCCTTGAAATGTTTGAGTTGATAAATGTATAATGTTTTAGTGAGCTTTTGTGTATACTAATTATGGTGTGTGTAATGTATTTCAGGTTTGGTTTTGTGATCGTTTCGTTCCTTCTAATAATTTAGTTCATAAATACCCTAGAATTTTGCATTGGATTAATGTGAATGTAGGTGACAATTTCATAAAATCTGCAATGGAGTCGGGTGTGGTATGTATTTTGTGGTTTTATTAACAAAGTTGATTTAACCACTTTCTTTATACAATGATGTTTTTGATGAATTTGCAGACGCTTGATGATTATGGTGCAACAATGGAAGAAATGAGCCAGCCATTTGTGAGAGCATCATTTAATCCAGATGGAGAGGAAGAAAGGAAGAAAGCACATTCAAAGTCAGCAACCAATAAAAAACAGAAAAAAGATATTGATGATGGTTTAGATGGTGTTTTAGAGGAACAAGAAGTTGAAATTAAAGGACTTGAAGAAGAGTTGGAAGCATTGAAGACTGAGTTGTTTGAGGAGAAAAATAAATATTATGGTGGTTACAGTACCCCATCTAACCAACATAAGAATTGCAACAACTTAGGACGTGAGGGAGAAGATTGCAGCAATGTAACTGTTATGAAGCATTACATGCAAAATCACAATTGGAAAAATGACATTTTGTACCAAAAGTTGACTACTGCTACCCAGTATTTCCTGAAGAACTCCCCACCGTATGTAGGAGTGTGTTTTCAGTTTTATTTGAAGTGCTTAACCATGTTGGACATGGTTGAAGGTGTGTAGAAGAAGGATTTCCAAGTATAGGTGAGTCCATTGGTTGATGGGGGAGGCCCTTGACCTTTGACACAGGTCTGTCGCACCTGTAATCGCTTACATGAGACTGGTAATCGCTTACAATTGAAAATATGGCATTTTGTACCAAAAGTTAACTATTGCTACCCAGTATTTCCTGAAGAACTCCCCACCGTATGCAAGAGTGTGTTTTTAGTTTTATTTGAAGTGCTTAACCATGTTGGACATGGTTGAAGGTGTGCAGAAGAAGGATTTCCATGTATAGGTGAGTCCATTGGTTGATTGGGAGGCCCTTGCCCTTTGACACAGGTCTGACGCACCTGTAATCGCTTACATGGGACTGGTAATCGCTTACAATTGAAAAAATGACATTTTGTACCAAAAGTAGACTACTCCTACCCAGTATTTCCTGAAGAACTCCCCACCGTATGCACGAGTGTGTTTTCAGTTTTATTTGAAGTGCTTAACCATGTTGGACATGGTTGAAGGTGTGCAGAAGAAGGATTTCCAGGTATAAGTGAGTCCATTGATTGATGGGGGAGGCCCTTGACCTTTGACACAAGTCTGACGCACCTGTAATCGCTTACATGGGACTGGTAATCGCTTACAATTGGAAAAATGGCATTTTCTACCAAAAGTTGACTACTGTTATCCAATATTTCTTGAAGAACTCCCCACCGTATGCAGGAGTGTGTTTTCAGTTTTATTTGAAGTGCTTAACCATGTTGGACATGGTTGAAGGTGTGCAGAAGAAGGATTTCCAAGTATAGGTGAGTCCATTGCTTGATGGGGGAGGTCCTTGACCTTTGACAAAGGTCTGACGCACCTGTAATCGCTTACATGAGACTGGTAATCGCTTACAATTGAAAATATGGCATTTTGTACAAAAAGTTGACTATTGCTACCAAGTATTTCCTGAAGAACTCCTCACCGTATGCAGGAGTGTGTTTTCAGTTTTATTTGATGTGCTTAACCATGTTGGACATGGTTGAAGGTGTGCAGAAGAAGGATTTCCAAGTATAGGTGAGTCCATTGGTTGATGGGGGAGGCCATTGACCTTTGACACAGGTCTGACGCACCTGTAATCGCTTACATGGGACTGGTAATCGCTTACAATTGGAAAAATGACATTTGTGCCAAAAGTTGACTACTGCTACCCAGTATTTCCTGAACAACTCCCCACCGTATGCAGGAGTGTGTTTTCAGTTTTATTTGAAGTGCTTAACCATATTGGACATGGTTGAAGGTGTGCAGAAGAAGGATTTCCAAATATAGGTGAGTCCATTGGTTGATGGGGGAGGCCCTTGACATTTGACACAGGTCTGACGCACCTCTAATCACTTACATGGGACTGGTAATCGCTTACAATTGGAAAAATGACATTTTGTACCAAAAGTTGACTACTGCTACCCAGTATTTACTGAAGAACTCCCCACCGTATGTAGAAGTGTGTTTTCAGTCTTATTTGAAGTGCTTAACCATGATGGACATGGTTGAAGGTGTGCAGAAGAAGGATTTCCAAGTATAGGTGAGTCCATTGGTTGGTGGGGGAGGCCCTTGACCTTTGACACAGGTCTGACGCACCTGTAATCGCTTACATGGGACTGGTAGTCGCTTACAATTGGAAAAATGGCATTTTGTACCAAAAGTTGACTACTGTACCGAGTATTTCCTGAAGAACTCCCCACCGTATGCAGGATTGTGTTTTCAGTTTTATTTGAAGTGCTTAACCATGTTGGACATGGTTGAAGGTGTGCAGAAGAAGGATTTCCGAGTATAGGTGAGTCCATTGATTGATGGGGAAGGCCCTTGACCTTTGACACAGGTCTAACGCACCTGTAATCGCTTACATGGGACTGGTAATCGCTTACAATTGGAAAAATGGCATTTTGTACCAAAAGTTGACTACTGCTACCTAGTATTTCTTGAAGAACTCCCCACCGTATGCAGGAATGTGTTTTCAATTTTATTTGAAGTGCTTAACCATGTTGGACATGGTTGAAGGTGTGGAGAAGTAGGATTTCCAAGTATAGGTGAGTCCATTGGTTGATGGGGGAGGCCCTTGACCTTTGACACAGGTCTGACGCATCTGTAATCGCTTACATGGGACTGGTAGTCGCTTACAATTGGAAAAATGGCATTTTGCACCAAAAGTTGACTACTGCTACCCAGTATTTCCTGAAGAACTCCCCACCGTATGCACGAGTGTGTTTTCAGTTTTATTTGAAGTGATTAACCATGTTGGACATGGTTGAAGGTGTGCAGAAGAAGGATTTCCAAGTATAGGTGAGTCCATTGGTTGATGGGGGAGGCCCTTGACCTTTGACATAGGTCTAACGCACCTGTAATCGCTTACATGGGACTGGTAATCGCTTACAATTGGAAAAATGGCATTTTGTACCAAAAGTTGACTACTGCTACGTAGTATTTCCTGAAGAACTACCCATTGTCTGCAGGAGTGTGTTTTCAATTTTTTTTTAAGTGGTTAACCATGGATGAGGGTGTGGAAAAGAAGTGTTCAATAGTGTCTTTTTGATTGTTTGTTGACTGGATGATTAATGGAATACTTGTAGTTGGATTAGTTCAATATTAAAGAAACGAATAGTGCATAATGAACTGTATTGAGTAATGAAAAATTGATAACAATAATTTTAGGCACACACCTTAATACAAGAAAAAAAAAACAAAGGTTCACTGAACAACAACTTCAAAAATAAAAATCTACATAACATTAAACAATGAAATTTAATCTAAGAAGGCGGCTGTCGATCAAACTTGTTGTGGAAGTTAATAAGTTGTTGCTCTACAACTCCAACTCGATTTTCAATTCTGGCTAATCTATCACCCAGGAACGACAGGAGATCTTGTATTTGTTTGATGACTTCACCCAATGTTGCAGAAGAAGCATGTTCTGGAATAGGAGAGGGTTGTTTTTCTTCGTGCTCTTCATTACCAACATGGGGTTCTTCATTACCTTCTGATTCTGAAATGTCAGCAACTTCTTTGTAAACCCATATTCCTTCAGCATTTTTTTCATAACCAAATGATGTTAAAACTTCCAAACCAATCTTCTATTTAGCCTTGACCTGGGTGGAAGGATCAGTTTCTGTAGGGACACCAAAGTGTTCCATGAATGTTGTAATTAGATGGGGATATAGTAGTTGGGCGTTGTCCCTTGTAGCCCTTTTCATCTTTTTTCGAATGACATGCCCCAGTTAATCTGAACAGAATTCATTAGTGCCCACATGAACATAATGTCCTCCTCGGTTTCTTGTGCAACATTCATTGAACGAGGAACTAAGATCCGACAGAGTACATAATGAAGTATCCTACATTCAAACTTCATTTTCCCAGCCAATAATCTACCTCCTCTGATTGGACCTGGTTTACAAATGGATTGCCTAACAAGAACAGAATTGTATTCCTTCTTCCACTCGTCAACCAAATTTCCTTCAAATCGAACACCAACACAAGGAATGGAAGTTAGTTTATGAAAAAGAGAAGGTTTGATTGATTGTGATTTTCACCTTCTTAACCTCGGTTTGAATAACTCCCGAATTGGAAATGCGCATATTGCTGTAGAAAACTCGCACCAATTCGGGGTAGTAATGGCGTCTAAAAGCAACAAAATCACATAGACCAGCATTTTTCAAGATCTCGTAGGATTCGAATTCCCCAGGTTCAAAAAATGTGTCATCAAGATATTTGCCCTCGAGGATTGGACGCTCAAAGAAATGTGAAGAGAATCTTTCGTATTGCTCATTGATGAGTGCATATTTATGCCCACATTTATGTTTTAGAATTCAAATTTTTAATGAGATTTTTGTGCTTAAATTATTGATTTAAAGTGAATTTGTGACAATTGGATTTATTGGGTTTGGGAATTAAAGATGCTTAAAATGTGATTCTTAGTTGCATAAATTATTTTGGATGTTCTAATGTTTATTTGTGCAGCTGAAGTTAAAATTTTATTCATTTAAAGCATGAAATTGAATGGTCAAAGATGGTCCAATCTGGTCAACTCAGAACTCTTATGCAATTTTGAAAAGACAAAGATGGCTAAAGTGCAATCAGAGGAAAATTTTGGACTTATGTGTAAATAAAATAAAAAGGGTTGAAATGTAATTTTGGACAAGTTTAAATCTGTTAGATATTTTAAAAGATATTTTGGAGAAAATATATCTTAAGATATTTTACTTGATATTGTTAAATAATTATCTTATTTAACTATATCAATTAATATCAAAAGATAATATTTGCCAAATCTTTTTGATCTAGGAAAGATATTATCAAATATTCTCAAAAACTGATTAAATCTATTGAATATTTGAAAGATATTAGATATAAGATAAAAGATTTTATCAACAGAAGATTCAAAGTCCAAGCCCAATCAAGCCCTATATAAAGAGACCTAGGGGAGACAGAAAGGGGATCTTCATTCATTCATTCACCACTCCTCTCTCTCTTATTTCATCATGTATTCAACTCCATTGATGGAGAGCTAAGAATTTAGGGCTATTCTGCTGTAATTTCATTATGGATTCTGAGGTTAAGTGAATTAATGCAATTGTTTATTTTGATTATTGATTTAAGTTGCTCTCTCTCTATGTCTTTCATCTCTCTACCATATTAAAAGCAAAGATTTTTGCATCATAATGTGTTTGAATCTACATGCATATTAATTATATGAGTTTTAGGGTTTCTAGGTTTAATTGAGAATCTACTTTGATTGAATTTAGGAACTTTCATATGATTAAATGGTTTTTACTATCAATTGAGAATGTACTTTGGTTGGTAGTAATAATTTCAACTATAATCAATTGAGAATTTACATTGATTGATTAGCTTTTAATTTGGTTAAGAGATTTAAGAATAGACATGATTAAACACAATAAAATTGATTGAGAATGTACTTTGGTTGAATTTATTGTGAATAATCTAGAAAGGTCTTGCATTTGATTGAGAATGTACTTTGATTAACTGCATAACTGCCCTCAAATTAATTAAGAATGTACTTTAATTAATTTGAAACTTAAACAATAATCAATTGAACAATGATCTGTGAATAACCAATGATGAATCTATTTTGGAAAAGTAGTGGAAATAGCATGTTTCTTCATAATTGTTTTTAAGTTTCTTCTTTGTTCTACAAAATTCTTTAAACATTCTCACTTTTATTCATAAGCATTGCATAGCATTCATAAGAGTCAAATATTCGAAAGCAATTCCGTGTTCGTTGGGAGACGACTCAGGGTTACTTTAGCCCTATCTATTTTCTTGAATACTACTTGGCAATACTGAAGTTGCCTTGAAAAGTAGTATTAATTTGATAGCTCCAACGACAGCTTATCACTCATCGTTGGAGAACAATTCATTACTTGTAAGTGGTTGCGAGAGTGGAGGGGATGGCGGTGGTCGATTTCGGGTTCCACCTGTGGAAGAAGAAGCCTTGGCTTTCTTATTGGTGCGAGCTGCTATTTGGGGATGTTTGGGATATTAGGGTTTTCTTAGGGGTATATAAATGGTGTGTTAGTGATTGTTATGCTTCTGATGCAGGGGAGTAGGTTACAAATGTTTAGAAAACGAATGAGTTAGTGGGTGACAGCAGAAACTGACATGTGGTAGTGGTCTGTAACAGATATAAGGATGTCAATCGTGCTCTGGTATGGAAACTGTCAGTAGTTTTGTAATCGATTACATTAACAGTGTAATCGATTACTACACCAGTTCAATGCCAAATCCAAATTTTGAAGAATTCATCCTTGTACAAATAAGGACATCAACAGATACAGCAGTAAAAGAACCATATCATCTAATTACCATATTAAATCAACATTGTGTATTATCAAAATTGTTATGAACTGCAGATAACAAGGACATAAATCCAATCGAAGGTACTTGAGATAGTAGGGAGGGTTGATGCATTTGTGTTGAATATTCCACGCCTTCTTGTCTTTCTAAAACAGTGGATGTTGTGTTTTCCTGTGTGTAGAATGGAACACAAATTACAAATATGTAACAAAAATAATTAATATTTATAGTAAAACAACATGTGAGCAACTCACATTTGGTTCAACAGTTGTTGTAGCAGAATGTTTCCTTGAAGCCGTTTTCCTTTTTTTTAGGTCTAGTTTCAATGGATGACTTGAATCTGCTAGTTCTCAATCGTCCTTTTCGCTTGACAGCAACGGGACTGCGAACAAGTACATCACTAGTTCCACATGTATTGTACGATGGAGTATCTTCCACGGGATTCTCATACATTAGATATCCTCCCTCATTTATGATATTATTTTTCATTGACGATGTGAAACCAAATTTCTTAGCAAGACATTTCAAATCTTTTTCCAACTCAACTGAAGCACATTCAGATTCACATGCAACCTCAACTATATCATAGAACCGCTTACACAACGACCGGTATCTTTGCATCTTCGGTTCCTGCTGTAGAGAACTGTAAGCTGCTCTAATAAGTGTGTGTTTCCTTCAGATATTTTTGCTTCAACGTCTAAGAACATATTTGGAGGGGACATTATGTACATCTTCCTGACCGAGAACCAATAGGGGATGGCGACATAGGATGCCTCTAAACTCAAACAATAGGCAAGAGCAACTTGTATGATGTGTAAGAGGATCAAATTCAACATGATAATATTTTGCCACACATTTTCCATCCGACATGCACTCTTCTTTTATAGTGTACTTTTTGAAAATACAGTCCATGTCCGTGTCTTTGATGAAACAATTCATCCTCGACCGAAACTCCATTTGTACTTCCTCAAATTTTGCATGTGTGTACTCTTCTTGAAACTGTCTCTCAATTGGTGATTGAGACCCACATGCAACCGTGGTATTCAAAGAGGAAAAGTCTGCTTCTATTTCCTTTTGGGCCTTCAATTTAAGGGCATTATCATACTGAATGACAAATTGTTGAAGTGTGGTGCTGGAATTAATGAATCCATCAAAGAAAGCATTCATTCCTTCACTTCTTTGAGTTGTCGACATATCAGCCCAAAAGTGATTCTTTAAATAACAAGAGACCCATTTTTTTCTCTGTTCATATAGATTTGATAGCCATTCATTATTTTCCAAGCCATGTGTGGAAAGTAGTTTTTCCCAACCACTGTCAAAGTCTATTGTACAAATGCAGTCATACACAAGCACTTTGATATCACTCTTGATACGAACATAATTTTTATACCCTTACAATTTTTCAGGTATCTTTTTCAATATGTGCCACAAACACCATCTGTACTTTGTTTTTGGGAAGACTTGTTCAATTGCATTTGCCATGGCCTTACATTGATCAGTTACAATACTGTAAGGTGCCTCGTTTCCCATGCATCTTAGCCAACATTTGAATAACCATACAAATGATGACGTGTCCTCAGATGACAGCAATCCACAACCAAGTAGAATGGATTGTCCATGATGGTTAACGCCTACAAATGGAGCAAAAGGCATGTCATACTTGTTTGTTAAGTACGTTGTGTCAAATGATACGACATCACCGAATTCGTCACATGCAGCTCGGCTTCGAGCATCTGCCCAAAATACACTAGTAATTCTATTACCTTCATCCATTTCTATGTCATAAAAGAAATCATTATTGAGGTCTCTCATTTTTGAAAAGTGCTGTAACAGAGCTTGACCGCCACCCTCCTTACACAGTGACCTTCTATGTTGACCGATGAAGTTTCTAGCATCTCGCTCTATAAATTGCATATTTTCATATCCACCAGCTTCACCAACCATGCTCATGAAACTCTTATTAATGCGCACACCCGCATCATCATTCACTTCCAATGTGTGCTTCGCATGCATGTTCAATTTTCTATTGGCACATATTAGATTGGAGGTTTGTGGACAAAGCTCATGATTGTGGTCTAGAGCTACAATCCTTACATACCATTTGTCATCTTTACGGGCTATTGTTATTCCAGCAGGGCATTGATTAGTCTGACTAGGCAAAGTTTTCACTTCTGGACGAAGGGTAGAAACATATTTACCTTCCCTTGAACAAACCAATCTCAAATAGTAGACTTCATTCTTGTTGTCTTTTTTAGAAGTTCTAGTTCGTACACCAAAACCACATCTTTTTCCATAGTCCGAATAAAATTTCTTTGTTTCTTCCATTGTGTCAAAACACATGTTGAAGGTGGGAACCATCTCCAAACAACTACCATCAACGTTATTAAATTCCTCATTGCTTTCACCAACCACATGGACGTTGTCTGGACAAGTGTCCATGAAAATAATCTATTACCTGGAAATATTGCATAATAAATAAACATGGAAAACAAATATAAAAAGAAATTCAAAAATTAAGGTTACCTTACAGCCATTTAATGAAACTTATAACGACATATGATAATACTAATACAAAAAAAAAGGAACGACCAAACAAATCATAAATGAAACTTATAACGACATTAAGGTTACCTTACAGCCATTTAATGAATTTACTTCAACTTGAATGAAGTTGTTGTGCTTCTCACCAACAACCAAAGAATGCCAACGACCAAGGAATGCTTTTAATGTGTTCTTTAATGAAGATGGAAGAAAGAGCAATTATAGTGCACATCCAAGAAGATGAAGCAGAAGTAATAGTGTACCTCAAAGTTTATTTCTTTACTATGGAAGCAATTAATGCAAAGAAGTTGTTTCAAAAGAAGCTAACATGCTACGGGTTATTTTGTTTAAGAAATGACCATTAAATGCATGTCATCATTTTGGTGCAAATGTGGCAAGACGAGGAGTAAAAGGCAGTGTACTTTTGATTGACTAAACGGCAGAAGGAATTTAATGCATGACATAAAGGTTACCTATAAAAAGGGAGATTGTCAAAAAGTAAACGTCAGATTGCTTTTCATGGTGCATCAATCATTTAATGTATGAAAAAGGTGAAGAAAAATTATTATATAAGTATTATTAATAATAATTTAACCCTTCATTAGTCTTATTACTAATATATGAAATTAAAATTAATGTTTCAAGAAAAAGTTAACTACTAAAACAATTTACTTTCATCTATATATATGAACGAAGTGTGCAGTGCATGAAGTCACTCTCACTTTCATTCCATTCAAGTTGCTCCATGTAAAGTGTATTTTTAACACGGTTACCTTCCCTTGCTTTACTTCTTTGTTAACATGATTTATTATTCTTTTAGCTACAAATTCTATGGATGCTTAGGAAGGTCTTCAATTTGAAGAGGACGTACTTGAATCATTCTTGAAGAAATGTGATAGTTCAGCATCATTGATTCCTGGTCCGGCTGGGAATGTCCAGGCAGCAATTATGAATAGGATAAGTGATGACCCACGTACCACCCAACAATTTGCTGAGGAAGTTGCTCAAGCAACGTACGAAAGATATTTCAATTCAAATTCATGGAAATGGGCTGAGATGTACATCAAACACCATGGTAAGTAATTCTATAAACTTTGTCATTGTTATTTTATTTTTAAATGTTACTAAAATTAGGAGTGACAAGCAGATATTGTGAAAGATGGAGATATTAATAACGTCACTCACCTGAATATGGCAAAATCAGTGTAAGCTCTTCATCTTGTTGTTTGTATTGTTAAGGAGTGCCACCCCAATGGACTGGGTGATATGAAACTGACTCTGAAGGTAAAAATTAACCATAACAAACACTTTGGTTCTTTAACATAATGTAATGTGATATTTACTGTGACCAGGACCCTACTGCGACTATGAAGGCCTCCTTACATAAGAAAGTTCTTCAAGATCCAAATTTTGGTCCACATATCGGTCTTGGTTCCGTTTTGATACTTAACCTTGTAATCCATCTTATTCGTAGTTATATATAAATTTGATAAATTTAGATATTGTTACTCATTATTTGCTTCATTTCATTTAGGTTCGTACATTTAGTGCATTTCCCCCAAACTATTACGTTAACATAGTGCTTCGAAATGTAATCAAAGTCTTTGCCACTAACATATGTCCTCCCACAAAGGAACTCGTGATGGAGACACCCAAACCAGTCATTCGACCCCTTGTACTAGAAGAACCAAATATGGCAGAAATTATGCGAAAATTGAGAAATCCACATCTTCAACAATCAACATCAAAAGTAGCAGACAAGAACAAGGGAGAACATTCTAAAGACTCTAACACAATGTAATAATGTTTTCTAGTCTTATTATTCGAGGTTGACTTTCTTTTGCAAGTGAATTTTAAGCGCTTACGGACTATTATACCAGTGTTTACTTTAACTCCGACTTTTATTTTGGATGACTGTTATATTTATTGGCAGGACTCTATCAACGTTTAAGATGACTATAGTAATTTCTATTTATATTATTTTATGCTATCAATGTACACACCATGGACACATGAACATGAAAGAATTGTTGGAGTGTTGTACAAAATTTGGTTTCTTTATGACTTTACCATTTTAAATGTCACCAAACAAAAGCTGCAACCCCTACATGGGGAGCCATGCATCCAAAACGTGGGAGCAGTGATGGAGTTTTCGTACAAATTCCTTTTATCCATTGTGTAAGTGATTACAGCCTTGGTGTAATCGCTTACACAAGCACATCACAATACTTGGATGAAATCAGTAACACCCAACTGTGTGCACACACTAATCTCCTTCCAACCATAAACAAGTCCTCACACACCTCCCTAAACCTAGGAATCAACCACCACTATAAACAATCTTCCAAGAAGTTCATGAGTATCAGGTCCAACCACTACATGGGGAGCCATGCATCCAAAACGTGAGAGCAGTGTTTCAGTTTTGGTACAAATTCCTTTGCAAGCGATTACAGCCTTGGTGTAATCGCTTACACACGCACATCACAGTCTCCTAACACCACCATTGCATGAAACCACTAACACCCAATTATGTTCACACACTCATATTCTTCCAACCATAAATTCCAACCATAAACAAGTTCTCCCACACCTCCCTAAACCTAGGAATCAACCACCACTATAAACAATCTTCCAAGAACTTCACGAGTATCAGGTTCAACCACTGCATGGGGAGCCATGCATCCAAAACATGGGAGCAGTGTTTTAGTTTTGGTACAAATTCCCTTGTAAGCGATTACAGCTTTGGTGTAATCGCTTACACACGCATATCATAGCCTCCTGACACCACCATTGTATGAAACCACTAACACCCAATTATGTTCACACACTCATATCCTTCCAACCATAAATTCTAACCTTAAACAAGTCCTCCCAAATTTTCTACCTAATAATCAACCACCACTATGAACATTCTTCCAAAAAGTTCAGCAGTATCAGGTCCAACCACTGCATCGGGAGTCGTGCATCCAAAACGTGGGAGCAGTGTTTCAGTTTTGGTACAAATTCCTTTGTAAGCGATAAAAGCCTTGGTGTAATCGCTTACACACGCACATCACAGTCTCCTGACACCACCATTGCATGAAACCACTAACACCCAATTATGTTCACACACTCATATCCTTCCAACCATAAATTCCAATCATAAACAAGTCCTCTCACTCCTCCCTAAACCTAGGAATCAACCACCACTATAAACAATCTTCCAAGAAGTTCGTGAGTATCAGGTCCAACCACTGCATGGGGAGCCATGCATCCAAAACATGGGAGCAGTGGTTCAGTTTTGGTACAAATTCCTTTGTAAGCGATTAAAGCCTTGTTGTAATCGCTTACACATGCACATCACAGTCTCCTGACACCACCATTGCATGAAACCACTAACACCCAATTATGTTCACACACTCATATCCTTCCAACCATAAATTCCAACCATGAACAAGTCCTCCCACACCTCCCTAAACCTAGGAATCAACCACCACTATAAACAATCTTCCAAGAAGTTCATGAGTATCAGGTCCAACCACTACATTGGGAGTCATGCATCCAAAACATGAGAGCAGTGTTTCAGTTTTGGTACAAATTCCCTTGTAAGCAATTACAGCCTTGGTGTAATCGCTTACACATGCACATCATAGCCTCTATCCTTCATACTGACAACAACACTTGGATGAAATCAGTTACACCCAATTGTGTCCACACACTAATCTCCTTCCAATCATAAACAAGTCCTCTCACACCTCCCTAAACCTAGGAATCAACCACCACTATAAACAAACTTCCAAAAACTTCACCAGTAACAGGTCCAACCACTCCATGGGGAGCCATGCATCCAAAACGTGGGAGCAGTGTTTTAGTTTTGGTACAAATTCCTTTTTTACACTGTGTAAGTGATTACATCCTTTGTGTAATCGCTTACACAGGCAAATCACAGCCTAATTCCAGCATCTTTCACAAACTTCAAAAGTTAAAAAATCAACCTAATCAACATTTTAAAATATATTTGACTAACTCACGTTCAAACGCTCCATGGGGAGCTATTATTAAAAAACATGGGAGCAGAGGGAAAGTTTCAGTACAAAATCCTGTCCTTCAATTGGTAAACGATTACAGACTATGTGTAATCGATTACACACGCACGTAGTTGGAAACATTTTTGTTATACAGACACAACTTCCAACAGTTCATGAACAACCAATTCAGTATACCTTTTCTTGGACTACAATGCCTCATCAATACAGGGACAAAAATTGTAAACAAATTGAACAATAATTATTAAATAACACATAAGCTGTATACATCCAATATAACTTCTGATTACAAAAATCATTTAAAATTTGCCACAGTTCTCATCAATGTCTATTGTTTTCAAAGTAAATAACAATCTTAACCAAAACAATAGCTTATTCCTAGTGCTAAATCAATCCAAGATCGTAAAGCGTTTCAATTCTTCTAACGTTCTCCTCATCCATTATCCAGTCCCATATAAACTTCTTCCTAAAGCCATGCAACTCCTCCTGAAAAGAACATTTTGTAATTTAAATACAAATCCATTAATTAGCCTACATTTGTGTAGTCAGGCATGCTCTTGCCATTAGTCTTCAACTTTTACGAGATCGTTTCGGAAATATGGTTGGTAATCAAGAAGTTCCCACACATGTTGATTGGCTGGTTTTCTCTTATAGTCAATCAGTACATGTGTCTTCGATAAAAAAAAATTTCATCAATAAACAACCATGTCAATATGAAATAAGACCATCCAACAAAATTACCAAAGTACAAGCTTTTTACCGCAAAATTTGGACTGAATACCATCCTCTTTATGACTCCAGAGGATCTTTTCTCAAAATACATAAATATTGTTGCTGCAAAAATTAGAGTCTACAAAACAATAAACAACTTTAACATCAACTGTTTATATTTCGAAACTTGAATTAAAACATTCATTTGAACCAAGTGTATAATTACCATGTTGTCGAGGCCCTAAAGCGTTACATTCAACTGTGGTCAACAATTGACCCATTATTTCAGACACATAGCTAAAATAACGAATATTAAATTAGGTACTAATATCATTCATTAGTAATTTCATTAACAACTTATTGTTATCTTACCTCCTTTCAATGTCTCTTCGCGTCACTGCATTGTACAATGTATCCAAATCAACGGTTGTTCTTGGATCACCATTATAGGTACGCAAAGGGACTACTAACTTGGGTTCAACATGACCATCGTCATCATCATCACCTATGTCAATCATAGGAGGTCGATGCACAAGTTTTTCCGCGACAGGTTCTTCATCTACACCTTTTGCATGTGCATCACCTAAAGCTTCTTCATGTGCCTCAGAACCTTCATGTGCAGCTCCTTCATGTGCAGCCTCTTCATGACCTTCTTCACCACATTCTGCATCAACAGGTGCTTCATCTGCAGCTACTTCATCTGCAACTGCTTCATTTGAAGGTCCTTCATTTGCAGGTACTTCATCTGCAGCTGCTTCATTTCCTTGACCTGCAGCTTCATCACCTGGAACTTCTTCACCTGCACAACCTTCTTTCCCCTCACCCTCAACAAATTCGTTATCAACATATCCAAAGTTTCGCAAGTTTCTAAGATCACTTAGTTCCTTCCTCACAACAGCTATTTCATTCCTTACATTTCTTATCCTCTGGTTATTTCTTCTAATTTTATCCACAGCTGCTAATTGGGAACTTCCATCTCCTTCTTTTTCAAGTGCTTCTCCTTCACGGCTGCTACCTTCAGCCCTTCCAACCCCATCCAAATTGAAAGTTGCACGGATAATGGGATTTAAACGATCTTCCGATGAAAGGTACCAATCAAAATGTACCTATAACATTGGAAAACAGTTACCTCAACCAAATCATTACTCCATAAATCACAAAAATAAGAACATAACATGTTCAAAAAGTTACTTACCTCGCCACTCTTTAACAAATCATCAATTTCTTCAGTGTCATAATTTATCGAATGAAATTGCAAAATGCGCGAAAATACCTTGTGAGAAGAATGGGCATACAAACCAAGGCGTTCATATGCCCAAAGCTACAATCAAAGTATTAAAACCATTACAAAAAGTTCTAACAATAAACTTACTTAATAAAACAAACAACCAAAATTTAGTCATATCTGTAAAACAACAGCACTGTCACTTATGCTCAAAGAATCTTCAATGTCTCCAGTAAGTATTTTCTTGTTACATCTATTAAGACTCTTTAGAATATATGTATGTACGACACTACTCCAATCATAATTAGACAAATTATTTAACTCATCTAGCACTAAACAAGGCATGTTAGAAACATGTCTTGTCTTCCTAGGAAATAAGAACACCACAAAACAAATTAATATATACAAACGACAAACCACATCTACATCAACATCATCATTATGTACCAGGACATTAAACATCTTAAATAGCTCTTTCAATGAGGTTTTTTTATAATTAGTTAAATGTTCACCTACTTTACCCACAATACATTCATCCAAAGGCACCTCCAATCCCCCCCACTCCGAACCCTAAACTCATGACCACATCCTGCACATTCAAAGGAACCAATTGTTGCCTAACTCTAAACACTTGGTGGTGGGGAATCCATCAACGAACCATGAGTTTCAACAATTTAAGGTTAAGCTCTATGGGATCTTAAATTTGTAAACACATCTTAAATGGAGTTCCAAATATGCGGTTCTGATGTCTCAATTGCAATAAGGAATTCATTTGGGTAATATATGAAGTATCCATCCAAGCCCTCATGCGCCACTGTTCAACAGTTGAAATTTAACACAATCAATTTATAAAACAATGCTCCAAAACAACTAACAAAACACAAAACTTCAAAATCTACTTACATTGCTTTTACAGGGTACCATTTTTAGTTGTAATAATATCGTCAATCAAATATTAACCTAACATATATTACAAAAGGAGATAATATTAACTTCAATGCAGTTGCTAAAAAGAAATGTATCGGTCATAAAATATGATAACCAATAACACAGGACATTCAAGTACTCATCAACAAAATGTCCAACAAAAAAACTACCTAGAAAGTGTGGGAATACGTTTTACCTTTCGATTATAAACCAATACACGATGAACAGATACTGAACAGCGCACCCAATACCCAAATCCACAACGGTAACAACAAAAAAACCTATCCTTTCACAGTTATTCACCACCGCACCCAACACCTAAAGGCAAAATAAACGCAAAATAAAGGCAGCTTTCGACACAACTAAACGCACAATAAAGATATCGAAAAAACCTCTCTTTCGACAAAACACTCCAACGGTTGCCCAAAGCCAGACTTCCCCTTACCCTAAACAATGGCGGATAGAGAAACGTCGACCAAACCACAAAGAAAAGGGGACTTCGATAGATCTTGCGAGAGACTGATGATCGATAGAGCTTGCGAGAGATGGCTTCGTTTTTTAGAGAGAGCACTCGGCAGTTTTTGAGAGAGAGAACTGAAGGAGAGAATGGAGAGAGAGCACTGAAGGGGAGAATGGAGAATAAATCCTAACGCGCCAACATGTTTCACTGTCCTAAATTCTTCCAATAATACCCTCCAACTTAAATTATATCTATTTTAAAAATTCAATTACAACAACCAATGAGACAACGCCACCTGACGTTGTCAAGAACGTTGTCAAATAACGTTGTGAACAAAACGTTTTCCTAATAAGTGCTAACAAATGTGGATATGAAAAATATAATTAAGAGGACAAATTCTATAATTATGTTTTTAACAAAGATTATTGTATATTTTGCACAGTCAACAAAATTTTAGGCAGATATCATTGCGTTATAATTTGGAAATTTTCCAAGAGTTAAAAGACTATAATTTAGGGTGACAGAGTCATCGTTGATTTCAACGGGGATATTTGAACTCAGAGATTTGCAAAATATGAGAAAATTTATTATGAAATTTGTGAAAATGTCTTTATTTAGAATAATTATTTTATAAAACACGACAGAGGTTATTATTTTATTGGAGAAAGTTTCATGTCTCTACATTTTGAAGGATTAATCTTCAGACTTTTAATTAAGTGTTTTTGTATGTAACGAGATAATGTAAAAGATCTTTACGTGTCTATAGACCGCAATATCCCCATACTGTAACGAGTTATTATTAAAATCAATATTTCAAACTTTTTTATAATACAGAAACATATTCTTTTTCAAAACTCAATATTTAGAACGTGCGAAAATAAATTAGATTATAATAATACCAAAAACAATATTTAATTACATTGTTCAAATTTTATTAAAATAACTAAGAAAATAAAAAAAAAATCGATAACATAGTTTCAAAAGTTTAGATATAAATAACTTCAAATTTTCTCATGATTAATGAAGAATTATTCAGAGTTCAAATGAAAGGTAAGAGTTTTGTCTTGAATTTAATTGATGAAGAACATTTTGTTGCGCATAAGGTTGAAGATAATAGGCAGGTACAAGAGTTGTCTGAATTAGAAGACAAATCACTATATGCTCAACTTTGTAATATGAAAAACAAACGAGGTTACCTTTTTCAAAAGACAAATCTTGAAGAACAACAAACAAGCTGCAATTAGTACATACAGATGTCGGAGGACCTAAACCCTATCTCAGAATGACAAAAAAGTAGAGCTAGTGTATGTTAAAATTGGTGAAAGTCAAATTGAACCAGAAAAATTATAGGAAAAAGAGCAGCCTAGAACAATTTTTCCGGAAACAAAAGCTGAAAATGCTGAAAATCCAAGAGAACAACTACAAGTAAATGAGGAAGTTGCAGAAGATTGTAAGGACGTGAAGACTAAGGAAAAAATTGTGATCGAAACTTCCAAAAGTGGAGGAACCTTACTTGTAGCATCTTTACATCTGATAAACCAAACAATGCATTTATAATGTGTGAACAAACTATGTCATCCATCAGTTGCAAGAGTTACGGTAAAATGAAAGAAAATACAAAGAGAAGAGAAAACATGATTATTTTTATTAAATATGTTTATTAATGTTAAATAATACCTTCCTTAACGTTAGTTACATGATTTCATCATGGAGCAAAGTTTAACCAAAAACTTAATAAAATAATATTTTAGTTGACAACATCATAATATCCAAGGAAATTGTAATTGTGATTAGAAATATGCCATGTGAATTTTACCTGGATGTAGATATAAACTTGCAAATCTATTTCACAATCCTCTGGAAACATAGAACACAACAATAATAAGGATTGAGCTAATGGGTTTGTCAAATTATTGTAACTTAATTCAAGACAAACATAAGGACTTGTTAAGCCTTTTGGGAATATCTAGTGGCTTAGAATTTTCAAGCCTTGACAATGCTAACTCAAAATTTGCAATAGTTTTGTCCTTTAGCGTGGTTCCCACGGTCACAATTGCAATGGGCAATCCCTTACATTCATTAACAAGTTTTCTTGCCACACATTTCAAAGCTTCTGAGGAGTCATCAGTTATGTTTGCATAATGTCTGAACAAAGTCCAAGATTCCTCGTCACTCAAAAGATTAAGTTCAATTATACTTTGGCATTGCATACTGCTTTCATTAAGTGGAATTCCTAAAGCTTCAAAGTTTAGTATTTCCCATATGTCATCCATCCAAGATTACAAGAGTTGTACCTTTTCTTAATCTCCCTGACAGTCTTTGTGCTCTCTACCTATATCTGATTCTTCCATTAACAACCTTCTCAAAGAGTTTCATCTCTTCAGCTTTTTTACCCACTTCTTTTGCCAAAGTAGTTTTCCCTGAGCCTCCTAGTCCAACTAATCCAATTATGAAAGCACTTTTATTCTTTAATGCTTCTAGAAGCTTCTTGTAAGATTCTTCTGTAGAGTTGAACATAAAGAAATGTTGTGTATATGGTTTTTTACAATTCACTAACTATTTATGACAAACATGCTAAGAAATGATGGGAGACTATCAAATGCATTTTGACCTTTCAAAAAGTTAAATAAACATACATGAAAATATGTATACAATGACAAAATTATTATTTTCATATTTATTTACCATAATTACTTTTCTTTGTTTTTCAAAAGAAATTAGAATTTTTGTCTTTCAAAATATATCAGACAAATATTTTTTATAAATAATTATTTATTTATATAAGAAAATAAATTTATTATATTTCAACCAATAAATTAATATAAAAATAACACGTTAAATATAGTATAATGATTAAAGATATTTTACAAATTATCATAAAAATGGATTTTATTTAAAATTAAAGATAATAGAATCTCAATGTTAATAAATGAATCAATAGTATCGACCATTCTTTTCTATAGGAAATTTTATTATACCGATAAAAGTTGACTATTATCAACAGATATTATCTGTTGATAATTTTTTTTTTTTTTCATAATATTAAATACAAACTTAATGGATCCATAGAGCATTACAGATCTAGTTTAGATGGAAATGGTTATCCATAAAGGGAAGGGCTGAATTTTCTCGACACTTTATCACTTTGTGTCTAAACTTACCATCATTCCACTGTTACTTGCATTAACAATCAGAATATCGAATAACTTGATATTCGTAATGCATTCTTACATGGTGAGATTCATGAAGATGTGTATATATGTAGGTTGTTTTTAGTCTTGATATTACATATCCTAATTATGTTATCTTTAACATTCTACATATGAACTCAAATAAGCCATTCGTTAGTAGTTTGCTAGCTTAACATCTTTATTATAGGTTACGTACCAATTTCAATAACCACTTATGTCAATGCAAGTATACATGTGATATACTTTCCTGTGACGTATTCCACTCATTTTTTCATGTAACCTCAGAAACCCTTTATTTGATTAATCTTCCTATAGACGATTAATTGGACGAGTCATTTAACATTATTCAACTTCTCTTTGTATCTTAGTTGTTCTCTTATCTCATGTTGTTCAAAGACTGAATTTTGTGTTTTAGATATATGTAACTTATAATATATGTCTTAATCCAAGCCTCATGTTTAAACATGACAAAATGTTATGACCCGTGTAAAATTATTTTGTATTAATGACAGTTCTGTTACTCTGTCGAGTAAAAGGTTATCTGTATTTTTTCATTTTATCCAATATGGAACTTAGACTCACATTTAAATTTTCAACAAGTTCAAGATTTCTTTCTGTTACTTTTATTTATATGTTCTCCTCACACTCAAATGTCTCTCATCACAGTTTTTTTTTTCTTTGAACATCTCCTACCATGAAGAAAGTCCATTTTCCAATAAGAAGGATGCCTCTCACGGACCAAATTAGGAGCAAGAAGATTTAATATATATTTTTTTTCTTGTAGTATTAACATTTTAGAAACAGTGAATAATTGTATTTCTTTATTATTGATTACATAATTAACATTTGTCTTGATGTATAACTACACATGTACTAATATTGATTATTATATGTTAATTGAATAATTAGTTCACCGTTATATTCAATGAATGTTTTGTGAACATACTATGAACGTTTTGATATAAAAACATATTAGATTATTCCTTAAATAAAAGTAATTTTAATTTATATGATTGAGATGGATATAGAATAGGAATGATATAAGATAAAGAGATTGTAACTAAATTGATGATTTGAATTGAGAAACGTACGTGAAGATTTGTGCAGACACAGTGACAAGAAGAAGAAGAATTTAGGAGCAACCTTACTGCCAAACAGAATTTTAAAGAATGAAAAAAATTGACAAGTAGAAGTTGGTGAGTTTGGAAGTAATGTATAGAATTTATAAAGATGGAACTCATTCCTTAATTTTAAAGACTGATCTTTGTGCTTTCGCATCTGCACAAGTTACGAATATACAACAAAATGAGGAACAAAGATTCTAGTTTGATTTTTTTTGACAAAGTTGAGGAGAAAAATATTGAATAGGTTTTGGCCGTTCCGAGATGTATATTTCTAAGGGTCGTAAGTCTGAAGAAATTGTTCTGCTGAGTTTGTGTTTATTCTGCTACTTTTTGTTGGCTACTGGTTTGATTAAAGCACTAGTGCAGAATCATTCTTTAACGTCACCTCATAGACATCGGTTATGGTGTTGAGTGACGTATATGACTGACCGGTAATATTTTAGTAAATAAGTTGGCGATATAGACGTCGGTGTCGATATAGACCGACGTTTATAATATTGTATACGTCAGTTTTACCACAAACTGACGTCTATACTGCGCAATTAATGTGATTCACTTACCACGCAGGCAAATAGACGTCGCGTCTTCCAGCACCGACGTCTAAATGGCCTGAAAAGGCATGTGAAAAGTCTATTGGACGTCAGTTTATACAGGGGGTCGACGTCTATATGGCTGCAATTAATGCGATTCAACACCGGCAGGCAAAATAGATGTCCATTTGTTCAGGACCGGCGTCTATAAGATTATAGACTTCTGCTCCCCCAAGTACCTGTCGTCTACTGGACTGACCAAATACTGAAACGTCACTTCGTTCAGCGCTTGAGACGTCACTACCCTAGCATCTGACGTCTAAATGGCCTGAAAAAGGCAGGTCAAAAGTCTCTTGGACGTCGGTTTATACAGGGGGGTCGATGTCTATATGGCTGCAATTAATGCGATTTACTTACCCGTAGGCAAAATAGACGTCCATTTGTTCAGGACCGACGTCTATAAGATTATAAACGTCGGCTCCCCCAGGTCCCCGTCGTCTACTCGACTGACCGGATACTGAAACGTCACTTTGTTCAGTGTTTTAGACGTCACTACCCTTGCATCCGACGTCTAAATGGCCTGAAAAAGGCAGGTCAAAAGTCTCTTGGATGTCGGATTAGTGAGGTAACCGACGCATCATTTCATGTTTAAGTAACCGCAAACTCGCAGTTACGCGCATCGTCTTCTTCCTCCTCTCTGTTTCTCTCTGTCGCAGTTACGCGCACAATCTTCTTCCTCCTCTCCGTTTCTATCTGTCGCAGTTACGCGCACAATCTTCTTCCTCCTCTCTTTTTCTCTGTCTTGCGGTTAAGCATTGCAGGTGCGTTTTTATTTTTTTATTTCAACCATTTAAACTTTGTTTTAGTCCGATTAAATTGGTTTCTTCATCATATATCATCTACTAACCGATTAAAATGTGTTTTAGTGCAGTTTTGATCCTCTCTTTGGGTAACGTAGTACAACATTCTCCCATTGCTAGATTCCTCACAAGAAAAACGACGTCTTTTGTATGTTTAATGGTGTTTCGACCCAAAATGGAACTTGGGTCGTTGCCTAGTTTCGACCCAGGTTCGGTTTCGGGTTGAAATGTCATGAGATATGCAAAAAACGTAAGCTTTTTTTTGTGGGGAAGCTAGCGAAGGGAGAGTGTGGTACTAGGCTATTGAAAGACAGGATCAAAATTATACTAAAACACAACGACTATATTAGATGTCAGTTAATGCTATGTCGGACGTCTATAGTGAAGATAGACGTCGATTAGTGCATAGGCCGACGTCTATATAGCCCCATTACACGTCGGTTTTGGCATATTCTGACGTCTATATAAACATCGAGGATGACGTGAACTGACGTCTAAATAGACGTCGGTTATATGGAATTTTGACGTCCCATTGACGTCACCCGTATAGACGTCGGTTGGGAAAGTGACGTTAAAAGCCCAAATTAACAGACGTTAAACAGTGTTTTTGCACTAATGAAGGTATATCTTTTTATTTTTTTTAATTGTTTTTTAATTTCACCATTTTTTAAAGTTTGTATTCAAGTAGCATCTTTTTAATTTTCATGTAATTCAAATTCACTCCCTATACATATCCAATTTTAATATTACTTACTATTTAATAATTTTTATAATTAGTTAATTGAATCGAGTTAGTTTTCTTTGTATTTGTTGGAGTGCACTTTTCAATATTAAGAGGAAATGGGCTCTACTTGAAATATTTCTCTTAGAAAGAGCTCTTAACCATTTGTTTCATGCTTGAAAATTTTAAACATATCCAAAAGAACATTTCAAATTGAATGACTAAATGGAAGGTTGATTTGTAATATTATAAGAACCTTTACCCATATCTTGATAGTGTGTAAAACCCCACAAAAGGATTTAGGGAGAATCCATTGGGTGAATGCCACGGGGGAAGTTCTAGTGTGCTCCTTCAATCTCACCCAACATTCATGGAAATACTCACAATCTGATTTGGGTGAACTCAGAATCGACGAAATAATCACAGGATAGATTAAAACTTTTTAGCCCTTATAGAAGGTTAATAAACAGAATAAGTATGACAAGACTTTCCTCAAGTAGATTTTCACTTCTGAAAAAATATATACATAATTAATTCAAAACTATTAAAAATTAAGAAATGTTAAGAAAGATAAATGTAACTTTTAAGCGTAGAGTAATTACTCGAAAAAATGTGTAATACGATTTCGTAGATTTTTGGGAAATGGGCGCAAAGATGGGTGTCCGAGGAGAGACTTAGAAATGGAAAAATAGGCATAGAGATTGATTTATTGGGAAATGATTTGGCCTACATTGCATGGTCGATAGCATCAAACTCAGAATTTACGAGCTAATAACTAGACATAGTCATTCCTCTCACTTGTTAGAATCCATTCACTTATCCACATTCCATCATCAATCAAAAGTCAAACATCATTCAATCATAACAACTAACTCACTTTCCTCGCAAACATCACGTCTTACAATCCATCAAACTTGATCCTTGTTCATTCTCCATCAAAAGATGCAATTTACAGAAAATACATTGGAATAATCAATATCGCAAGTGATAATCAATTATTCCAATAAAATTTCTTAACTACAATTTCGAATCTATAACATATATAAAGATAATTGATTATCATCCTATATAATCGATTATTATCCTAGATAATCGATTATTGCAAAGCAAAATTCAATATAAACACACAAATAATCGATTATCATTAATGATTATCAATTATTTTAAAGACCAAACTCATTCTAGACAGATTCAATAAACTTATAAAGTTCGCACATCATCTCCAAACTTAGTGACAATCATATTAACACAATGAGTTTATTAATTTTATTGTTACTTTTTAACAAAGAAAAGAAGTTGTATTGTTTACTAAAAACCTTGAGGGAATTAATGAAAAAGAATTTTTTTAGTGATATGTTTTAACTAGCTTCTTCCTAAGATTACTAAAATATGCACAAGAAGCTTCTATCGACATACGTGAGCAAAAGTAACGATATGAAGTTGTGGATATGAGAGTTGAGGAATATTTTGTTAAGAGGTTAAAGAAGCTAAAGCATAAGACCCAATAAGATTTCAGAAAAAGGTGTTCTCAGTTACTCTCTCCAACGTGTGATTAAGCACTTTGTAGGTAAGCACATTGTACAAATTACTTACAATAATCACTGGAATTATTGTATGTACCTTGCGAGATAAAAGGATGTAACCTGAGAAAGTGTTATGTCTCTATGTTCACAAGTCCCACATTGGCCAAAACACTAATTAACCAGGTCTTTATAAATGTCCTAACAAGGGTGCCAGTTCGCCGAGTTGGGTAACGCTAGCTTTTGACTCTAGTGAGGGCAATATGGTGGTGGAATAACACTATGGTTTAACTGGGCTGGGCTCTGATAGCAAAATGCTTGGCCTGCCCGCTCCAAGTTGAGAGTTGGCCCGTGAGATCTGAGCGAAGGCTTAGATGTCTTGAGCCCTAAAGTGGAGGGCACTGCGTCAGGCTGGTTTCACAGAGCAGCGAGAACCTTCCTCTCTTGACAGTGGAGGGATAACAGGCTGCTGCTGTCGCTGTCCTGTTTGCCTAGTTAGCCTGGTTCTTAGACCGTCACCTTTTTTTACTTTTGATCCATGAAGAAGATGGTTTTTGATTGAAAGTGAAATAGTCATTCCTAGAACTCATAATGTTGAATGGATCTTGCAAATCTTCATTTTTTAAGGTCAAGTAAAGCTTGCAAATCTTCATTTTTTAAGTGCAAAATTTTGATGCTTACTCTGAAATGATAAAGGTTATGTTTTAAGGTGATGATGCTATTAAACAAGTAACTGAGATTGCCAATTTGCATCAATAACAAGTAAGTGATGGTCCATTTCTATTTAAAGCCACAGTATTCGTAGGCACTTTCACATTTATTTTATGTTGATAATAATTTCCATACACTAATTTATGATTCAGGGCTGTGTATTTATGCAACTTTAACTTGTGTCATGCTCAAATATATTGAATGAAATATTTGCATAATATAGTATGAAAATCAAATTTCATCAAATTACGATCATATAAGTGTTTGATTTTTATTCAATTTGTGAAACTATAATCTACATACAGATTATATCATACATAAGTGAATAAAAAGAGCTGTCTACATGATTGTTACTTGGTATAACAGATTTAGTTCATTAATTACATGACAATGAAAAATCTTATTTAAGTGAGCATTTATGTCAAGTATTCTGAGGTATAACAGGTTTTCATGTGAAAGATTTTGTCAATACATCATTGGCCACTGGTGATTATTTTCAAGTATAAGATTGTATTCACTTGCAAAGATGAATTTGAAAAAGAATGAGTTGATGGATTTGAGAATAAAATATGTTATTTTTTTAAAGGATTTATAAGTGACAAAAAAATGGATTTAAAAGTAAAGTTTATAAAAATTTGTGATAGATTTGATTTAGATGATAAATTAAAAAAAATATTTTAATAGATAAAAAATATCAAATTACGGTTAATAGTAATAATAATATAAAATGATATTTCTGAGTAACATATTTTTTTGGTAACAATTATTTGAAATAATAGAACTAAAAAATAAATAATTAATTAATACAATATATTTTGGTAGGATATTGAAATTTTTTTGTTTATATAATACTTTTCTAGTATATAATTTAGTCACACCTAGTATTATTATTTTTTATTTTTATACAAAAATTAAATATTTTATTATTACTATTATTGTACTCACGAAAGATACTTAATGATCAGGGGTTACTTCATTTATATTAAATATTTAGGATTAGACAATTAATAAAGTCAAATTAAAATATAAGATATTAAAGGTACATAAATTTTAAGGTATAATATGATTTATCATTATTCATAATGAACTCCTTTCGATAATGTAAGTAAACAACTTATTAAAATAATATTATATCGTCATTCTCATTATACGTAGTGTATGGGATGAGTGTAAAGACAAAAAATCGAAACATTGTCTGAATAAGTTGTCATTTTGAATGATTATTTTTCTTAATAAGTAAGAAATTTGCGCTCTGGTATGTTATGATGAAGGGTTTCTAGTAATTAGGTTGTTTCTAGTAGTAAAAAAAACATTTCGACGTCCAAAAGCTGCAAGTTGTCGATCAACAATGACAAACATTCGTTTTCTTTGAATATTTGCTTCCTTTATTTCGTTAGTTAGTTTAGAGTCCATCTGATTTAAAATATAGTAAGTTAAAATGACAAAAAAAAATGTTAAGAAATAATATAAAATAAAATATAATTAAAGTTGATGAATATAATGAAGCAAAAAGGATAATAATATAATTATACGAGTATAAATCTATTAATCCTCTAATTTGTGGAGAATTAAGTTCACATTTAATTATTTAATTTTAGTTTTTTTCATTTTTCGATTCCTTTTTACTTTTCACGTGGAATCAGTTATAACGGCATGGGAATCAATTCCTTCAACATTTAAGATTCTCTGCCGATGCACATCAACCTGAGGGGTAAAAATTTATTTTCATAGAAAATACCCTTAAATCACTGCAGTTGAGGCAAGATTGAAAAATGGATAAATCCTATAAATCATCGATTTCTTTCACTTTCAAATACATCAAAATGAACATAATTATACTCGCGCATGCGTCTGTAACAATTTTCGTAAATAGTTATTCATCCACTAGCGAACATAGCGTAAGTCTTCTAAGATATAATAGGTTTTCATGTGAAACATATTTTGACAATACAACATTGACCATTGGTAAGTATTTTCAAGTTCTAATTATATCAACAAGTTTTAACAAACATGTAAAAAAATGACTATTTAAAATAAATAGGCATGAAAATTTGAATGAATGTTTAAGTAATTTAATATAGATTAGAAATAATCAATTATTTGATTCTAAAACTTATTTTCATATTTTTATTAAGCAAATATAATTTAGTTAATGGGTTAAATATGTTTTTGATCCCTTAACTTTTAGTCAACATTGGAATTAGTCCCTCTATAAAACTTTGGTCCAATTTAATTCTCCAACTTTATAAATGTATGAATTTAATCTTTTTAACCAAATTTTGTTAAGATCATTTGATGTTTCAAACGTGTTTCATAATAACATTTGAGTTACTTACACCGTTTGACACATTTTCGTTTTAATATTAACTGATAAACACGTTTGAAACGTCAAATAAACTTGACAAAATTCGGTTAAAATGACTAAATATAGTGTTGTCAAAATGAGTTAGAACCCACGGGCCAACCCGGCCCACCACGGGTTCGGACCGAGTTGGGTTTGAAAGAATTTCATTTTTTTATATGGTCCAATTTTCAACCCGGACTACTTAAAACCCAGCTCACCCGGGTTGAACCCGTGGTGGGCCGGGTTGGCTCACCAACCCACCTAATTTAATTTAATTATTTACTTTATGTTTTAATATAATTAGTTAACATTTTTTTTATTGTATTATAGTTGAGGATAAAGAAAAATATGTTTCAAGAGAGAAAAATATTATGGATTTATCCATTCAAGACTCTAATATTATAAATGGACATGTGACACAAAAATAATCAATTTTAGAAACTTGTTTGTTCGCTTTTTGTGCTTGCTTTTGGATTACATTTGAATTGTATAGCATTTTTTTTATTTTGAATTGTCTTTGGAGTTTAACATCATTTTAGAATGAAATTTATTTAATTTGAATTACAAAAAATGTAAATTTTTTTATCTAAAAAAATATAATTAAGTGAGTTAGTGAGTCAATCTGTTTAACCCACCAACCCGTGGTGGGCCGAGCCAGGTTCAAATTTGTTTGGCTCACTAGTAAATGAGTTGGGTTGGGTTTGCTCACTAAGTGACCAACCTATGGTAGACCGAGTCGGATCGGACCGGGTTACCGGTTTTGATAGCACTAACTAAATAAATGCATTTCACAAGATGAGAGATTAAATTGGATCAAATTTTCAAAGAGGGACTAACTTCAATTTTCACTGAAAGTTAAGGGACCAAACACATATTTAACCCTTAGTTAATTAATTTAAAACTTCAAGTGGATGTATAAAAAATCACTTTAACATTATTTGAGTTATAGAAATTAGACAAAATTCAGTTGTTGATAATTTATTAGATATTTTATAAGATAATTATTTTAACTATATATAAAATTATCAACATAAAATATTTGCCTAATATTTTTAAAAATTGACCGAATTTGTTCATTATTTAGGAGATATTACAATACCAAATAAAAGATTTCAGTAACAGAAAAGTCAGAATCCAAGCCCAATCAAGTTCTACATAAAGAGACCAAAGGAAAACATAATGGGGGCATTAGCAACTTTGGTTTTGATGGCAATGTTGCAGCTAGGACAAGCCAAATCTAGAAGCAACCAAGCCATAAGCTCACGATTTTGATGAATGTGAAATGTGTGGTGGATGATGATTGAAGTGTCACGGTTTTGGATGTTTGTATGGTGAAAGATGAAGTGTTTAAGGGTTTTCTAAGAGATGTTGGGTCAACTCTTGGAGGAAGGTGGCTAGAGGAGGTCACTTAGGTTGCTCTAGCCTAGGGTGACCTTATAAGAGTTTGTGTGCACAAAATGACAGGATAACTTTACTCAATTTTCAAAGGTGATGGGAGACACCTTTATTTATAGGCTAAGGTGTCTCAAAATGGGTAAAAACTTTAACATAAAAGAGTAACATTGGTTGGCTTGGAGAGCAAGGAGAAATCCTCTCCAATAGAAAGGAGACATGTGGAAAAAATTCTCTCAAATGAGAGGGTAACATGTGACCATTACCTATGGAAAAACTCTCCATTCCTAGAGTGACACATTGCCACTAACTAGGAGGAAAATCTCTCTAATGGGAAGTCTCCACATGGCTTGGCCAAACCTTGTCCCTTGGTCTCCAAGCGTGGCCAAAAACGGTAACCCCTTGGTCAACTCTCTATCTTGGACATCTACCTTGGTTTATGTTGGGCCTAAAGCCCAATGTTGACTTAGATGGTCAAAACCCTACTCTACTTGGCCCAAAATACAAGGTCCAATTAATATCCTACACTACTAGGCTTATAATACGAAATCCAAATAAAACCTAAACTACTTGGCCCAAAATACAAGGTGCAAAATTATTCTTACTCCACTAGAATCTTCATGATGGCTTAAGATGGCCCAAGAGAAAGATTATAGGCCCATCTTCCATAGATGACTCCAAGTCTTCATGAATGTGTTGGGCCATGGCTAGGGGTATGCCATCAACTTTGATGCAGTTGTCATCCACCACAACTCTCACATTTTTTCCATCCTTTTGTTACTTTTACTTTCATTCATTATGTATTTCACTTCGTCCATGGAGGGTTAAGCTTCTAGGGTTAGTTCCATTATAATTTCATTATGGATCTTGAGGTAGGGTTAAAATAATATCTTTATTATTTTGATTATTGTTTTGAATTATCCTTCATTTATGTCTTTTATCTCTCAATCACGTCAAAAGTAATGGTTTTTACATCATGGCTAATTAGCGAGGTATTTCAATCTATATGTATGTTGATCATATGAGTCTAAAGGTTTCTAATTTTGATTGAGAATATACTTTGATTAAAATTAGAAGCATTCATATGATTGAACGAGTTTTTGCTACCAATTGATAATGTACTTTGATTAGTGATAAAAACTTTAACAATAATTAGTCAAAAATGTACTTTAATTAATTAAATTTTAACTTGGTTAGGAGATAAAACAATAAATATGATTAAACATAATAGGATTCAATTGAAAATGTACTTTAGTTAAATTTATTATGAATAATATAAAAAGATCTTGCTTTTAATTAATAGTTTACTTTGGTTAATAGTAAGATCTTCAACAAAGTAATTAAGAATGTACTTTAATTAATTTGAAATCAAAAAACAATAATCAATTAAATAATAATCTATGGATAATCGATGATAGATATATTTTGAAAAAGCAGTGGAATTAATATGTTTTATTATAATTATTTTAAAGTCTTCTATTAATTTATTATTTCATTAGATTCACATTTATATCAATCTTCAATATTAATTCCATTAGGATAGATTTTTGTTTTTATTCTTTTTAGTATTTGTGTTTGTTTTACTAACTTTTTTTCATAGGATTTCATAAGAATTAGTATTGAAAATTAATTCCGTATTCCTCAGTATGAGTCAGGATTAACTTAACAATATTTAGTTTGTTAACTACTAACTTGAAATTACGAAGTTTCCTCGGTTAAATAGTGGTAATTTGATAACCACAACGACAATGTATTAGCCTCCCTTACCAACCATTAATGACTTGTCTTGCACGCATAGGAGTGCTACCAACTACTCCACACTTACATCTCTCATCATGTTGTGGAATTTTATCCGCTCTTCTTCAGACATTAGTGTAGGAATCTCCAAATATTTTCTTATCGTCTCCTTGTGATACAAAACATTCTTACCCCTCACCCGAGAAAATATGTTCTTTCTGAAGTGCTAATTGGGGTAAGCATTTGTGTAGAACTCTCGTACAAGGAGCTCAATATAATAGTTATGGCTTGGCCAAATTTCCCCAGTGTTTGTTGTCGAGGGATCTTTGAAACTCATCATGCTCTCCTTATAAAAGCTCAATCCATTGCTCAACCATTATAAAGTGTTTACAGTGTCCAAGAACCTTGCATTATTGTTGTTGGTTCCTATGTAGTTGGGATGGGGATGGTGAGAATGGTGTAGTGGTGGTTGTAGAAGGAAGTGTAACGATCCTAATGGCCTTCCCTGTAGAAGTTGTTGCATGGCTTGGTCGAGTAAACCTCCTGCCTCTATTAGCGAGTGTTATATGTTTCACTTTGGTTTTTAATTGTACGATAGGTGAAGAGACAGGGGTGCTTGAAGATGAACTTTTAGATAATTCCAACACAGGGTTGGAGGCAGGAATGTCGTGAACAACTAATCTTTTTAGTGGCATCTGCAAAAATTCCACCATCAATAATTAATTTCTTCTCCATATGATAAATAAGGTAGTTCTCTAATCACAAACATTACATGCAAAATTAGTTCATTCAACTAAGTGAAATTTTCACACTGAATTCATTGTCTTATACAATTTTCAGTTTGTGATAATCAACCACTTCTAACAAAAATTGCAACATGCAATCCAATACATTAAATCAGTAATAGAATATTCACACTTTCTTTTTCCTTTCATAAATCTGACATATAAGCTTAAAGTTTGAGTTTTTATGGAGAAACCCTTCAATCAGATGTTCTTCAGCTTCGAAACAATCAATACAACAATCCAAAATTACCTTATTAAAAGAAATTAGCATGCAATTGATTATTCACAAGAAAAGGTGTTCAAGCTACAAGTTGGGGCTTGAGTGAACCCTAAATGCATGAATAGATTTTTAGAAAAAGATTAATATGCAATGTGTGGTACTTACAGTGAGATATTGAGAGAAAGGATTTTTTTAAAGTGGGAGATTGAAGGTTGAGAGGGTTCTGGAGGATTAAGAGGACTTGTGAGAGTGAATGGAGTGGCAGAGGTGAATAGTGGATTTTAAATGAAATGCCTTATATAGTGGTCAATTATTAAAGTTCAAATATTTAAACTCAGTGTGACTCACCCGCGAGTTATGGCTTAAGTGCTAATTCTACCGCTTGCGCCACAAACTCTGTTTAACATTTGAAAGTTCACTCTGTGACAGATGTTTCCTAATTCCTCTAGAATACTTTTAACCTTTTATTATCCTAAATGTCTTATACTCGTGCATGCAACATTAAATCAATCAAAATAATGAAAACTAATTATTCAAATTAAAGCTGGATTTCCTCCCAATAGCTTTTCTTTAACGTCCTTAGCTCTATGCCTTTTTTTTTCCTAATTTATTCAAGAAGGTCTTTATGGTGATGCTGGCAAGATTACCACCTTGATGTTTCTTTAACCTTTGTCCATTCATTATCCAACTTCATTTTGTTCCAAGATCTTTAATTTCAATTGCTCCAACTGGTTTCACAATCTTGACAACAAAAAGGTATAGACCACTTGGATTTTAATTTTCCTGGGAACAATCTCAACCTGGAGTTGTAAAGAAGGACCAGTTGATTTTTCCTGAATTCATGTTTCAAAATCTTTTTGTCATGATTTCATATTTTACTTGTAGATTCTTGTGGAGTCATATGCTTGCAATCTAATAAGCTCTTCAAGTTCCTGCATATGTAGATTTCTTTTTTCAGCAACAACATTTATATCAAAATTGAGGGCCTTGAGAGCCCATAAAGCTTTGTGTTCCAGCTTGACTAGTAAATGACATGTTTTTCCACAAATTAATTAGAATGGAGTCAAGCCTATGGATGTTTTGAATGTTGTTCTATAGGCTCACAATGTGTTATCTAGCTTTAAAGACCAATCTCTTTTGAAGTTAAAGATTGTTCTCTCCAAAATTCTTTTCAATTCTTTGTTTAAAAATTTTGTTTGGACATTAGTTTGTGGGTGGTAGGTTATGGAAACTTTTTGTGTTTGATGTGGCAGTGCTTAAGCACATGTTTAAGTTGCACATTGCAAAAGTGGCTCCTCCATCACTAATTTATACTCTAGAAGTACCAATTTGTAGAAGATGTTTTTCTTGAAGAATTTTATGACAGTTTTTGCATCACCATTTTGCACTACAACTGCTTCCACCCATTTAGACACATAATCTACAGTTAGTAATATATACTTATGTGAATATGTAGTAGACCAATGAAATCCATACTCCAGTAGTCAAATATTTCTACTTTTATGATGTTCTGCAAAGGCATTTTGTTCCTTCATGGTATATTGCTAGTCCTTTAGCATTTCTCATAGTCTTACAATGTTCAAATGCATCCTTAAATAATGATGACCAGAAAAAACTTGATTGTAGGACCTTGGCAGCAGTCCTTTCTCCACTAAAATGGCCTCCATATGGCGAATTGTGACAATGTCATAGGATATCTTTGGTTTTAGCCCCAAATATACATCTTCGCAACAATCCATTTGTACCTATTTTGAACAAGTAAGGGTCATCCCAAACAAACTATCTTGCATCTCTAATCAACTTTTTGTTTTTGGTGCCATGTGAATTCTCTTGGAATGACTCCTCTAACCTTGTAATTTGTTATATCATCAAACCATGGTTTTACCCTTACAATAAAAAACTTCTCTTCAGGGAATTCATCTTGAATTTCTGGCTCTTTGAGAGTTACTTCTGCATTTTCTAGCCTAGATAAGTTATCGGTTACGTGGTTTTCACTACCTTTTTTGTCTTTGATGATCAAGTCAAACTCTTGTAGAAGTAGAATCCATCTAATTAGTCTCGGCTTTGAGTACTGCTTCTTTATTGGATATTTTATTATTGCATGATATGTAATTTCAGAGCCAATTATAAATGGTCTGAACTTTTCTAGCCCACAGACAATTACTAAAAGCTCTTTTTCTATGGTGGCGTAATTGACTTGGGCCTTATTGAGAACCTTGTTTGCATAATGAATGACATGAAATTTTGTTCTCTTTTCTTTGCCCCAAAGCAACACCTACAACATGATCACTTGCATCACACATTAATTCAAAGTTAAAATTCTAGTCTAGTGGTTTGATGAAAGGTACAACACTCAGCTTGCGCTTGAACTGCTCAAGAGTCGTGACACAGTCATGATCAAAATTGAATTTGGTATCCTTGACTAGGAAGTTGCTTAAAGGTTTGGCTACTTTGGAAAAGTCTTTTATGAACCTTCTATAAAAACCAATGTGGCCTAGGGAACTTACCACTCCTTTAACATTAATAGGTGGAACGAGTTTGGAAATGACTTCCACTTTTGCACGATCAACTTCAATACCTCGTTTAAAGATTTTGTGGTCTAGAGCAATACCTTCTTTTATCATAAAATGACATTTCTCCCAATTAAGCACCAAGTTTGTTTCTATGCACCTTTTCAACACAGTGTTTAGGTTCTCTAAGCATGTATTAAATGAGTTATTATAAACAAAAAAGTCATCCATGAAGACCTCAATGCTCTTCAACTAAATCAGAAAATACACCTCTACAATGTGGCTAGAGAATTGCATAGACCAAAAGGCATTTTTTTTCATGCAAAGACACCAAATAGACAAGTGAATGTTGTCTTATCTTGATCTTGAGGATGCACGACTATTTGGTTGTATCCAGAGTATCCATCAAGGAAACAATAATATTATTGTCCAGCCAATCTTTCCATCATTTGATCCATAAATGGAAGTGGGAAATGATCTTTCCTTGTAGCTTGATTGAGTTTTCTATATTCAATGCATATCCTTCATCAGATATCAGTTCTAAAAAGAATTAATTAATTCTTCTAGTTTCAAATAATTATCATCCCTCCCTTTTTCGGCACAACTTGGATTGGACTTACCTATGAACTATCATAAATTAGGTAAATCATACCTACTTCTAGAAGTTTGATCACCTATTTTCTTACTACTTCTTTCATTGTAGGGTTGGGCCTTCTATATGGTTGAGCCACAAGTCTATAGTTTTCCTCCATTAATATTTTATGCATATAATAGGATGGATTGATTCCCTTGAAGTTTATGAGAGTCCACCCTATGGATTTCTCATTAGCTTTTAATACCTCGAGTAACATTTTCTCCTCATCAAGTTTAAGAGAATTGCTCAAGATGACAGGTTTTCTGCACCTTTTTTTCAAGAATTCATACTTCATATAAGGTGGCAGCTGCTTCAGTTCTGGTTTTTGTGGCTGCAACTCTACATGAGCACTGATTGCAACCCTTGGAAGTGTTTCTAGTTTCACTTCCTTTGCTTTATCAAATTCTGCAATCAATTCTCTAATGTCTCTTTCTTCATCAATAGCTCCTCCTAGTTTAATGTTCATCAAGGCTTACTGTAAAGGATCAACTAATGAAAATGTGCTTCTTGAATCCATACAAATTTTGTCCAGCACATCTACCCTAAAGCAATCTTTTCTTTCAGTTGGATATTTGAGTGCTTCAAACACATCAAAGTTCACTTCTTCATTCTACATTCAAACCCTCAATTTCCCATTGTTTACGTCAATTCTAACTTTGACAGTCTTCATGAATGGCCTTCCAAGGATCAATGACACTCCAGAATCATCTGTCATGTCCATGATCACAAAATCCACTAGGAAATATAATTTTTCCTTCCTTATTAGAAGATATTCTACTATTCCATAAGAATATATGACTGATATATCAGTCAATTACAATGTCATTCTTGTAGGTAGAATCTCCACATCATCAATTCTCTTTATCATTGACAACATTAGATTTCTTGCAACCCTTACACTCATGAATTCCCTCTTTAGAATTTGGTGTATAGTTGCATGGGGAGTTTTCATAAATCAATTGAAAAGCATCAATGCCATATTTGTATAGTTTGATTGAATGAAATTTGTTGTTTGTTATCAATTTTGTGTAGATTACTGCATTTAGAACAAATTAGTTGAAGCTCTAATTATTTGAAGCAAAATATTCAATGTTAATTTATGAGCTTAACACGAATTTGGCGGCTTAAAAGTTGTGACTTTGAATAACATTTGAAAATTGGTTTGTTCTACTGCATGAGTTTGACTTTGTGATATTTTAACTTCAGTGGAGGATTTTTTTCTCAAACAAAAATGGGACTACAACTCAACCTTTGCCTTTGTCATATTTTCACTCAAATTAAGAATTTTTTTTTATTCAAGTGAGACAATTTTTACTCAAGTTAATTTAAAAAAAATCTCTTATTATCTTTTTAATGGATTGTTTGTGAGTGTTTATTAGAAATTTAATATATTTAATTTATTAATTGTTTTTTCAATAAATGTATATTATTTGAAGATGATTATTGAGACTATTAATAAGAATTGTATAAATCTGTGGTTACATATTTGTGAGAAACTGAATAAGAAGTTATTATACATCGTGACATGTGTATATGTGTGGTTTGAGTTGTAGTGAACTTACCTAGATTCATTCTCTTAAGTTCGTTTGTCAATTTAAGCCTTGTGTATTAGATTAGATATTAGTATTTGGAATAACATATTTAATATGAGTGTTTCAAAAAGGATTAATTAATATTTCAGCTTGTTGAATATCTTTGATATATAGATCCACCTATGGTTTTTATAATTTTTGTAAATTGATATTGTTTTATGGAATTATATTATTTTAGATTTCTAATCATAATGTTTTCACATTGGTGCAAAAAGGACTTATAACACATCATGTCCACGACGCTAGTAGCAAAATTCAATATTTAAAATGTACAATGATATTTTTGTAAATATTTCGTCCAAATTGACGTTCAAATTCTCTTTTCATAGTTTGTTCCCCTTTTATTTTTCTTACATTATTCATCTTCATGGAAGCTTGAACACCCAAGATCAATTATTCAGTATGGTTTCACGATTAATTTAAGATTAGGTATAGAATCTATTTGATTTACTTGTCAACAAATAAATTTACTTTTTTTAGGATTATTTTTGTGAAATCAATGTCTTTAAACATGATGATCAAATAAGCTAAAAGAACATATGAAGCTTAACTATATAAAAAAAAATTGAGAAGGTTTCTCATAGATATAAAATTTATTACAAATATGATTTACCTGTTAATATAAAAGGAGAACCACTGTTTGGACAATATATTTAAAACTCGTGTAATGATTAAAGGTGTTAAAATGAACTCTACTCCAAAATTTAATCTACTTAACTGCTGCTTTGAACCGGATTTGGTTACAAAAATTTTAATTTTTAAATATAGGTCAAACTCGATCTAATTTACTATTTCATTTCATTATTTTTGGTACATAATTTGAACTTATACAGTAAAAAAAATTCAATAATTAAGAAAAGCTCCATGTAAGACTCATGCATTATCATAATAAGTTTTTCTATTGACAGATTTTTATTTTGTTTTATTTTGTTAAACACCACAAATCCAGTTAAAAAAATAATTAAAATTTCACAATTTGAATAGCGCAGGATGAAATTCTTCAAATAAATAAAAAAAAATCTAATAATACAAAAATGAGGATAGTAAAAGAAAAAGAAAATGCAATAAAATTCATGGAGGTGCAGGAAAAAACCCTTAAATTAATCGGGCCAATTTCTATTGGGCCGACATTACGTGGCTGGGCTCATCACATAATTTTGGCCGAATCCTCTAACCAGAGATAGCAGGTACCTATTTCAAATTTTTTTTCCTCAAAACCATTTTATAAAATTGATGAAATTTAATTAAACTAAATTAGGATAACAAAATGTATTCCAATTTATTTAGTGAGATAAGGTCATTATTAATGCTTTTTTATTTTTAACATTTAGTCATTATTCGTATAAGTCTGCCCAAACATTCTTTAGGTATGTCATTAATTGGATCCAATTCATAGTATATTAAATTTATGAAAAGCATTTATACACAAAAGTTTTATTAAAATATCTTTTAATTATGTATAACAAAAAAAAATACAATTAATGATAAATAAATACATTTTGTAAATAATAATGAATTAAAAAGAAAAATAAATACTGATTAGAGATTATTGTCCTTATGTTTTTGCAGAAGAAATTATGATGTTTTGGACACTTACACATAATAGATTGTTTATGAGCAGCAATACACCTTGCCGACAAAATAAAAGGGCAGAATTTGTTAGAAGGTCTTTCATAGATTTGATAGAAAACCAAACATAAAGGCAAATATTCATAATAGAATAAGGTAAAGTAATTTTGGTGGGTGGAATTCTGACATCATTTCAACAGTGTGATTGACTAAAAATAAAAAATAAAAATTCAATTTTTTTCATGACCCTATTCAATTCCTTTTGTCAAACTTATCCAACTTTGAGGGCATTTGGAGGAGAGACACATAGCTTTCAATGTTTAATGTTTTTGCCCCACCATTGAAGGGTCCTTATAAACACCTTTTCTTCTTCATTCAAGGAAACTACCCTTAAATTAAATCTACTTAAACCTTGTTCCATCTCCATATATATACATCACATTGAAGGTTCTTGTTACATTTTATTAGAAAATCTATTATAAGAATAAGTAAAATTTTATTCGGTAAGATTTTTTTCTTAAAGAACTTGTTAACCAATATTCTAAAATACATAAACAAGTTTTGAAAACAATTATTTTTATTGTTCTCTTTAACATCATAAAATTAGAATAAAAAAGGTTGATATATACACATGGAAAAATATGACATATATTTATCCCTTCAATGTATGTTAACAGCGATGTGATTATGTAAGAAGCTTTTAACTTTGAGTTGTTGCTTCTACCACCATCTCTCACTTCCCATATGCATGTCATGAGATATAAATATCATTAGAACATTAGACATACGATTCAAGATATAATTGATGACCTCATAGGTTTTCATTCTTTCTTTCACCTTGTACAAATAAGCAGGTAAGACTAGGTTCAAAGAGAATGAAATGTTTAAAATGTATATTGAGGTTGTAAATATTTTCCTTTATAAAATTATACAAATTTTAAGGGATCTATTTGGTAACATTATATAATAAATACTTTTATTCATATACTAATTTTTATTTATGTAAAAAAATAAAATTGGAGGGAGTGCTAATAATATATAAAATTCTACTTAAAAAGAAGGTCGTGGTAAATAATTATAGAATTTACCAAGGTCCAGAATGAGAAAACTAATAAAATGAAAATGGGAGCAATCAAATTTCTAATCAAAATGAAGAAGAGAACCAACATGTCAATGATGTTCAACAAAACCTTCAATAAAAGATTTGTTGGTGATAGAAGTCCAAATTCAATGAGAAAGAGATACTTTTAAGTGTACATAGACTTATTTTTATCAAGATCTCTTCTTTATTCACAAACAATTTTTTGAAGCAAGATGATCTAATCATGACCATTGACATTATCACCCATTATTCAATGAAAAAAGTATTTATAGACTAAATAAGTTTGACCAACATATTGTATTGGTCAACCTTTCTAATGTTGGATATTCTTAATTTATCTGTTTGTAAAATCTTATCTTAATCCTCTAGTCAAGTTTGCTAGAAAAAAGGTCCACATGGTTCAATCCAAATTGAAGTACTAAAACTCTCCAAAATTGGTTGAAGAAACTCATCCTTAAGAATAATGCAAGGATGTTGAATTCATTCCAAAAGTGGAGAGTTCACCAAAAGAAGAAGTTGATTTAGACTCTCAAGAGCTAATAATACATAAAGCTTCGTCTGAAAAGAATGTCGTGAAAAAAAATCATGGAGTTTACCAAGGTCAAGGACGAGGAAACCAATAAAATGAAAAAATAGAGTTCCTAGATGAAGAAGAGAACCAACATGTTAATCTAGTGCAACAAAACTTTCAAGACATTAGAGACACCATCAATTCAATTGTTGAAAGATTTATCAATGGTGGGAGTTCAAATTCAATGAGAAAGAGACACATTTTAAATGTACACACAATTAACCTATTTCTATCGAGATTTTTTCCTCATATCACATTCATCAACAACAATTTTTGCAATAATAACTCAATGCAAGGCAACCCAATCATATGATCACTGTCATTTTTCCAATTATTAAGTAAGAAAAGTATTCATAGACTAAAGAAGTTCAAGTGACATGTTGTATTGGTCAATCTTACTAATGTTAGATATTCCTAACCCGCTTGTAAAATCTTATCTTAACTCTTCGCTTAAGTTTACTAGAAAAGAAAAAGTCCATATGGCTCAACCTAAATTAAAATACTAAAACTCTTCAATAACTAATGGATTGAAGAAACTCATCCTCAAGAGCAAGATGTTGAATTCATGCCAAAAGTGAAGAGTTCAAAAAAAAAGTTGATTTACACTCTCAATCTGAATTTAAAGAAGGTTGTCTAACCTTTGATGAGCTCATGATAAACTTCAAGTTGGACCAACAACTTATTCCATGAGTTGGACAAAAATAGAGTTACACAGTTTAGTTGACAACAACTAGAAAATGTACTCAGATATAATGTCAACATGTTTTCTTAAAGTGTGATGTACATGCCAAATATTCATGATAGAAGACTATCTCCTGAACATATATGAGAAGAATTTGATGAAGATCATTTACAATTCAAAGCATCTATAACAAGGTCAAAGATTAAAACACTCTCCTTAAATCTTTATAATGTTCCATGAATATCATGAGCACATAATGGTAAATTCGATGGGCAAGATAGTTGTATTCATTAGGCAAGGGAGCTCATTAGGTGAAAGTTTGTGTTTGTAATTTTTGTTTTTTTATACATTTTGGGCTTTAGGCTTTATTTTAGGGTTTTTAGGTTTTCCTAAACTTATGTGCTTATATATAAAGATACCAAAAACTAATGTAAACACTTTTGAGAGAGAATTCTCCTGATTCTTGGATTAAAATTTTAATTTTTATCAAAATTAACATCTTTGTAACTAATCTTCACTTAATTTATCAATTTACTAGATTGTGATGTTTTTGTTTCTGTCTTGTTTTGTATTTTTATTTATTTATTTTTATCATCTCTCTTGAGAATTTAAATTTAAAAACAATAATATTTTTTTCAAGATCTTATCGATTCACTTAAATTTCATATGTTAAATCTCGATAATTAAATTTGACACCTTATTTTTATCTTTAATGACCTTTGAAAATAATTCAGGATTCTTCTCCAAATTTGGAAGCTTCCATCTTAACGTTATAATGTAAGTAATCAAACTTTCCCTTGACCTGTACATAATGTGATAAAGAAAAAAAAGAAAAACATGGGGATAAGAACGTAAGTTTTTATCTTTAAATTGAGTTATGAGATCTTTATGAAGTACACTAAGTAAACCTTCATTATTGATTAAACGTAAGAACGTTTATGATGATTTGATGTCTACTGTATCGTCAACACTAGCCCTCTATCTTAGACTTAAACTTAGCTACTTGTTGTTGTTGCTAATATAGCATAAATCAAGGTATAAGATTCAAATAAAATAACAATCTTTTCTTAAGCATAAATCAAGGTATAAGATTCAAATAAAATAGCACAAGTGTATTTAATGGATACAAAGAAGTTAATAAACAATTTCCAAGTTAATTAATCAATTTGGCTTTTTTTATCATGATAAAACAAACAGGAATAAAATATGCGTAATTACGATAGAAAGAAGAAATAAAAATAGAGCGTAACAATTTATTTTTAATTTTAATTCAATGAGTATTTCAATTTAAAATAATTGGAAAACTAGATCAGAATTTGATGGATTAAAATAGAGTTTAAAAGTTATTTCTAAAATCCGAATTCTAAAACTTTAGGTAAATATATAAATAGTGCGATAGGATATACTTTTTCTTTTCAAAGTAGTGGAAAAAGATTTCTTTCATTTAGATCTTAAAATTACGGACCGAAATAAGATCGAATCCGGTTCAGTGCATATATCTCACGTGCCGGTCGACCCGGTTCACTGATTACTGCTAAAAACACTTTAAAATTATTGATGGAACCCACATGTTCCCTTATCCCAGAATTCTTGCCGGAGAGTGACAGGAATACGACACGTGTTCTCATCCAGCAGCTTACGTGTACAAACCCAAAAACTCCGCCACGTGGACAGGCGGGTACAGCATTGAGCTAAGGTAGTCGAATGTAGCGGAATAAAACCACGGGCGCAAGGAGAATAGAAGTGAGCGTTGGATTGGTTAGGAAATAGGGGTGCATGGATTTAGTGTAGTGGCGGGTGCAGGAGATGGTGCCCCCTGGCGGAGACGAGTACAAAGGAAGTTTTACCCACGCGGCGTGCCAGCTGTGAGGGCCGTGGAGTCCGTGATTGCGTGCAGGGTGGAGCATGCGGGACCCACGTATGCCCTCAGGCTCACTACACTACACACTTGCCACCTGATTAATCATATGTTAATTTATGTAATTTTGTAAAATTATTAGTATTTTTTTAAAATGAAAAATTGTGTATGGATGAATGAACTATCACTTACCTGTCATGCTCCCCAATACCCACTTCCTTCTTCTCACCAATCCCACTCAATAATACCTTCAATTCCCTTTTTTTATATTTTCTAATATCATTGCATTCTTACCTCATTTTTCCTTTTTTATTTTTCTTTTCTTTTCATTAATCACAATACATTATATAAAATCAATATTAGTTATAATCAATATTTTTTATTTATTTTAAAAATTAATTATTTTATAGTTTAAAGGATATTATTTTCTCTGTTTTACAATTATCAGAGTTTAGTTAATTGAGAAAACTTCACAGAGGCTTTATGTTTTAATAAAATATTATTTTTTGCAATTTATCTTCAAATTAGTTATTATATACCCTTTGTCAGGTGACTAAAATTGAAAAAGCTTATATTATTTAAGTAAAATTATATGAAAACATGGTACATTTATTACTATTAATAATATTCACGAAATAACATTAAACTGCATTCGTTAAAAAACGGGAGGAATAATCATTTATAAATATTGTGCCGATATCTATTATTATTACTATTCTTAATTATATGTGAAAAAAACTTAAACAAAGGTTATTATAAGATTGAAAAAATAATATCAAGAAAATAATTTTGTTTCAGTTAAATTATTTATTATAATTTAAAAAAACCGTAAACATATATAATAATTAAGTTATTTTTTCACTCAACATAGTTTAACTCAAATAATTCACAATAGAAAATTGACTTATATATTTATTTAAACAAAAATAAACACTTAATTTGTATATTTTATATTTAATGTTGAATTGTGAAGTTGTGTAGATCTTCACATGCATGGTTATGAACTTTCATTAAGGCCAATATATTAGTTCAAATAACATGTTCTTGTTTTGAATATGTTTCACAAGACAATGTTTATGTTACCGACACCATAACTTTTAATCACTGTAAGAATAATTGTTTTAGTTATACGATCCTTATCAATTAATAATTACTTGATTAAACATGTTTATGTACTAAATTTTCGTGTTTTTCAGTTTAATTTGAAATTCAGAATTCTGCCACACTATATTATTGAATAATACGCGTTCCATTCTGAAACCACCATCGTTTTAACATATAATAATCATATCAATGAACATTAAAATAGTTAATAAATAATTTTTACGATGTAGAATTTTTCTAATAAAATTTAAATATTTATTATAGAATTAACAGTCAGATAAATTATATATAAAAAAGAAAAACAAATTAACCTAAACTAATCCATCCTAGTATATTTTTGTATTGAAAGTAACGCAACATATCAATGTCACAGCTCAAATATTTATATAAAAAAGTCTACCTCTATTAATTACACTTCATTTATTATATTGACAGATCAGCAGTTAAAATTAAATATGACATTAACTTTTATACCAAGTCAAACTCAAGATCATGAATAAAAGGAAAATGATACTTACAACCAAAATATGTAAATTTTTGACACTTTCAAATGTCACATTCTGAATCATTCACGTTTATTTCATTTTCTTGGTGTATAGATTCATTGCAGGACATTGCAATTACTGGTTGAACCATTTGGCAGAACTGGTAATATGTAATCACACACCTTATGGCAAATATTTATTAGTTTATGGGGACTATTTGACTACACCCATGCCTTTGGGGTATTTCTCACTGAAAAGCTACATAACAAATAACATCAAAATAGCGAGCAAGTAATGAATAACTGCTCAACTCTACAAGGAAGAATTCCACAACACATGTAAGGTAACGATACAACCCATGTTACAAGGCATTTTAGAGAGAGGGTTGTCCAAGAATAACGTTTCATATATATGCCAATACAAAAAAAGAAAAAAAGTATCAGAAAACCCCTCAAATGAAAATGCATCAGCACTGAGCAGTGGCATTCACAAAGAATCTAAATGTTTCATATTGAAATAAGCAAAATCTTGAGCCTTCATTTTTCAAGTCCTTGCTGGAGAAAGTAAGCAGCAATAGCAAGTAGGATGATAAATACTGCAATCCACAAGCTCAGCCCTCCTTGAAACAAGAGAAAAAGTGAGTCGAGTGCAATATTGACCTTCTATTTGATAACATGATCAAATACAACATTCATTTAGTAAAGTCAATTATATATTTTATTAACGATGAGTCTCTAATTTCTTTTGTATCATATTATTTTGTAAATTAAATTTTTTTGGGTGTGCGGTTGGTCAAATTTGGAAGTTGTTACCTTCGACCCTTTAGCCAAATCCAGAAAGTTTTTGGATAAGCTATTTGAATAGAACTTTCAATACACAACTGAAACATGGAAAGGGGGAGCTACGGAACGTGAATGATAAATATTCAACCAACCATGCTACAACACTATATTAGATTACTTATTTTTCCACTTTAAGCTAATATGACCCAATTTCACTTTGCAGGAATTGAAAATTTAGACTGGTCAGATGTTTAAACACGTGCTTTCGATACCTGAGTCTAATACCGAGTGTTATTGACAATACAGAGTTATAGACACCCACAAAATTAGTTATATAAATCTTCACTTGCAGGAAGAAACATCCTTCACACGCAGCGTGCTAAACTTTCTAACTTTTCTGAAACATTGTCATTTCAACCAAAATCCTAGGCCCCTAATGTTCCAGGTTAATTAAGTTACAGATAGGCTGAAAGGACTATACACTATGTACAAAGAGTTCTAACAAAAACAATTATGTATGTGTACAGTAAGAACATGTAGAGTTAATCTGAGAACAAACTATGAAATATACACGTACCATTTGTCTTCTCTTCAATTATCGTTACCCTTGCACTTGAATCCATGGATACCGACGCCAAAGCCCTAAATACAGAAGCACAAATATGACTACCCTTAAACATGGCATAAGACAGCAAAGGGTAAATACCATTTTGATATTTCAATGTGGGTGGTCACTGAAAAAACAAAAATTATGATTTAGCCCTGAATGTGTAAAATTTACAACAATAGTGTTTTGTCATTAAGTTGTAATGTTTAAGGATCAATTTGACCCTGAGTGATATTTTTTGAATGTCAATTTGGCATTAAGTTGTAATCTTCAAGAATCAATTTGTTAATATAACTGTCACACTTTTTATACATTTTGAGATTAAATAAGAACAGTCGGTCTTTGAGGAACTAAATTGTTACCAGTTTACCTATTTAGGAACCAAAATCATCATTATCGAACATAAAATTTCTAAGGAAAATTATATAATACATAGTTCAAACCTTGTATCAGGGGAGAATGCTAAAGCAGTTACAATGCCAAGATGTAATCTTCAAGAATCAATTTGTTAATATAACTGTCACACTTTTTATACATTTTGAGATTAAATAAGAACAGTCGGTCTTTGAGGAACTAAATTGTTACCAGTTTACCTATTTAGGAACCAAAATCATCATTATCGAACATAAAATTTCTAAGGGAAATTATATAATACATAGTTCAAACCTTGTATCAGGGGAGAATGCTAAAGCAGTTACAATGCCAAGATGAGCCTTTTTTATCATTGTCTGAATTCGCATATTTGTTGAATTTACAATTACAATGTCTCCTGAAGGTGTTCCACTGCACGAAAAATCCATCAAAATAGAAGAAATAAGTTTTTGTCAAAGTGCACCTCGAGGTCTGAAAACCACAAAACTCAAGGCACATTTTCTTCAAGTAGCTTAAGAAAAGATGGGGGTGCCATCTTAAGTAGTAGAAAAAATACAGATCACAAAATGTACCATGCAAGAATCTTTCCATCAGCTGAGACATTAAATGCAGAGATTGCATCACGGATAATATGCTTTGAGCCCATCCTTTCCCATGTTTGTGTATTCCAGGTAAGGATGCTTCCACCTTTATCTATAGACAACAATAAAAACTTCGTTCAGTTAAAAGATACAAAAGACAGATAAGATAACTTTTCTCTGAAAAATTATTTACCTATCATGGCAGCAATATACAAGACTTGAGTCTTATCATTTGTTTGAGAAAATCTGCAAGAGCTAAAAGTTTCACGCTGCATAAATTCAACAAAATATGATTAGAATACATAGTTATTGACAAAGCAATCACCAAACCAAATATGAGAATAATAGGGGCACATGTTTAACCCTGGAGTTAGAAAGCAGCCTTAATTATGGTCACAAAAACTGCACTAGTTGCAGTCTATGTGGAGGTTTCCTTCATAGTAGTCTTAAGGAAAATATTTAGTCACATATCTACAAGAGATATAACTTAAATAGAGTTCATACAATTTGAACAGTCCTCATGTTACCCATTGATTTTGTGAGTTTGAGTTAAATCCTAAATCCAAATCCAAAAATGATAGCAAAATCTATCTTAAAATTCATTGTTGGGCAACCTTCACTGCCATGCTTGCTGACCTTCTACCTTGCCTTAGTTGCAACCTATTTAGACATTGTCTTAATTGTGGTATCAAGGGTAGTCTTTAGTCTAACAATCCTCAAAAACTAACTTTTAAAGTGAGAATTGTCCAAGCTTTAATTTACGTCATATCTCTCATTAATGTGGGACTACACACCACCCTTGAGGCCAACAACTGAGGTGGGCTACGGGTAGCTACCATTAAGGTGGAGCTAGGCAATATAGAATTTTTCCCACTAGATGTTAAATGCTACATTTACTTGATACAACATGGTAGTTATGACTTTAAGATTATAACTAATTTCTACTTCAGATAAAGGTAACCTATTTGCCAATAATGACTAGATTGAGATCAAGACATATAGGAGTTATGATACATGGTGAACAAAGTTTCAAGAATAGTTATTATTTGGGATTTCTACTTACTCCTAGAATATATGCTGTTGCCTTTAAAATATTGGATCCTAACCTCCTATTTTTTGTCTCCTTAATTTTTCCCATTAGTAGCCTCTCTACAAGGAAACCAATTCATCTTGTTTTCTTTGAAGTTGCTTTAGGATCCATTGAGCCTACTATCACAAAACTAGTAAATTCAGACCAAAAGTAATCTGCTCATTACATCTGTCAAACTGAAAACCTCCCATAAACACAGGTCTCGTCACTGAGTAAGTCAGAATTATTAATGACCATTCATAATAGATCAACATAGCACAAAGCCGTTGGTTGACAGTGATGCTCTCTGACCACTGGTTCAACATGAAACAAGAGATATATTACTGAGAGGGAAGGGCACATGTAATCTTATATGTGATTAGTAATAGTATGGAGCAAATCTTATAAAATTTTCATATCTCTAAATATTATGTTAGTAATAGTATGGAGCAAATCCATGACATAACCAAATTTCATCAATTATCAAGAAGAGAAAAATTAAAAAAAGGCACATAAAGCTATCAAGCCCATGCAAAGTTTATCCAGTAAGATTTAATCAATTGCTCACATTTTCATTTGGTAGAGTAGATAAGACCATTGATGAAGAAACGTCCCAAACCCTGCAGGGGCCACCACTTCCCAAAGAGGCAAGTAATTTACCATCAGAACTGCAATACATGCAAAACCAAACTGTAAGGCACAATCCTTTTACAATAATGGGGTTTAAAGAGATCATTGTCATCTGTCATATTTCCTTTATGAATTATAAGTAAATGAGTGAAAGAGTAACACATCTGTCAAATGCTGATGATTATATGCACATCAAACCTGAAATGTAAATCCTTCACAGAAGAATGAGCATTAGACTCGTTGAGAATAACTTCCATGCTAGGCCACTTGAAAACCCTTATATTTCCATCCTGTACTGCACCAAATTACAATATCATGCCGCATTTCATTCCTCGATCAAAAAAGAAATTATCTACTAGTTAATGCTTATTTTTCAGAAGAATGAAAGCATTGTAATTATGCAATGAAGAAACTTTAAAGCATATATATGACACGCAAGCACTGTCCAATAAAACAAGTTTCTCATCATTTAATATCAATTAGGAAAAAGTGAAAAACAAAGACAACATATCACATCATACAATGAATTGAAGAAATTGGAGAAGCATTAGGAAAGGTTACATTTTTAGATTTTGACAGCTTTTGAAGCAATGTTTGACATACAAATTTGATGTTTGTGATCTCTTCAAACTGGTTCTCAGTAAACACAAACAATTCTTTGATTGAGAGCATATTTTCATTTTGACTTTATAATACCATTTACTTACATCAAATTCTTCTTAATGAGAATTTCACATTGGTACCATTTGTATGAAGCACAGTAAAACAAGTTTGGAATTTGGTTATTAATCAATTTGTATAAATTCATAACTTGAAAATGAAGTGCAGAAATAATTAATTGGTGGAAATGTTTTCCAAAAACCATCTTTCCTTCACGTTGCTAAAAATTAACATCAATCTTATATTGTTTCTTTTGACTAAAGTAAATATAAAGGAAATCCATACCTCCCCACCAGCAGCTAGTGCAGTACCATCATTGTTGAATGCTAATGCTAATTGCTGTCCAACATCCTCCAACTGCGTGAGCACTTTATCTGACATCTTCAGACTCAACTTATGAATTTCAGAGCTCTTGTTTTGATAATCCCAGTCAAACCATCTATATAAACAAGGCATAATGCTGATCATAGTGTTCTATAGCTAGATGAAATTATAGAACAAAATGAAATCAAAGCTTCTTCTTGGTCTAAAATATCAGTTCAGCATGTAGATTATGGAGTGACAAAAATACCTTTTACTTTCCTCTTTCTACTTTATTCTTGTGTAAACTTCATTAAATGAATCACTACTTTCATTTAGTTGGTGGAAACACTAGGGAAATATTTGGACAATTTACAATGGCATACACCAAACATCGAGCTACCAATCCCCAAAAAGAATTTACAAAAATGAAAAGAAAATGATAATTTTCTAGATATTTTTGTACATTGACGCAACAATGTGCTTTTGTTATTTGCCTTTATTTTGTTCTGATGTAAACAAATTTCCACAAAAAAGAAAACGAACTACACAATAGAAATTCCCAAAACTACCAAAACGGGGCAGCTATTTCCATGAAAACTGTTGTCCGGAAAATATGGCATATTCACATGCTAATTTTATCAATCAAACTTTGCACTGATACTAACAAGAGCAAAATTCAAGTTGTCAAAGATTCTCTTGCATCATTTCTATGGTCTTAGACAGAACTACTACTATACCATACTGTCTAATGGGTTTATCACCTTCCAGTTCAATATTCTGTAATATACAATAACAGATAATGTATATAAGTAAAAATTTCTTCAATCTATTCGAAACTAAGTCCTTACATAGTTTGATGAACATGAGTTACTTTCACACCTTAGTCAAGTCCAAATTCATTGAGATTATGAATAATCCTCATCCTAGTTGGTCAAGGTAAAAAAGGTTATATGATATTGTTGTAATTAGAGAAAATATCTACGTATCTTCTTAATTAGAGAAAATATCTATAAAATTTTCCTAATTAGAGAAAACATGTGTATGACCTTTTAGATTATTTTGTTTTCTTATTTTCCTTTCTAGAAGATTAGATTGCTACAAATAGAGGTAAGGAGAATGTAATTACTATGAATAAAAATAATAAAATCATTCTCTTTTTCAAGTAATATACATAATTAAACTATATAGGGTGCACACAGTTCCTCAACATTCTAGACAAGTCAGCATGTGAAGCTCACAATTTTGAAATTGTGATTGTATTTCCTACCCTGTATTTCACACAACTTAGTTGGGAGGACGAAAATGAAAATCTATTTGCACATGGTAAAGTATAGATGAAAAATGCTTTCATTTTCCAATTGATCAACCAAGCATTACTTCTACATCATGTATGCTCGAACTAGTCCAGGTGATTTACACAGAGATTCTACAGCATTACTTCAACATTTGACACAGAGATTTACACCTAGAAATGAATTCTATACAGATATTAAGAAAAGAGGTGATGAGAAGCAAAGACCTGCAAACCTTTGGCGTTTCCATTGCACAAATAAGGCCATCACCCTGGGATTGAAGTGCCATCCTATAAGGCAATTCGGAATCAGTTCCTAACTTAAACACCTGAAATATTGATAAGGTTGCTCAAACAAGAGAATTTAGTATTATAAACACATGAACATCATCATTCTACTATCTTAGACAAACAAAAAAAATTTAATGCATCCTTTGCTCTCAATTCTAACGAATCTACTTCTTCAAAACACTGCACAGAATATCAAAATCAAGCAACTAGAACATATTCCTCACATTCTAACAAAAATACATAGCAGTAATCCACATTGCATCACACAAAAAGATCCTAATCCAAACCAGATCCAATTCCTCTAGTTTCAAAATTTTCTCCACAAAAATCAAAATCATAAGAATTGCGTAATCGAGTGAGAAGCAAAAGGAAAATTCGTACGGGTTGGCTGGAGAGAGAATTGGATGCAATATCAAAGTGAGCAATCACCAAAGCATTAGGAATACCACTGCGACCTGCTCCACCGCCACCGGTAAAAAGCAGGTAGTTACCGGTGACCGACGCAGACTCCGACTCCGCCTTAGTCACAGACTCTGACTCCTGTTCGGTAGAGAGCGCAGAGTTATTATCGGAGTCCGAGGAATCATCGGCAGTTTGAATTTGACGCGATTTGATAAGATGTTGAGGAATCCAAGCAACGGAGTAGAATGGAACGCTGTATTTCTTCAAGTTAGGAGGGTCTGTGATTTGTCTTTTCCCCATTCTATCTCTCTCAACTTTTTGTTTTGGCGTGAATTTGATTCAGCTGCGTGCTTGTTTTGTGAAAGCGTTTTCTGCTATCCTCAATATTAGGGTAAGACCCTTTTCATATATATGACAATTAAATTTGCTGTGAGTATATACATATCTCTCAAATCCATACATTTTCTTATAATTGTTTAGACATTCTGGTTTTAAATTAATAAAATACTCAATTTATTAGATAACTTAAAAACTTGTTTTCATTGTTTTTTTTTTGAAAAATGATATTTTGACATCGATAGATCTTATACACTATCACATGTCACATTCACATTCTGGGTGGTGAAAGTTTATTTCATTTTCTTGGTATATAGATTCATTGCAGACATTGCAATTACTCCTCCCGACAAGAGTGGAAAGGATTGACTTGGTTCTCCATATCAGTGTCTACCTAGTGCCATGTTTAAAAAACATACAATTTTAGAAATAAGAACTCTTATGGTTTCTATGAGCACTATGAAGACAGTTTGGATTTTGCATATCCATTTTGTAGCTTTGATATCTTCATTATTGGTCACCTAATAATTTATTTTTTCTTATGTAGGAGGAGGTTTACTGCCATAAATACATTATTTACGTCAATAATTTTTATTCTAGAATGATTAATACTGTACACATTTATAGATACAAACATGAAAGGAGCTAGTTCACTCAACATTTTGTACTTGACAAACATGCATGTAGTCTTGTATGCATGAGTTGGATCATATGTTTTCCGCTGGCTATATGTTAGTCAAAGATTCAAGGCCCAAAACCATAGAGCTTAAGTTAGTTTATAATTTTTTCTAACAACACTTACCAACATGGTGAAAAGGGAATATTTAATATACATTAAGATAATTACGGTACGTCGACGGAACGACACAACAGCAAAGGCGGTGCGAAGACATGCGATGAGTGGGAAGAGACGCGATAAGTGGAAAGAGACACGAGTAATCGGCGTTCTCGGGGCGTCACGGTGGAAGCTTCTGTCGAAGAGAGGCTTCTGTCCTCCAATGGCCGTTGAAGGGCGACTAACGGTGGAAACGGGACGACTGTGAGAAGAGCCGCGACTTGTGGAAAGAGATGCGAAGAGCACCAGCGGCAGAGCTCTGGGTCGTCGACGGTGGTCGTTGAACCGCGAACGACGGTGGAAACATGACGGGGATTTTCCAACTTAGGAGGGAGAGTTTCTCTCTCTAGGATTTCTTTCTCATATCTAAAATTGAAATTTTAAATCTGAAGCTTCCATTTTTCCCTATCTTCAAACCCATCCACTAATCCACCTCATTGTTTTTTTTTACATAAACGTGGACCACCCAAAATGTAAGAAGTGATGATGTTAAAAATTTGTCCAATTCTGGGTGTCAAAGTATCATTTTTTTGAATAAAATTATCCTCTTTTTTTTCGAGAAAGAAATTAAGTATAATGGACTGACTATGGGTTAAATATGTTTTTAGTCCTTATACTTTTGTACAATTTTGGTTTTAGTCCATTTTCAAACTAAGGTACAATTTAGTCTTTCAACTTTAGAAAATTCTGGTTTTAGTTCTTTTTACCAAATTTTTTCAACTTTATTTGCTGTTTCAAACGCGTTTCTCAGTTAATATTGAAGCAAAAATGTGTCAAACAGTGTAAACAATCCAAATGCTATAATGAAACGTGCTTGAAACAACAAATAAAGTTAAAAAAATTTGGTAAAAATAACTAAAACCAGAATTTTTTAAAATTGAAAGATTAAATTATACCTTAGTTTGAAAATGGACTAAAACCAAAATCGCCCAAAAATATAGAGACTAAAAACATATTTAACTCTTTTATTATATAATCTTTCCGGTTTAATTGTGATTTAAAAATATTTAAAATTGTAAATCTGTAATTAACAAAGGAAGTTTTTATGATTTTTTTTAAGAAAAAGTAGAATGTTAACCTTATGAACGGGGAAACAAAAAAAATATATACGTATTTAATTAAGCTAAGACTCAAACCTATCATAGATTTGCAACATTGTATTTTTTTTTATATTATTTGTGTTATTTTAGTTTTTAAAACTTGTTATTTATATAAACCAAATTTTCAAATAGAAGTAAGTTGATAACTACCCAAGGAGAATTCCATGGTAAAATAATAGCTTGGAGGGTCAATATTGATGCAAAATAGTACAAGTAAAGTTTCCAAGGGACCAAATTACACATATTATATATTTGAATATATAGCACAAATGATGAATTTGAAGTAGTAAATTGGTAAAATAATGTGAAACTTGGGGGAAAAGACTAAGAGAATAGTAACACCTTTTTCTCTGTGTGTGTCTCTCGGTATCAGATTTTTGAGTGAATAGCTTGCAGATGAATTTTGGCAATGGCGAAAGCAAGAGAGTGAGATATTAATACTATATTATGTAAGAAGAAGAAAGTGTGGTGAGAGAGAAAAACTAAGGTGGAGTGGAGTTATGAGTTTGTGCCTTTATGGTAAAGTCCTTGTTTTCCTCTCCATGATTAAATGTTACTGAGAATAGAAGGCAGCAGAATAATAAAAGCATCCAAACGGAAGATAGTGAGAGAGAGAGAGAGAGAGGGATTCACTCACTCACACAAATTTCCTTTCTTTTGAAAAGAAGAGCCATACGTAAAGGAGAGAGAAAGAGAGAAGAGAAGATGAAACACAGGGTGTTGAACAGCTGATATTCTCTGCTTCTCCATTCTCTGAACCAAATTTTCAATTTTTAACACAGACAAGCTTCTGGGGTTGTTGTAAAGTAGAAGGCTTTGGGGTCTGATCCGTTGGGATCATCATCATCATCACATGGCCAAGCCAGGGGTGGTTGAATCTGATCCAGGGGTGATGGTGAAGAAGGCCATAGAGTTGAAGAGGGAGCTTCAGAGGTTGGTGAAGTCCATTGTCGATGATGAGGATTGCAGCACTGAGACCATTGATCAGGCAAAAGAGACTCTTTGTGTTCTCAAGGAGTTGAAACTCAGAAAGAGGTCTTCACTGTCTTTGAAGCTGCACAACAGGAATGTGTCATCTTGCCCTGATGAATTCAAGTGTCCTCTTTCCAAGGAATTGATGAGAGATCCTGTCATTGTGGCTTCTGGTCAGGTTAGTGTCAGAATTTTAAGTGGAGAATCAGAATTCTTAATCTTCCAACATTTTTTTTCTTTGTTAATCCTCTTATTTATCCTATAAACAAACTATTGTCATGCTTTGATTTTTAAGATATTGAAGGTATTTATTTTTACATTTAATACCCTTTTTTTATAAAATATTAGAAGGATTGGTATCTTTTTGTGCTTACGGAGTAACAACACCAGCAACAATTTGCTGTGTTTGAGGTGTCTGAGGAAATGCTGGAAGCAGACTAAAACAAAACAAAATTAGGGTGCTGTGCTGTTATCATTGTTATTAATTTAAAAAACATCTGGGCACATGAAAAAATGAGTTGATGAATTATCCAGTTGAGGCAAAAAGGGTAGAAAGTTCTTAACAAAAATGCTTTTTTTATTTCATCTTTGTAGGAATTAATTTAATTAAAGTGAAGATATAGATTCTGGTTTTGGCCTTTTGTACATCTCTCTTTTGCTGGAATTTCTGTACTTTATTCTATATTAAGTGACTAAAAAGGTGTGGGAAAGATAGAAAGGGAATATATTCAGTTCTTCCCAAGTCCAGTGCAGAGCCTTAGAGATATTATTTTTTTCTTTTGTTTGATGAAGTCAATTATATTGTTCATATTATCTGTTTTAATCAATGTGATGGTAAATCGTTCCAACGTTTGGAGTTGTGTTTTCCTCTGTTTTTTCCTTGTTTTCTTTCAATCCAAACAGTTTTAAACTGTTTCACATTTTGTTGTTCAATGTGTGAGTGGGAATTGCTGCATTTTACTTTGGAATAGTTTTACAGTGGCTCTCATGGAAGTGCAATACCAAGTACTTTTTGTTTGATGTGCCCAACTTCTGTGATCTTCCATCTAGTTATGTAGTTAGCTTTACTGCATTTATGTTTGAAGTGTACATTTCAAGAAACAAAAAAGAGGAAAAAGAAAAAAGAAAAAGGGCAATTGGATGATGTACCTATGATAGCCATTGTAGATGGAAAGAGAAGGAGAGGGAGGTGGAAAAAGAATAATATTATTCTGTGTCTATAAATGTGATTCTTGAGTGAGTGGCGGTGGTGAATGTATATTTTGTGTAGAACTTTTGACTGGTTTTCTCAAAAGGGCATAATTAAAATCTAGTGTTCTTGGCCTTTTTTCTTTTTCTAAATTACTACAGTGATGTCTTCCACCACCACCCAACTACCTTTTCTTACTTTCTGTCCAAAGCCTTTTTCTGTGCAATGATACTCTGATTGGTTTTGAGTTTGAAACAGATTTGGAGTTTGTGCAGATATTTTCCCTGTCCAATTATGAACAATGATTCATTTTGTTTCCCTCTTTTGGTTTCAACTATGCAGACATATGATAGACCTATCATTCAAAAATGGCTAAGTGCTGGAAACAGGACTTGCCCTCGAACGCATCAAGTTCTTTCACACACTGTTCTCACACCAAATCATCTAATAAGAGAAATGATAGAACAGTGGTCAAAAAACCAAGGTGTTGAATTGTCGAATACTGTTCAATACATCGATGAGGAAGGTTTAAACCAAGCAGACAGAGAGATTTTTGTCCGTTTGCTTAAGAAAATGTCATCAACACTTTCTGATCAGAAGACGGCTGCAAAAGAACTGCGCATGTTGACAAAGAAGCATCCTTGTTTCCGGGTACTTTTCTGCGATTCTGCAGATGCGATTCCCCAATTGCTGAAGCCAATTTGTGGGAGTGATTCTTTCAGCAGTGTTCAACCTGATCTCCAAGAAGACGTGATCACAACTCTCCTCAATATCTCAATTCATGACAACAACAAAAAGCTAGTGGCTGAAACACCAATGGTGATTCCTCTAATTATGAGAGCATTGAGAAGTGGAACAATTGAAACAAGAAGCAATGCTGCAGCTGCCCTTTTCACCTTGTCAGCTCTTGACTCAAACAAGGAAATGATAGGGAAATCAGGAGCCTTAAAGCCATTGATCGATCTCTTAGAAGAAGGGCATCCCTTAGCAATGAAGGATGTTGCTTCAGCAATATTTAACATATGTGTGATGCATGAGAACAAGGCAAGAGCAGTGAAGGAGGGTGTAGTGAGAGTGATTTTGACAAAGATAAAGAATGAGGTTCATGTTGATGAATTACTAGCCATCCTTGCACTGCTTTCAAGTCATCAGAGGGCTGTTAATGAGATGGGAGATGTTGGAGCAGTGGGTAGCTTGCTGAGAATTATCAGAGAGAGCTCATGTGAACGCAACAAAGAGAATTGTGTGGCAATTCTTCAAACAATTTGTTTGCATGACAGATCAAAGTTGAAGGAAATAAGAGAAGAGGAGAACAGTCACAAAACAATCTCTGAGCTAGCACAGAGTGGAACATCAAGGGCTAAGAGAAAAGCTAGTGGAATTCTTGAGAGACTTAACAGGGTTGTCAATATCACACACACTGCATAATTCTCTCTTTTCACCAATTTTTGTACATCCCTTTTCTCAACTCAATAAACTCATCTGCTCTTTGCCTCCAAAATCTTCTACACAACTCTCTACCATGGAAACTTTTACATATGTTTATAACATATCATCTCTATGTTATGTTACAATGCTCTTATATGCAAATTGTTAATATAAACTCCCATTAGAATGAAAAATAATAATTTAATTGCTTAAAGTTTAGTAATTTGTTTAATAATATGCTCTAAAGAGAGATAAAAAGAATGATAAAAAGAAACAAAAAATATTATAATGGAATGAATGTAATATACACGCGTAGATCATATAATATTATTATTATTATTATTATTATTATAGTAGGGGTATTTTTTGTATTATTTTTTTTTTTATAAACTATAAGAACTTTACAGAAAATTATTTTTAATGACACTTTCTATATGTTTCAGGTATAAAAAAAAAGTGTATAATTTTCCAAAGCATATTAAAATGAATTTTAAGAGTAGAAATCAAAGCAACTAGTTCATGCATTCATATTCCGATATGTTTGTGTTATTTATTAATATTAAGGAATCCAAGTTGACTTAGTGTGGATTAATTAATTAAAGAGGATAATGACTTTTGATGGCTATTTAATGTAAATTTAATACTTTACTTAAAAGATTATATAAGCTAGATTAACATGCATTAATTAAATTAAATTCCTTAAGCAAATTAGAAGGGTCTCTCTTTTTTTTCATTTTTCATTGATAATGGTTGTAAAAAAAAAGGAGAAGAAAGAGTCATAGAAAAAAAGAAAAAAATGTGAAAATGAAAGGAAAGAAATATCACCTCAGAACTGAGTAGGGACCAAGATCACTTACAAAAGACGAGAAAGAAAGAAAGTGATTGGGGAAAACATCACTTCACCATTCACAAGGAATCAAATTTTATGTCTTGTTTAAGTCTACAAATTCAGAATCATTTATCATCCACTTTAAAATATTTTAAAATGTATTATATATATATATAAACACTTGATACAAGATTAAATTAGATAATGATAGACTTTTGTTATTTTAAATAGTTCATAAAATGTAACAATTTTTCCCATATTAATTATCAAACGACCTAATAGGATAAAACTAAACATACAATGTAGGTGGTTAATAAGTTGTATGATGTGTTAGTGGTTAATCAATTATGTTACACTTCATAATGTTTATTATTGTTGTGTCATACTATTAAAAGATGCATATGCTTGATATTTATGAATACTATAGAGATGTTGTCAATATCATACAAGGAGTTCTCACTTGATATTTGTATGGATAACTTCATTAAATGTATGGTTCAAAGTGTACACCATTCATAATAAAATAGGAAAATTATTAGTGCATAAAGCTAAACTACAAAGTTTACTTATTAATAATGCAATGTTTAACACTTTCACATATTAAATGAAAAAAAAAGTAGAATAAATTAATAAAAATCAATTAAGTGCTAGTAGAACATATTAATTATTTGTTTTTATCGATGCAAACATTATAAATATACAAGTTGAGAGTTAAATAGATTTTGAAAGTTTTTTCAAGAAAAAATATATCATTTAATAAATGATCGTGAAACTAAGATAGAGAAGTGTGAAATGTGATAAAAATAAATGCACGTGAAATATCTGAATTTGCATTTAGTATTGGTCCTCAAATCCTTAAAAAAAATACATGAATCATTTCTCACACAAAAATCGGAAACATTATTTGTATTTCTAGTTGGATGCGTGAATTTTTTTTAAGAAAATTAAATTATTTTAACTAATCCTATTTTTAATGTATTATTTTTATTTTAAATTCTTTCATTCTCATTGCTTAAATGTATGCAAATCATGATAAGAAAGATTACAACTATGAAAAAGTTGAATATGAAAGTTCTTTCAAGGTCACATTCAATGTTAACGAAAGAAAAAATAGCAATAATATTTTTAAAGTTATCACAAGATGATGGTTAATTACTACATATTTTAGCTGTAATATTTCAACTATTATATAAATAATTGTTGTTTTAGTAAAAATAATAATTCTTTTTTTGTGAAATAAGATTTTCATAGAGAGAATATTAATCATAACATAACTTTATATATATATATATATATATATATATATATATATTTCACATCCATGTAATTGTTCATAGAATATTAGAAAAACATTTATTTGTATAATATTAAGAATTCTATATTAGAATAGGTGACTATCTATATATTTAATATTTTTTAAAAATATTATTATAAATTTTTCATGAGTCAACATTTTAGAAAAAATCGTCCAAATGAATTTTTGAACCATTAAAGAATTAGTTTTCTTTCTATTTATATAGTATGTACATTGAAATCTTAATAAATGTAACAAATTATAAAGATAACGGGGTTTTAGGATTTAACCTATAACTTTAAGGTTCAATCTCGTTTTATTGGACACATAGATACATATTCCACTTTTGATGATACACTATGAATATCAAAAGTTATTTTTGTTAAAATCACACAACGAAGTAATTGTGTTTAAACAAAAACTAGAAGGAGTGAATTTGTTTATTATTAAAAATTGTACTTTTAAAAAGTTTTTCCTTTTTTAATATCAAAGTTGAATTAAAATATTTTTCTTTATAATAACAATAGATAATTTAAAGAGCATAAGAAAAGATAAACTTACTTAAAATATTTTGTAGTGGTTCGGATTAAAAGACTCTACGTCAAATTGTTAATTTCTCTAACGAGAGATTAACTTAACACTCAAATAAACCAAAACTTACAACAACAGAAGAAAGAGTTTAAGGCTTAGAAAACACTTCTCTTAAAGACACAAGAGATGAAAGACACATTCCTTGAATCACACAAGGAATGAACCACCTCCTTTGAATCAAACAAAGGATGAACAACTCTTAGTAATAGTAGCATCACTCAATCACCCAATAACCCACTTGGGGAAAATTATCACTCTACCCACACTAGGTTTTTCAAAACTCCTTTTCACAAATACAGAGAGTTTCTCTAATAGTCTCAACTAAAACTTTTGAGTAAAAAATTGTTCTCAAAATTAGGTTTAGCCAAAATATATAGACTCACTTTTTTTGAAAATTAGGTCAAGAAATTGAAGAGTCAAGTTGCAACTGTCGCTAATAATCGATTATTTTAAGAGATAATCCATTATCATAAAAAAAATTAAAAACATTTTCTCGATCTGATAATTGATTACGAGAAGTGAATTACCGATTATCACAGTCTTTTATGAGAATCTTGATTCCATTTGGATAATCGATTGTCACAAAGCTTTTATGAAAAATAAAATTTTCCTTGAGTGATCTTTGTGCATGCTGCTTTGTGACTCTTTAAGTTAAGTCTTACACATAATTTATTCACTAGTATATATGAATTATTACAAAAGCTTAATCACATAAATAAATAAAATACAAGTCTTTCAATATCTTTTGTTATCACATTAAGTTCACGAACTTGTTGTTATCATCATGAAAATTTACTCTTTGATACTAATTTTCATCATCTTCTTATTTATCAATAAAATTTGAAAAGTGATTAGATAATTGATTATTTCTCATTAAAAATATTGGTAAGATCATAATTATTTCTTTATCGAAGATATCAATCATTTATTGAAAAAAAAACATATATAACCTTGACGAACTTGATCAGATTTCGAATAGTCTCATATTTGACACATGATATCCTAGTCCATAGGGTTATTATGAACTATCCAAATATTACCTTCATAAATGCTTCCTTAAACACTACCATGGTTCTTATCTTTCATTCTATAGTGTATCAAACCATGACTTTTCAAACACACACTTTTATTGGTTTGATCCTAACTCATTGACACCAAAACTATGACTATTTTTCCACTGACATACTCCTGGACATTTTCAAGAATTACAAAATGTGATGATCATTAGGATATGTAATTTTTGCTTGACTAATAATCTATACACCACCCAAACAAATAAAAGAATATAAAATAATAATAAAATATATAGACAAATTTCTTTTATCAAGTTCACTAAATAATAGAAAATATTTATTTTTTATTTATTTTTATTATTATATACATTTCTTTGAATTATAAAAGAATCATGTTTAAAATAATATAAAATAAAATAATAATCAAATAAAGAACTTTAAATAAATAAATAGATATGGATTAGAATCATAAACAAATACAATAACAAAAAATATAAATTAATAAAAAGGATTAGAGCATATATGAAAATTAATTAAATTATATAAATAATAGGACTAATGCGCAATTTAAGATAAATTAAATGAATAAATAAACAATAGCTATTTGTAAATAAAGGTAAATTAAATTAAATAAATAAAAAGATCAGTGTGTAATTAAAGATAAATTAAATTAATTAAATAAAAAGGATCACTATATATATGGAAGTAAATTATTTTTCTCCTAAAAAAATTTGTATCCACGGATATCCACTTGTAAAAGATGTGACTTGTACCTAGTGGATATCCTTAATAGATTCTCAAAAGTAATGGATAGACATATTTTATGAGTGACTTGTTGGAGGTGAATATATGTATTATAGTATACGATACATAAATACACACGTTACTCATTACATTAATAATTATTAGTGAATATTATTTGAGTATATTTTTAAAATTTAAATTATCAAAATAAAATTATTAAAGAAAGAAATATTAATCATGCAATAATTGTTTGAAATTTCACTTAATATATTTCTGCTTTTTATATTTAGACCTATGAAATTGAAGTTATTTTATGATAAGTTAAAAATATTTTTAGCTCTTTGATGTGAAATTAAAATTCGTCTTGTTTAAAATTTTAATATATTTTGGTCTTCAATATTTAAAATGAATATATATAATCATTTTAATCAAATTACAATAAATTTTATTGACATGTCAAACACATTCCATATTAGTATTTTAGTTATTTATACCATTTAATGTATTCTTACTTCAATGTCGATTGGAAAATACTTTTGACACGTAAACAAAATTAACCTAATTGAGTTAAAAATGACTATATTTATTATTTTTAAAATTTAAAAACCAAAATATATTAAAGTTTTAAATAAAGACAAATTACAATTTTACATTAAAAGTCAGGATTAAAAACATATTTAACTATTTTATAAAATATTAATTTTTAAAATGTATATCATAAAGCAACTCATTTAAATTTACTTTTTAGAAAGACCAAATTTAATTGCATTTATATTTTAGTGATTAGTTTTATTTGAATTATACTTAAAAAATAATTTTTTATCTAAATTTATTTTTAAATATTTTTATTTAAAAATTCTAAAAAATAAAATATAAAAATATTAGCATATATAAAAATATCGTTTTTTTTTTCACGGATATCCAATAATTAACAAAACAGATATCATGACAAATTTTTATGAAGAGACTTGAGTAGCAGATAGCATTACTCGTACCCAACCTGGTATCACATAGCTTACATTCTCTTTTAATTTTTCTTCTATTTCATCAATTTATAGACCAAGTTTAATCTATTTTCATTTTTTTCTTCATTTTCTTTCCTTTTTTCTTTTTTTTTAAATTCTTTCTTCTTATCACTTATAAAAAAACTTCTTTCAAAAAATAAAAAATTTAAAACAAAAGTTTGTTTTAGTGCTTCATTATACTTAAATTTAATATTTAAGTACAGTTCTTTACCATTACATATGATTTTAGTCCTTCATTATACTCAACTTTAATATTTAACGAGATGATAGAAATAATACATTCACATATTGTCTAAAGATAAAAATATTAAAAAACAAATTAAAACCAAAAAAGTTTTATTTATCATATCTAAGATCTAGTAAAACCAAATAATACAATTAAACTTGTTTTAACTTTTCCAAATACATGTAACCTACATGATTTCTTTTGCACATCTCACGTTATAAAAAATATAAATATGTACAGTATTATTTCTACACATACTATGGGATAAACCTCAACAAATTATGAGCGACCATAATCGATTTTGGTGTTCTTTTTTCATTTTTATTAATAAAAATAATGAATAAAATTAAAAATTATTAATAAAAAATAGACTCATTTTTCTTTGCTATAACTTTCTACTATAATTCTTTTCATTATATTCCATTTCCACCAACGCAATTTCTTAATCAACATCAAAGATAGCATTAGTGTCCCACAGCAGATAAAGACCCACTTACATTGGCTACTATTCTAAATGAAGAAGTGAAGGAGAAGAACACCAAACCCAAAACGAAACTCTTAAAAGCTTTTTGTTAATATATCTTTGTATGCCCACCCATGTTTATCCAAGAATGCCTCAACTGCTTGCTTTATTGCTAGGTTTGGTATTAGCTGTGATGGATCAAGAGGTTCTCGAGTCACTGGATCAAACTTACCCACCTAATTTTAGACAAATTAAGAGGATGTAATACCATCAATAACAAAAAATTTAGTCTCAATGATCTCACATACATATCAATTTACCTTCTCAAGATGGTCAATAATCACTGTCTTCTCGTATGTAAGTCCACTTGGGGTAATCACAGGATCACAGAAAATATCAAGTGAGATTCTACAGCACAGATAATCTGGCACCTACAATAATTGACAAATGTATTCCCATGATAAATCATATAGACATTTGAAAAGGACCTATTAAGTTACGAAGAAGATAAAACAAAATATGCGAGTTTTGTGTACCTCAGTAGGCATGTCTTGTTCTGCAACTTTATCAAACACTCTTCCTAAAGCCTCTAACTGTTCTAAATGGGTAGTATCATCTTCTACAGATCCTTCCGTGTGGGGGACTTCGAGAAAATGTTTTTCCTTTAGAGCATCCTCACAAGCTTCTCTGAGATAAACACATTTATGACAATAGCTCAACATGATAACTATCATTATCTAACCAACAAATAAGTTACAATACATAGAAAAACATGTATTAAGGAATGAGTCATAGTTATGTAGGTCCAATAATCACCAGAAAATTAACATACTTCAAGCTCTGTTGTTCCCATGATCGCTTAACATATGAATGTTCCCACTCTAGGTATTTTGCTTTTGCAAGCTCTTGCCATATTTCCTCTACCATTTGGCCCTTGGGATGGGAACCTCTATCAAGATCCAAAGCCTGTTAGTGACCATAACCAATGAGAAACTAGTCACGCATAAAAACAGAGGGAAAAATCCATGTTAAGGAAAACATAATGTTTGTGGCTTCTTTTCACTTTGAATATTAAAGTTGCATCTAAATAGAACTAACGTCAAAATGAAAAGAAACTACCAACATAAATTTTTCATTCCTGATGAATATTCTCTAATTTGATATTTTTAAAATCATATAAAAAGAATAAAATAAATAGCATAAATTTACTATGATATTTTTATGTTCATCTTATAAGCATTATATAACTATTTAGATTTAAAAATAACATATTTGCTTTGCCCTGTTTTCCCTTCCAGTTATTTGCAAAAATAATAGTTATATAACTTAAAGCATGTAAAAATTCCTTAAGAATATAGGAAACAAGTGGCATCAACGGAGAATGAATACAACCTTCTTCAATTCTAAGATTCCTTTAGCAAACTCTTGTCTCTCTACCAATGCAAGACCTAACATATAGTGGGCCTGAATTAGCAAAAGAAATATAAGCAGCAGTTAATTCTGTAACAGTATATCATTGAAAACAATAATAAGATATACATAAGGTGTAATGCAACGCAACAACTATGATATGATAAAACTTGTTAAGATAAGTCCTGATACCAAATTAGATAGTGATGAAATGTAATGCAATACTACAAAACTAGGTTGTAAGATGAGTTTTGCATCCTTTGTATGTTATCATTTGTTCATTTCTAGTGTGAGATCTTCAACCCAAATCATCTTATGTGTTCCATCAAACAATAACATGAAAATAACAAGTAGATGACAAATACCTTAACCAAATTGCTGTCAAGCTTGATAGCTTCACGAGAGTCTTCCTCTACTCTGGTCCAATTACTGCAAGCACGCAAATTAAACATGATACTCTCAAGAAAAAAAAAAAAAAAAATCCCTCACAAAATAAAGTAAAGTAAACAAATATTATATTTCCTATAAAAAATCCATTCTCGATTTAGATACCACATCAAAATTCAACCCTTAAATATACAAACTAGTTTTACTTCTTTTGCTTTTTGTAGTAGGGACCAACTCCAGAAGAGTTCCAATGAAATAATTCAAGAATTCAATCGAACAAACAATCACTCTGGAAAAACAACAAATCAATAATAATTAAAAAAAAAGGATCTGAGTTTAACTTCATCACATAAAAAACAGTCTATGAGGTGAATGTTAGTACCATTTATAACTATTTCAAACTCGACCTCTAGTGCTACTAATGCCATTCTAGATGTAACGAGATCCCATAAAGTTTACATTTTTCATCCATAAACTGAAATTTCGACACTATGTTTTGTTTAAGTGGGGCATTTTTCAACAATAAAATGAAAAAAAATGAAGAGGGAGAACAAAAGACGGTAGGGTTCCAAATTCAAAACCTGCGCTTGAGATGACAGAGAGCACGGTTGGTCCAATACACCGGAATATCGGGGCACAGTGCAATCGCCTTGAAGTCGAACGAGAAAATAGATAAATCAATAAGCAAGAAAAGCAGCAAAAGCTACAAACATGAGAAGATGCACGAACCAAAAGCCCTGAAAAAAATAAAAATAAAAAAGACCTCAGTGTAAGCATCAATGGCAGCTCCAAAACGCTGTTTGTTGAAGTAATTGTTGCCGTCCTTTCGAAGTTGCTCCGCTTGTTTTGCCACAGACAAAACATCCTCGACTTTTGGAGGCATTGTTGTTTGTTTGTTGGTTCTTTTTCCTATCTGTAAAAGGTTAATTAAGTTCTTCTTCACTTAACTGGATTCGATAGGATTTGAAAGAATAATCCATAGTTGAGTGAATACGAAGGAGAATAATTGAGAGATTGAGTGAACACGAAGGAGAATAATGGAGAGATTTGAAAGTAATTATTTTTATTATTTATTTTAACAGTAAATTTATAAAAATTATTATAAAATTTAATTTACTTGATAGATTAAAAAAAAATTATTTTCAAATTTACTCAAACTTACTTTCAAATTTATTAAAAAAATAACAATAAACTGAACAAGAACTAAGTGCTTGAGAAGAATGGGTACTGGAGAAAGAAGTAAGCGTCTGAGCGTAATTACGAGACATTGTTTAATTTGTTTGGGCAATAAATCCAGCTCCTTAAATGTGGTAAGGGTTACTCCTACTTTCCAAAGAATCAATGGGTTGACTTCCTCTTCTTAACACTACGCTTGGGAACAATGAAAATTGCTTCAATCTAACAAAGCATTTATATATAAAGAGAGAAGAGGAAGAGAGGGAGAGAAAGGGGTTTAATTAAGTTTGAAATCATTCATAAATTGATGATTTTATTTCAGTTTTTATTAGATATATTAAACTTATGAAGTGATGGTAAATAATATTTCATTAATATATTTTATATTTAAATTATTATTTTTTAATTCTTTTTAAAAAAAATTAACATAAGGATAATAATATATTTATTCATTTATTGTTGATATATTATAATTAAAATATTATACGTATTTAATATTTTGTCACATTTTATTTTATATGCAATGTACATTAATAAAATAAAATAACAAGTTTTTCTATACAATATAACACATTTTATATTTTTAAAATGTATTTCTAAAAGGTTAAATCAAAAATTAAATTCACAATTTTATTTTACCTTTTTAAATTGAATTTCTATTATTTTATTTTTTAAATTAAAAATGGACAAAATTAATTAAATTGTACTGTTAAATATTGTATTGAATAAAAAACAGATAGTCCGAATATTATATAAAAATATTGAAAAGAAAATAACTAAGTAATAGAAAATATTTGTTTTTACTAAAAACATACCTTATTCCATAAATAATAAAATTATATAGTTATGTAAGTTGGGTCAAGTTAAAGATTAAGACAGATTAAGTGAGGCAAAATGTTAAAAATGGTCGGGACTAAATTTTGATCAAATTTAATTGGGATTGGCATAGTCGAAACTCAATTGAATTAGTCTTGACCTAAAATCTAACAAATTAAGTTAAGAATGTTAGAAATGAAATTCATTCAAGTCACTCTCAACCAAAATTCGGTCGAGTGGGTCTTAGTTAAAAATTGACTGAATTCAATTGGAACATCCATAGTCGAAACTTGTTTGAGTCGGTCATAATCAACAATCGATCGAATTCGGCTGAATTGGCTCCAACAAAAAATCTAACAAATTAAGTTAATGACCACAGTCGAAACTTGGTTGAGTTGGTCCCAATCGAATGGCTAAATTCGACTGAGTCAGCCCTGGTTAAGAATTATTAGAATTCGAGGGATGACCACAGATGATCGAGATAATCCTAACTAAAAATTATTCAAATTTGATCGAGTTAGTGTTGATTGAAAATTAATAGAGTTCGGTCGAGTCAAAAACGACCAAAATCCAATCAAGTCAATCACAACAAAAATTCGACTAAGTCGTCGAAGATTGATAGAATTCAATGAGTCAAAAAAAATTAACTATCCAACTAAGTCGAGGTCAACCAAATAAATAATAAATATAAAATAAATTAATTATTAGTTAATCCATAGTTAATTAAATTGTAATTTTAAAAATTCATTTTTTTAAAAATAAACTAATATATATATAATTGAACTTTTTTAATTCAATATAATATAATTAATTGATAATTCAATTAGTTTTATCCGTCCATATTTTTAATTAATTAGATGAGGTGATTGTCATCTTATATACGGTCCTCTGTCTTACTTGTTTCTTCCTATTAAAACAATATGGATTTTTGTAGTTAATATAAAACAATGACTGATTTTTATTGTATTTAATTGAAAATGTGTAATATTATATCTTGTCCCATTGGTGACAAGAATGACCTTGATATTGTAGTTAATAAAGTTTTAATAAAAAAATAATAAAACTTATTTATCCATTAATTACAATATTATTTTATATTAATCATGAGTTTTGTTGTCTAATTAAAAAAATAAAATTATAAAAACATAATTGAAAATTATAAATTTTTTAACCAAATGATATATTAAAAATAATTTTATAGAAACTCAACTATATACACATAAATTTATACTCGAAACTTAATTAAATAAAAAGTTTAATTAAAATTCAATTGAAAATATCAAAGCTCGTGAAAAACTTAATATTTAATTATATAGTTTATAGTTTTTAGTGTTAACAGTCTTTTTATTCTAATATTTTAGGTCAATATTTTAATTGTTTTATTTGTTTTAACTACGTTTCACTTTTTTAAAAACTTGATAATTTAGTATCTTTTATTAATTAAAAAGGGAAAAGTGTGAAAAATATGTTATTGGCATATTATGACACATCATCAAAATAGTTGTGATGGATAATCTTTTCAATAGTGTTTTTTTTTTCATTTTACCAAAAAAAGTAAAATGTATTTGATTAAAAAAATTTAAAATATATTAAAATCAAAGTAAAACTAATATAACAAATAAGCATGGTTTTACAATAAATTTTATATGAGAGGAAGAAAGAAAAGTAGGAGAAATATCTTATAAAATAAGTTATCTAACCGAAAGATTTTCATTGAAGTAAAATATTTTTAATTTTGAATTTATTGAGAATTTTAGGAAGAGGAGATGGAATCTAAAATCTCTAAAATTTGCCTTAAAAAAAATACGTCCAAGACTTATGTTTGTCTCGTCTCAAGAATTTTTATAACAATTTTTTAAGTATCAAATAACACTCTTCTTTATTATACTCAATTAACTCTTTGTGTTAGTAAAAAATTAAATTCAATGAAATGTCACTGGAAAAAATAACATTGTAATATTTTAATAATAAAAGGGTAAGTTAAATAAAGGTTAAGGAAAGTTTATTTTTATATATAAAAAAATATTTTCTTTAAAAACTATTTATTTTAGTTATTTTTAATTTTTTCTCTTAGTTCTGAACCACTTTTAATTTGATTGAAGATTAGAGACTATAAGATTACTCTTGACAAGAAATTCTACAAAACTTATCATAAATATAATAGGTTATTGAGTTACATGTGAACTCTAAAGTAGTATATGTAAAGTAGTACATGAAACTCAAGGTTATTCTTAGTGATTCTATGTTGTTCTAAAATTCTAATGGTAGACTTAAAACTCTAATAAGAGTTTCGTTATTTTTCTAGGTTATTATTTTGAATAATGTATCAAAGCTTATAAACCTTCTTTTTATAATAGGGTGGAGTTGGACAAATTTTTTCTTAAAGATTTTCAGCAAATGGAAAAAAAAAAAGAAAAAAAAAGTGTTTAACATCTTTATAGGTTAAAAGATCTTATGAATAAGTTAAACGTAAAAAATTAAAGGGATTATATATAGAAGAATATTTATAAATGAACTCATATAATATAATTTTTGCTTATGGATGTCATAATTCATTTTTTTTCTCATATTTTTCTTTTTAAGAATAAATTTTTGAAATAACAAAATGATTATTGAGTATAAGTTAATTAGAATATAAGATGAAAAGAAGTAATATTATTGATTTTACAAATGAAAAGAAGTTAATTGTAATGTAAAAAATCTCTTCATTATAAATGTTAAGTGTATAATTAAATTTATTTATAGAAAGTTTCTAAAAGTTAGAAGGTGATTTAGAAGTAAAATCGAAAATGAGACTGAAAAATGCATTTATTATTATTAAAATTTTATAAGATTTTGAGATTATACCTTCTTTGATAAATAAAATCTGAAATTAATTAAATTTTTTAAGAAGAAACTCAAATCAATAATAAAAATTATATTTTTCTAAAAAAAAATTCTAGAAATGGTCATAAATTCTAAAATTTATGATTAGAAAAATAATGAGTTGTATGAAGAAAAACTAATGGACAGGCCCATTTAAATTTTTAGCATTTAATACTTTAATTATAAACTGTGAATGAAGTACAAAGAATGGTATGCAATAAATCCTAATTATTTATTATATTTGTTATTATATAATTGTAGTTAAAATAATAAAAATATTAGTAAATATAAGGTTAAATACATTCAGTGGTTCTTATTTTTGCTAGTTTTCTTGAAGTAGGTCCCGTTTTTTAAAAATGATCAATTTAGTTCCTGAATTTGAAAAATTAAACCAATCAAGGACATTCCGTTAACTTCCCTGGACGGTGTTAAATATGGTCTTTGCTGGCAAGAGTAGCTGTCATGCTGCATACAGGTAGCACATAATGTCTTTAAGATAAATCCCAAAACGTGTAACAATGTACCACACTATTCCTCACTTCACCACAACTCACCAAACTAGCGTTCTTCTCTTTTAGATAAATCCAAGGATCATCCTTCAAAAATCGCATATCCGCCATAGCCAAATCCCCCGACTTAGAACACAACTTGAACAGCAACAATCCATCAACGTCAGCCTCCACGTCAGCAAACGAATCCCCAAATCGGCTGGTCCGTCCCGAACCACCAGGCTCGTTCGTCTCCCAAACCACCTCCCCAGACCTCGGGTCCCACAATCGGACATAGCCGGAGAAACCAAAAGCACCACCGGTCACCACACTACCGACGAGAACTCCTGTCGCGGGAATCCACGTCAGCTTCACGGGAACCATATTCTTCGCCTGGTTCCCAGACTGCCGAGCAAACTGATTCACAGTCCGCAGATTCGTCTTATCCACTTCGAGGATGCAATTCTCTCTGTGAGGACAATCGAATGAAGCGAAAACGGAGTTCTTTGAAGCGATTATCGCGTTGACATGCGCCTTGAAGATTCGTGGATCGAGAGGATCTGTCCAGTGGACCGATTCGACGTGGCGGCTGCCAGAGAAGTTGTTGAAGTGGAGGCCGGGGTCGGACATGGACCCGATAGCGGCAATTTCGGGCCAGACGCGGCAGATGGAGTCTATTTCGTCGAGGTGAGTGCAGACAGTGCCAGAGTGAGTGAGGGTTGAGTCATAGCCGAAGATCTGGCCACCATGGGCAATCCAGACAACGAAGGAGGAAGGGAGGCCCTCTAAGGCTGGGCGGATTGAGGCAGCGATGGCGGCGTCGATACTGGAGAATAGAGGCGGCGCGGTGGCGGCACAAACCCTATTTCCCCAATTTCGCACACGACCAATTTCTCCAAACCTAGATTCTTTTAATCAGCTCAGATTAGTTTTCCCGATTTCTCCAATTTACCCTTACTTAAACTTAAAGCACGTGTTTTTAAAATTTTAATCCTTAAAAAATTAAAATAGTAACCACGTCATAAACACATTATGTGCCACCTGTATGCAGCATGACAGCTAATCTTGCCAGCAAAAACCATATTTAACGTCGTCCAAGGAAGTTAACGGAATGTCCTCCATTGGTTTAATTTTTCAAATTCAGGGACTAAATTGATCATTTTTAAAAAACGAAAACCTATTTAAAGAAAATCAGCAAAAATAGGGACCACGTATTTAACCTAAATCTAAATACCTAATTTAGTGGGATTATTGGTTTATTAGATTTTAGGTTAAAATACCTTTTTAGTCCCCAAGTTGGGGTGGGAATTTTCATTTTGTCCCTGCTTTCAAAAATGAAGCTATTTGGTCCCTATGTTTCCAATTTTGAGTGCAATCGGTCCCTTCCGTTAAGTAGATGCTAACAGCGTTAAGTGTTAAGTGACTGTGTCTGTTATGTGGCAAAAAATGTAGTCGTGACAATGAGGTGGCAGCATATGTGGTGTTTTAAATTTGGGAAAATTACATATATGAATTTTTTTTAATTAGGGCAAATAAAACAAAGTTAGTTATTTTGCATTTGGGGAAAAAAATTAAGGTGGAACCAATTTCGTTTCTGAAGACACAATTTTGCAATTGACGTTGTGATTGAGTGTGTGGAAGGTACGAGGTGCTGGAAGCATTGACGTTAAAGAAGAAATTTGGTTGTCGTTCTCGAAGGGGATTTCTGAGCGAAAAGGTTCGAGACATTGGTCTTCGACGTTGAGGTGCTCTTTCTTTCTTCGAAGCGAAAAAGTTGAAGGTGATGTTTTCTTTCGACCTTTTTGATGTAGTTGCTTTCCCCCATGGAACTTGTCTTGTTGTCCCCTTTGTATGTTGTGATGTGGTCCCTTTAACTGTGTTGTTGTACCTTTTATTCTGTTGTGGTCCCAAATTACTTGTTTAGTGTTGATTTTTTTGTTCTATGTAGTGGTTTTGGTTCGAAATTAGTGCGTATTGTTTGTGGTCTTTTGTAAGGTTGAACCTGTGGTTGTTATTTAAGCTCTATTTCATGCTTCTTTATTATTTAATTTGTTGTAGGTGAACTAGTTATTGCGTGTCATAAAGTCTAACTTTTGTATGCCTACACGTGTTAGTAACGTGTCATATTTACAATTAAGATGCATCTGAAAACTGTGATAGTTCTCATACTATATGCATGTGTCTGACACTCAGTTTTATATAGGCTTATAAATAGTTGATAAGTAAAGATAATGGAAAACCTTGGTGTTGAGGTGGTGTTTCACCATGGGGGAAAGTTTGTGAATGATGGGTCATTCGGATACCGTGGAGGGGACACAAGTACCTTGATGATAGACATAGACAGGTGGAGTTATTTTGAAATTTTGGCCATACTTAAGGAGATGGGATATAGAAATGTTAAGGAATTGTGGTATTCCGTGGGTGGTCATGTTTTAGAGGATAGGATGGAATTGTTAAGTGATGACAAGGGAGCAATGCATGTGGTGAACATTGCATTATTGAATGGTAAAGCTCATGTGTTTGTGGTTCACAAGGTGTCTGAACCTGATTATCTTCTGCAATTGGAATATAATGTTGGTGAAGGTGGTGAAGGTGGTGAGGATGATAATGTTGGTCAAGGTGAAGGTAAAGTTATAGAAGAGGTTGAAGGTAATGTTATAGAAGAGGATGAAGATGCTGAAGTTCGAGAATACGGAAATGGTAATGGTACTGAAACTGCTGAATGTGGAGATGATGTTCAACATGTTGGTGTTGAAGGGATGTGCAGGCTGCTGTAGTTACTGGTGAAGGGGATGTGCAGGCTGCTGTAGTTAGTGGTGAAGGGGATGTGCAGGCTGCTGTAGTTAGTGGTGAAGGGGATGTGCAGGCTGCTGTAGTTAGTGGTGAAGGGGATGTCCATGATGATGTAGGTGGTGCTGAAGAAGATGTCCATGATGATGTAGGTGGTGCTGAAGAAGATGTCCATGATGATGTAGGTGGTGCTGAAGAAGATGTCCATGATGATGTAGGTGGTGCTGAAGAAGATGTCCATGATGATGTAGGTGGTGCTGAAGAAGATGTTCATGATGATGTAGGTGGTGCTGAAGAAGATTTCCATGATGATGTAGGTGTTGGTCAACAAAATGTTCAGGAGGAGGTTGAAGTGAGTAGTTGGATAGGGTCTGATGAAGAAGCCTTTGTTAGTGAAGATGATTTGGTGGATGTTGATGTCCATGCAGATGAAGAACTTCAAAACCAAGACCACGAAGGTAGTCTTTTTGTTGAAATGGGAACAGGAAGTGGAAGTACCTCAAAGTTCCATAAACATGCTAGGGGCTTATCTGATACTGAGTGGGAATCTGATAGTTGTGGCAGTATTTATGCAAGTGATGAGTCAGATGAAGAAACAACCCGAGATGGACATTTTGGGAACTTCTCAGAGCCTGTTAATATGAAAGAATACAAATGGCAACTAGGAACATACTTCCCTGATAAAATAGATTTCATTGATGCAATTAGAACTTATGGAATACATAATGGTAGGAAGTTGAAGATTTTTAAAAACGACAAGAGAAGGATATGTGTTAAGTGTTGTGGATCACAAGGCAAATGTCTATGGTACGCATATTGTGCCTATAGGAGTAGCCAAAGTACATGGCAACTAAGAAAGATCATAGATAGACATACATGTAGTAGGGAATTCAACATTGGTCTAGTTACCTCCAAATGACTAAGTGGGAAATTAGAGAAGAGCATGAAAGCAAACCCAGATATAAATCTGAAAAATATGCACACTAAGTTTTGTCAAAAATGGAACATTGTGTGTCTAGGTCTACAACAATGAAGGCAAAAGCAATGGCAACAGCCAACATTGAGGGTGGGGCATCATGTTCAAGGTGTACCTTTGTGTCAGATCAACAGAAAGTAAGTAAATGTCTACCTTCTTTAATTCCTTTCTTCAACAACCTATATAGAGACTCATACTTACCTTCATTAATGTCATAGGGACTTAAGCTAGCTTTACAACAACTATTGCCTGGTGTGGACCAACGTTTTTGTGTAAGGCACATTTATGCCAATTTTAGGAAAAAATATCCAGGCATTAACCTTAGACAACTACTTTGGAAGGCAGCAACAACTACAAACCCCCAAGCATGGGAATCAATCATGAGACAAATGAAGGATGTCAACGAAGACGCCTTTAAACACTTGATAGCTATTCCACCAAGGTAAATAAATCTCAATTCCTTATTTTCTTTCATATTATTTGAATCTTTCTTTCTTGTCCACATAGTTAACTTTGACTTCTTCTAGATTTTGGTCTAGGTCCAGATTTTCAGCAAGACCTGCATGTGACACACTTGTTAATAACATATGTGAAGGTTTTAATAGCGTTATTTTAGAGGCAAGGGAAAAACCAATAATAACAATGTTGGAGGAGATTCGTAGCTACCTAATGAAGAGGTGGGCATCCAATAGACAGAAGATAACTAAGTTTCATGGTCCCATTTGTCCTAAAATTCAGAAAAGACTACAAAAGGAGCTAGACAAGACACAATATTGGATACCTAAGTAAGTAAGAATGAGTTAATAATGAGATACTCACTTTGTACAAAATTTTTACTCATATTTTTATGTTTTGGCAGTTGGTCTGGGCTGCAAGTATTTGAGATCCGCCATACTTCCAACCTTGCTGAAAAGGTTGTGGTTGATGTACAGAAAAGAGATTGTAGCTGCAGGAAGTGGACTGTCTCAGGGATCCCTTGCTGCCATGCACTCACAACCATGAGGTTTTTAGACATCACTCCAGAAGACTACTTGCCAAATTGGTTTAGAACGTCCACTTATGAGGAAACTTACATTCCAATGATATTTCCTCTCAATGGCCCTGAGCTATGGGAAAGGACACAATATCCTGATATTTTACCACCTCCAAATAGGGTGTTGCCGGGTAGGCCAAGGAAAAAAAGAAGACTGGAAAGCTGGGAGCAAAAAAGAGATGATACACAACTTGGACAAGCTGGAATCCCAAAGAAATGTAGCATTTGTAGACAAGTAGGGCATAAAAGACCCAATTGCCCTCAAGCAAGTCAACAACAACACCCAGCACCTACACCAGACCCCACTCAAGCAACTCAACAACCTATACCAGACTCCACTCAAGCAAGTCAAGCAACTGAACAACCTACTCAAGAAAGTCACATTACTGAAGATCACACTACCAGACCAGTGTAGTTAACACATTTCTGTTGAAGACTTTTGTGTTGTTTTTTGGAGATGTAATTTAAACTTTTTCTAGTTAATCTGTCATGAGCTTTGTACTCAATCTGTTGAACACATAACTTTTCGTTGTATTTTGTTAAGTAGTTAATCTGGATATGAGATTTGGACTCAATGACAGCTCATGTTTTGTATAATTTGTCATGTATTTGGATATGTATTTTGGCACTCAATGACAGATCATGTTTTGGATAATCTGATGGAGTTTTGATTAATCTGATGGAGTTTTGGATAAACTGATGGAGTTTTGGATATAATTGTCATTGCCATATTGCTTTATTTGGATATATTAAAGTTTTTACTGATATTGTTAAAGGCATGTTGCCTTGTGTCATATTTTTGCCTTGTCTCATACCAATAACAGCTTCTTCATTAAACAACAACTTCTTCATTACAACCACATTGTTCAAAAATACAGAAAAATTCTTCAACATAACAACCCCAACAACACCTTTTACAATTTTAAAACAAAAGACAGACAACGATGATGTTAACAATCCCCATCAGACATACCAACCCCAACAACACCTTCTCCCTTTTCTGATAAAGCAACACTGACTTTTCCAAACTACTGATCTTTCTCCTTTGCCATGCAATTGTAGTATCCCTTTCATCTATATATTCTTCAGTTCGTCATTTGAAGAAATTACATCCTCTCACTTCTTCGTTTCTACTCCGCTGTTCCAAACAACCAACCAAAACCATGTCAGGATACACCAAACTAATGTACCCAAAAATTTAAACAACACCAAAATAACAAACCTTGTAATTAGGGCAGCCCCAAAAATGTCTGCCCTCATTCTTCACAGTTTTTGCGACTCTTAAAACAGCTACCTCTCCACAATAGCATACATGGTTTCCAACCATTGCTCCTCTTGATGAAGCACTACGAGAGCTCCCCCATGACCAAGAAGAAGACTGATTCATTGACATTGCTTCCAATAAGGAGACGATAATGCTTCGTCCACACCTACAAAAAAAACCCAATCCCAAATAGCCAAGTTAGGGCACCCACCTGACAAAGACCCAACTTCATAAAATATAGCAGGAACTTGAGGCAAGGTACCTCCTTCTGCCAACCTCCTTCCAGCTCACCTCAGCCAAATCTGCTTCACATCACCTTCTTCAGCTCACCTTCTTAAGTTCAGGTTCCACACGAATATATTAGGACAATTCGGTTTTTAAATTTTTTTTAAGCCTAAGATGATATTTTCACATCTGTCATTGTTAAAAAAATTTTCCCCATGTCAGATAACTCATGTTGCCACATAAGTTAACACTTAACGCTGTTAGCATCTACTTAACGGAAGGGACCGATTGCACTCAAAATTGAAAACATGGGGACCAAATAGCTTCATTTTTGAAAGCAGGGACAAAATGAAAATTCCCACCCCAACTTGGAGACTAAAAAGGTATTTTAACCTAGATTTTATGTCAATCATGTATGTTAAGTAAAAAAAAGAAAAATGCAATTATTAAAAACCCTAGTCGATAAGCCCAGACCTTAGAAAACTTTGGGGAAGCTAAAATTTGAGCGGGAAAGAGACCTTTGGGAGCATTGATGAATTTGTATAGATTAGAAATAAAGATTTATCCTAATCCTATTGCTAGCTTTTAGATTTGTCAATGGAATGTTTAACGTCTCATGCTTTTGAGTTTTGGATTTGAATTGCTGATTCAGTGTTTGGTAGATATGGTGATGATGTTATCCCCCTTCCGTATGATCCTTATGAATTATCTAATCAATAAAAAGTTCAACTGGAAAAGTTCGCAACTTGCTAACAAATTCTCCTCTTCCCTCGCTTTTGTGGAGAACCCATTTGGTTCATGTGCAAAACACGAAGAAAAGTCTACATTTTCCAACCCACTTAGTTTCTTACGTGATTACAAGTTTTCAGGGAAGAATGTTAGGAACACGGAAATCTTGCATGCCCATTTGCTTAAAACTTGTGATTTACAATCTGATATCTTCTCCATGAACACTTTGCTCGATTGGTATTGCAAATCTGCTGACATGGTTATTGCCTACAAGCTGTTTGATACAATTGCTCTTCCTAATCTTGTTTCTTGGAACATCATGATATCAGGTTGTGACCATAATTCAATGTTTGAGAAGTCCCTGGAGATGTTTCGTAGAATGCATTTTCGTGGTGTTGAGCCTGATGAGTTTAGTTATGGAAGTGTTCTTTCAGCCTGTAGTGCTCTGCAAGCACCAATATTTGGCAAGCAAGTTTATGCACTTGTAACGAAGAATGGCTTTCTTTCCAGTGGTTATGTTCAGACTCGAATGGTGGATTTGTTTTCAAAAAATTGTAACTTTAAGGAGGCTTTAAGGTTTTTCTATGATGCTTCGCGTGATAATGTGGCATGTTGGAATGCTATTATTTCCGTGGCAGTTAAAAGTGGAGAAAGCTCGGTTGCTTTGAATCTGTTTCGCCAAATGCACCATGCATCTGTAATGCCAAATAGTTATACATTTCCCAGCCTCTTAACAGCATGTGGTGCTCTTAAAGAGTTGCGTATTGGGAGAGGAGTTCATGGGCGGGCAATCAAATATGGTGCGACAGATGTCTTTGTGGAGACTTCTATTGTTGATTTCTATGCAAAATTTGGATGTATGAATGAAGCTTTTAGACAATTTTCCCAAATGCAAGTTCCCAATGTGGTCTCCTGGACTGCAATCATTTGTGGATTTGTGCAAGAGGATGATATCATTTTTGCACTAAAGCTTTTCGAAAATATGAGAGCCATAGGGCAGGAAATAAATAACTATACTCTTACTAGTGTACTTTCTGCATGTGCAAAACCCGGGATGATTAAGGAGGCTGGTGAAATTCATTCCTTGGTATTAAAATTAGGGTTGAATGTGGATCCTAAGGTGGGAACTGCTTTGATCCATATGTATGCAAAAATAGGAGAACTTGGACTATCCGAGTTAGCCTTTAGTGAGATTAAAAATAAAAAGGATCAGTGCTCATGGGCAGCCATGTTGTCTTCTTTTGCACAGAACCAAAATTCTAGAAGGGCAGTTGAGTTGTTCCTTTTAATGTTAGGAGAAGGTGTGAAACCTGATGAATACTGTATTAGTAGTGTGTTAAGCATTATGAACTGCTTATTTCTAGGATCACAGATAAATGGTTACACTTTGAAGTCTGGGTTAGTTGCTGATGTTTCTGTTGGCTGCTCACTTTTAACAATGTATTCAAAGTGTGGTTGTTTAGAAGAATCTTATAAAGTTTTTCAGCAAATTCCAGCCAAAGACTATGTTTCATGGTCCTCCATGATTTCTGGTTTTGCAGAGCATGGGTATGCATATCGATCTCTTCAGCTATTTAAAGAAATGCTATATCAAGAAATTGAACCTGATAACATTACCTTAACCTCTACTTTAGCTGCATGTTCTGATCTTTGTGTCTTAAAGACTGGCAAAGAAATTCATGGTTATGCTCTCCGTTTAGGAATAGGAACAGACATAGTTGTTGGTGGTGCACTTGTAAACATGTATTCAAAATGTGGAGGCTTGAACATAGCAAGGACAGTGTTTGATATGCTGCCACAAAAGGATGCGTTTGCTCTTTCTTCCTTGGTCTCAGGTTATGCTCAAAAGGGTCTAATTGAAGAGTCACTTTTGTTATTTTGTGATATGTGCCGAACTGATATGACAGTTGATGCCTTCACAATTTCATCCATTCTTGGGGGTGCTGCAGTTTTGTATCGGCCAGACATTGGAGCACAACTGCATGCCTACACTGAAAAATTGGGCTTTCGAGCAGATGTATCTATTGGTAGTTCACTAGTGACAATGTACTCAAAATGTGGGAGTATCGAGGATTGTCAGAAAGCATTTGATGATGTTAAGAAGCCTGATCTGATAGGTTGGACATCCATCATAGTGAGCTATGCTCAGCATGGTAAGGGTGCAGAGGCTTTAGCTGCTTATGAACTTATGAGAAAAGAAGGAGTCCAGCCTGATGCCGTAACTTTTGTTGGGATTCTATTGGCATGTAGTCATAGTGGGCTGGTTGAAGAAGCCTTCTTTTATCTCAATTCGATGTGTCAAGATTACAACATTAAGCCAGGTTATCGTCATTATGCTTGTCTTGTTGATCTTCTTGGTCGATCAGGTAGACTGAGGGAGGCTGAAAGTTTCATCAACAAGATGCTTGTTGAGCCTGATGCTTTAATATGGGGAACTTTGCTTGCTGCTTGCAAGGTCCATGGTGATTTTGAGCTTGGCAAGTTAGCAGCCAAAAAGATATTGGAATTGGGGCCAAGCGATGCTGGAGTTTATGTGTCATTTTCAAATATCTGTGCAGATGTAGGACAGTGGGAAGAAGTTTCAAAGATTAGAAACTCATTTAAGGGAAAAGGGATGAAGAAGGAGCCTGGTTGGAGCCTTTTGTGAAAAACTATGAATATGATGTCATGATTGGTGACTCTTAGTAGCTACTAATCTGATATGTTGAATTCCTTACATAAACAAATGGTAAAAGAATGGTGAGTTTGACATCTGAAGACTAGATTCATATGTATCAGGACAATGATTGTTCTGGATGATGCTAGATGCACAGTTATCTTAAGAAATGTCAAAATATATTGATACAACCATAATGTTATGATCAATTGCAAGTGCTTTCATAATTCAGACGCATAAATATGCAAGGAAACACAACTTGGCATTTATATCAAATTTTGTGGCCAATTTCTACGTTGAAGTGACTTTTGTACTTGGGGGCCATATACATAATGATCAAATTGTTGCGCAAAACTGATATGGTGTAATATTGCCTGGAGAGTTTCTATGGTGCATAACGCAGGTGAAATAATAGTAAACATATGGTTAGAATATTAGGATTCTGATCTTATTCTTTTAGGATTCTATTCTTATCTGCAGTAGTCAATTTTCCATGAACATACGCTTTAAGTTTTCAATGATTATTACTATGTGCCTATGGGTATAATGGTTTTGTTGCTTGTATAACTTGCAGGTGGAATTGCAAGGTCAGATAGCTTCACTAATTGGATTTTGGGTTTAAAATTATCCCATGATTTTGGTGCTTGTTAATATGACAGTCATTAAGTGACTGGTGATTATTGGGTGTGATGCTAATGGCACTAAGGAGCATGATGGAAACACTTTCAAGCTACCAAATTACCAACTACATTATGTTCATATAAAGACTTCAATATGGATACTGTGGGAAAAATTGATCAAGATTTTGTAAATTTTTCGGCTGTTCCTCTGAAGAGCTACAAACCTTAACTACTGTAGGAAAAATTTATCAGGTTGTTTGCTACTATCAAATTTCTGAAATGTAACTGTAGGAATGATTCTTTGCGTTCCTTTCACTTAACTCAACTAACTAGTCCCTGGACATTTTGTAGGCCTACTTGTAACTATTTGTCACCCTAGCAGGGCCTATAAAAGCCTTGATTCCTTCATGGTAATGATGCTATGCTGGTGGGTTCTGCTGTGCAACCCAGGTATCTCCTGCTACATTTTGCCAGAAATGTTGCAACTTCTAAGTTACTGTTGTTTTGGTGTGGATGCAAAACTAAAAGAAATAAGAGGAACACACTGTCTTTGAAGAGTTCTTAACCTGAAAAAATCTTAAAAAATGGCGACTAAGGCCTCTAGCAAAATGACGCAGTTGCCAGGGAACAATGATTTAGTAGCCATTTGTATGTAGTTTATCATGTTTTCTGATTTTTAGTTTGATCATTCTAGGAGCTGTTTAGATTTTTCTGCTACTGTTACATACTGTTTTTGGCTGTGTTCATTGCCCTATTTCTGTCACTTGCTGTAAGAGTGTATCATCAGGTGCAGATCAGGTTCAATACACAAATTTGACCCTGAAATTGAGGGGCTAGAAGGAGAAGCTGAACCAGTTTGATTCAAAATCCATTGACCAAACTGTCAAGCCTGTTGAACCTGAAACAGTCAATTGAGAGACATGGACTGCAACCTGAGAGAACCTTGAAGGAGCTGGCAAAACAGGATGTAGGCTACAAACCTCTGTATATCCAGATTCCACATGCTGAAGGGGCTGCCAACTTTGAATTGAAGCCAAAACTGATCCAGCTGCTGCCAAAGTTTCATGGCTTGGCTGATGAGGATCCATACAAGCAACCTCTAGAAGAAGAAAAAGAAGATCTGATAAAACCAGTGGTGGAAGAATAGTGCAAATCAGCTTCAGAGTTTCATTCCAGATTTTATTTTCCTTTTCATTACCACAGAACAATTTTCTTTCTGCAATTTTATTCTTAATTCTTTGATCTATTTGCTGTTTCCAGTTTGCTCCCCTTGCACATTGATGACAATGTGTGATTCATGTTTGGGGGGAGAGGTTTTATCTTTTGCATTTCTGCTTATTTTCCTTTTCTGTTTAATTCATATATTTCTGCTTCTGAACTTATTTTTGTTATACACTCTTGATTGCTTTGTCTTTTGTCATATTTGAACCATTTTTCTGTTTTTAGAAGTAGAATAAGTGCGCAGTGCTCCTATTTTGAGTCTTAATTGCTATTTTGAATTTTCCTTGCTGATTTGAGTATTCTTGCTGTTTGTAGAGGGTATAGTAGTAGTATTTTGCTTAATCTAATATGCAGTTTTAAGTATTGCTAACGAGGTTTAACTAACCAATTTTTGTTAATTCTTTTTGCTGACTTATTCAGTTTTACTAACCCTTTTTGTTGATTTGATCAGTTCTTCTAACCTGGTTCTTTCTGGTGTTTAGCTAATAGATTTGACTAACCAGTTTTTGCACCAATTTTTGATTTATTGTACTGATTTGAATTTGCTAACACGTTTATTTCAAGGTTTTGTGTAGTTTGATCCTGTTGAGTTTTTAAACTTGTTTAGATAATTCTTTTGCTAATTTGAGTAGTAGCTTTTATTTTTGGACTTCGTTTGCCGTTTTTTAAAACTTTCACAAATTCATTGAGTCTTATTCTGCTGTCTTAGCTGCTTCTTTTGAGCATAGTGTTGAATTGCTAATTCTTAAGTTGAGAGATTCCAAACTGTTTGATCTAGTCATTCATTGATAATAGAGTGGTTTTTCATGACAATTTCAGTTTTAGATCAGTTTGACAGATTTTGACCTTGTGAAACTAGAGTCTTATTTGTTTCTTTTTTGTGATGCTGTTAGGTATCCAAGTACGAAATTTAACCAGAACAACCTCACACACACTCATAACACGTAACAGAACAATGAACGAATGATAATGGATGAATGAATCTCTTTTATTGATGGGAATATATGAATAAACAAAAGTAAACAAAGGTAATTGGGAGCATAACTCCTTCAATTACTTGGGAGTATAACCTCTCTCACAGGAGCATAACCGTCTGTCAACAAACTTAATAATCCAAATCATAACCCTAACCATAGACTCTAGCTATATTTATACTAAAATATTTTTCGCCTATCTTATACTAAATATTTTCCTAGAATATATTTATATTTAATATAAATATCTCGTATATTTTCCTAGCATATATCTTTAATTATAAATATCTTATACTAAATATTTCCTTATGATACATCCTTATTTACTATAATTATCTTATAATGAATACTTCCCTAGAATATATTCTTATTTATTATAATTATTTCTTGCTTATCCTAACTGTTGTCCCACTTAGGATAGTCACTCCTCAATCGATCGACTCCAGCTCTTTGCTGCTTCCTATTGCTCTGCTCGAGCTTTCACCGCCTTCAGCCGTTTGGCTCGACTCCTCACTGTCTTGCACCATTTGGTCTGACCTCTCCTTGTCTTCCACCGTTCGATCTGGCCTCTTTCCGCTTTCCACCGTTCGGCTTGGTCTTCCGTCTACCTCTTACCGTTTGGCTCCAACTCTTCACCACCTTCCACCGTTAGGCTTGCTTCCCCCTGCCTCCTACCGTTCAGCCCCAGCTCTTCACCGCCTTCCACTGTTTGACTAGACCTCTTCACGCCTTCCACCGTTCGGCTATTGTTCGGCCTTTACGGTCAATACCGTTCGGCCTCACTTCCCTCCTACCTTTCTTTTCCTTTTTCATATACTTTTCAACCTTTATCATTATCTCCAACTTATACCCTAACAGATGCACTGATGATTTTTAGTAATGGCAGAACTTGTATTTAACATACCTTGTTTCAATTACAACTCGAGGTGATATAGACCATTTTTGTTTCTTTAGCCACTTGACCAAATAAAGCCTACCTTGAACTTATTTTTCCATTTAACCCAATTTTTGAGCGTGTTTAGCCTGTTCTTTGTGATTTACCAGCTCATGATAAGCCCTTAGCCATGTATATCTTGTTATTGAGCTTGGAAGGGCTTTGGAACTGATTTAGGGGATTTTTGGTGAAATTGAAGTGTGGGGAATGTCCTGTAACAGTAACATCGTTTGAAACTTCTGAAAAAATTGAAAGTGGCTTGAGAAAAATAAAAGATGAGAAAAGAAAAAGAAAGAGTGGTGGTTTAAACTATAAATTTTTTAGGAGCATGACTTTACACTTGAATTTCCAAATTTCTCCCCATTGCTACTTCACTCCTCTTTGGTGCTTAAGCTTTGAATCCTTTTCTGTATCCTACCCTCTAACTTGGCCACATTACAAGCTTGATTAAAGTCCTATTGATCTTGAGTTGTGTTGATAATGAGCAATGGAGATTAGAGGCTCTTCAAGCCTATGCTAGTGCTAATTTCATGAAGTGGTATGCTGAGATTTAAACACTAACATGGAACACATGAGAGGATGAGAGATACACTGACTTGTTAGGCTTTGATTTTGATCCATGAATTGATTTTTGAGTGAATTCTGCTTTGCTTGAGTTGCTTGACCTGTTTTCAGTCTGTTTGGAGTTTTGAAGCTTTGTTTGATACTTCTTTTAGCGCATACCAGATGCAGCTGAGTAGTGGGATGATGATTCTATCCAATTATGTAAAATGCTTTTTAGTTTTTTCTTTTTGCTTTTATGTTTGCCTAGGAGTGTAAAGACTTAAGTGTGAGGGTATGTTAAATCCCATTTTTGACATGTTTTTTATAGTAAAATGCACTTTTGGGTGTTCTTTTGTTTTAATTCCTTAATTTTAATTCATTTTCGTATTTTCTTGTTAATAAGGTGTTTTTAAGTAGATTTTAATGTAATTAACATTTTTAGTTATCTTATATTCTTTGTAGGAATAGATATCAATTTTAGGAAGTATTTTAGTGAAGATTTCCATTCTTGAATTTGAGTGGAGTTAGTATTTTTAGTTTTGGTACAATTAACTTGAGAGAATGTCTTCTTATGATTTATTGATAAGTGTTCAATGCATAGTTCAGATTTTCATCACATGCGCGTGTCTAAGTTTGAAAGCAAGCATTATATGTTTGAGAGGTTAGTGTTTAGTGATACTATAAGAGAGGTTAGACCAACTCTAAGAGGAAGGAGATTAAAGGGGCCTCATGGGGTGCTCTAGTCTTGTTTTAAGATGAGTAGTATGGCAAAAAATGAATAGCATAACATTACTCAACATCAAAGATGATTACAAGAGAGGATACACCTCTATATATAGGCAATAGTGTCTCTTAAAAGCCTTAAAAACATGATCTTCCACCCTTGCACTCATTGGTCATTACACACTTAGCCTAATCTGTTAAGACCGTTAGAAGAAGTAGTCATAGGCATAAGTCATGAAATAATCGATTACGCACATAGGATAATTTGTTAAAACATAGAGAAAGTATACAAAATTATGCGATTAACATAATCGATTATTCTGCAACAGAATTTGAAAATCCTATATATATGTGACTTGAAACCTGTTTCAATAATGTTACAATTTTCAAATACTAACATTTTCATTGAGCTTTGATTATAGGTGATCTCAAGAAACATTCTTGGAGGATCTAAGCTTCAATGGTTGATTACACATCAAGATTCATTCAAGACTTTGGACTACATTGGTTCTGATTCAATCTGCACTTGGAGAGTGTAATAAAGATCAGGTTCATCATAAATTTGTGGATTGTACACCTGTGTGAGGATAACCATGTTTGAAGAGAAACAACTCTTGTGTTTGTAAGAGATTGAGTGTGTTAATCTCTTATTTACTATTTTGATTTTGAGTGGTAAGAGGAGTGCAATTGAAGGTTGTCATTGTATTCTTGTATACTCAATCATTATAGTGGATTCCCTTCAACCCAGGTTGTTGAAAGAGGACTGGATGTAGGCTTGTGATAGCCGAACCAATATAGATTGAGTGTCTTGATCTTTCTTTTCTTTTCTTTATCTTTGTTGATTCATTTGCCTTTGATTATTGATTTCAAGTTCAAGAATTCATAAAGATTTCAAAAAGATTTCAAAAAGGGTTAAAACCAATTCACCCCCATGGTTTGAGATATAAGTTTTCTCTTTTCTAACAGATAAACATACCTAAATGTGGATTTTCTTGAATCCACACATTCAACATAGTTTGAATCTGAGTAGGCAATCACTTCAAGATGATATGACCTTCTGTAGGTGAGCATGTATTCTTTGGTACCTTGTAAGTACCTAAGAACTTTCTTTGCAGTTTTTCAATGATCTATTCCGGGATTACTTTGATATCGGCCTAACATTCCAACAGCAAAACTGATATCTGGCCGAGTACAAGTTTGAGCATACATCAAACTCCCAACCACCGACGCATAAGAAATGGACTCCATGACCTTTCGTTCCAAATCTTTCTTGGGACATTGCATCTGACTAAACTTGTTCCCTTTTTGAATTGGAACTACTGCAGGAGAGCATTTTCCCCTTCTAATTCTCTCTAACACTTTGTTAATATAGCTTCTTTGAGACAAACTTAACAATCCTTGTGATCTATCACAAAATACTTTTATTCATATCACATAAGACACCTTCTTCATATCTTTCATTTCAAAGTTGCTAGAGAGAAACTTCTTTACATCATGTAACATACCAATATTATTAGCAGCAAGAAGAATGTCGTCAACATATAGAACCAAAATAACAAACTTACTCCCACTAATCTTTATGTATATACACCGGGCAACGATGTTCTCTACAAAACCATATGAAGTTAGGGTATCATTAAATTTTAGATATCATTGTCGAGAAGCTTGTTTTAGTCCATATATTGATTTCTTCAATTTATACACCAAATTTTCTTTTCCCGTTATTGTGAAACCTTCTGGTTGATCCATATAAACTTCCTTTTCTAAGTCACTATTCAAAAAAGCAATCTTTACATCCATTTGGTGAAGCTTTAAATCATAATGAGCCACCAAAGCCAAAATAATTCTCAAAGAGTCCTTAAAAATAGGAGAGAGGTCTCTTTGTAGTCGATGCCATCCTTTTGAGTGAAACCTTTGGCGACTAATCTAGCTTTATACCTTTCAATATTGTCTTTTGAGTCATGTTTAGTCTTAAAGACCCATTACAACCGACTCTTTTTGAACCCTTAGGCAATTCAACTAGATCTCATATTTTATTGCCATCCATTGATTTCGATTCTTCTTTCATAGCATTTAACCAATTCTCTCAATTATTACTTTCAGTGGCTTGTCTGAAAGAGATTGGATCCTCATCAATGCTTAAGTCACATTCATGTTCAACAGACTAAACCACATAGTCATTCGAAATATAAGGTCTTTTCTGCCTTACAGACCTTCTTAATGCTGCTTCTTGTGGTTCCTTTATCAATTTCTCATTTATGAATTGCTCATTTGTGACTTGCTCATTATTAGTTGGCTTAACATTTATATGTTCATTTTGTGGGATTGGAACATTAACTTGTTGTCTCTGCTTATTGTGTGATTGTGATACAACAAGAGGGATAACAACTTGAGAAGAAACATTAAGTGTAGAAACACTACTAGTATGCTTTTGAATGTCCACTATTCGTGATTCCTCACTCCCACTAAATTGTCCAATTTCAACAAGTCGAGCATTTCCAGACTCAACTATTCTTGTATTGTGGTTAGGGCAATAAAATTTGTATCCCTTTGATTTTTCAGGATAATCAATGAAGTAACCACTAATGGTTCTTGCATCAAACTTCTTTTCATGTGGATTGTATAACCTTACTTCTTCCGGAACACCCTAAACATGAAGATGTCTTAAACTGAGTTTCCTTCCATTCCATAGTTCATAAGGAGTTTTAGAAACTACTTTGCAAGGAACCCTATTAAGCAGATATACAACAATATTTAATGAATACATCCACAAAGATAAAGGAATATTACTATGACTTAACATACTCCTAACCATATCCATAAGAGTACGATTCCGCCTTTCTGCTACACCATTTTGTTGTGGTGTACCGGACATTGTATACTATGCACATATACCCCGACTTTTAAGATACTTTGCAAATGGACCTAGACATTGTCCACTCTCATCTGTTTTACCATAATATTCACCACCTCTATCAGATCTCACCACTTTTACTTTTCTATCTAACTGTCTTTCCACCTCATTTATGAACTCCTTAAGGACGTTCACTGATTGAGATTTTTCAAGTAATAGATATATATAACAATAATATGAGAATTCAACAATAAAGGAGATAAATATTTATCACCATCCCAATATTTAATGTCAAAAGGATCACAAATATCAGTGTGTTGTTTGTTTGTTTACCCTTAATACAATCAATACATACATCCTAGTCATAAAAATCCAATTGAGGTAAAATTTCATTTTTCACTAACCTCAACATCCTTTCTTTAGATATGTGACCCAATCTTTTATGCCATAAGAAAGTAGAACATTCATTTCCTGCACTACATTTACTACCAACAACATGTTCAACATTAAACAAGGATTTAGAAAAATTAACACCAAGATTTAAACGATATAAACCATCCAATAATGTGCCATAACCATAATAGTACGAAAGTTTATACAAATGAAAAATACCACTTTCAATCCTAAAGTTAAAACCTAAACAGTCCAACTTTGCAACATAAATTAAATTCCTAGCACAACTAGGAACATAAAGACACTTTTCAAGATTCAAACAAAAACCAGTGTCTATAATCAATATGTAAGTCCCAATTCCTTCTATCCGTTACTTCATTTTGTTCCATATATAAATACTTTTCAGTTTCTTTATGGGTTGGATTGAAAGGAATCCCTGCATAATATTAGAAACAGGAGTGGTAGCTCCAAAATCCAACTACCAGGTATTATTAGGCACTTTAATGAGATTTGCTACAAAACTTACAGAAACATAAAAAGTACCTTTCTTTTCGAACCAATATTTTCTTTTCAACAATCTTTCTTAAAGTGACCCATTTTCTTGTAAACGGAACATTTCTAGTCCTTCTGGATACTGCCCTTATACACTTTTATTGGGGCTTTGTCCTTCTTGTTCTTCTTTCCTGATTTGGCTTTGTTGAAGCTAGCACCAACATGACTTTGATTTCTTAAAAGTTCCATTTATCCTTAAGAGTGTTATAATTCACTTGGAACTGGCCAAATTCAGGAGGAAGAGAGTTCATGATAGATTGTACTAGAAAAAACTCATTCACCTCCTTTCCCATTGACTTCAATCTTGTTGCTATATTATCCATTCCAATAACAAGGTCATGTATGGGTTGTGACCACTCAAACTTTTTTGTAGTTATCTCACTCATAAGAGTTCACACAATATACTTGTCAGTTATGTCTGATTGTGAGTACTCCTTAATCATTTTCATGAATTCCTTTGCGTTTTCCGTTTTAGGCATAGAAAGTTTTACATTCTCTACCATGGACATGCACATGAAGTTTAGGGATAACTTGTTAGACCTATGCCAAGCCACAGAAAGAGAGTTCTCATCACTTGTACTGGTCTCTGTAATGGCTGCGAGCATTTATCCATAATAATAGCAATATCCAAGGCTACCACACTGTTAAACCCCTGGCAAGTGTACCAGATCGTATCAAGTAATAATAGATGATAAGACCAAATATCGTTCTCCCAAAGGACTCTTAGGCCTTATCTTTCATGTAAATTAATCTTATAAGACTTGTAAGAGAAATAATTTTGTAGTGGTATGCAAAATGAAAATAAACATGCAAAATGCAAATGAATCAATTGGCAAGGAAAAGATATGGATGAATGGAGTTGTTGGGGTTTACAATTTCATCTTATCCACCCTCTTATATCTACTTTTCTTATTTAAATTGCTTTATTATCATATTGTATGCAAACTTTCTTAGTCTACCCTAAACCCAATCTCTTGGCGAAAAGAGCCTATTACTAATTACTGGCTTACTATCTCTAGTCTCCCCTAGTAATTAGCAATGCATTATAAACAGAAGCAAAATACAATTGATTGTCCTACCCCTATCTCTAGGCGGTATTAGCTTAATCAAGGAATTTCCTATCAGTTCATGATATTATCGTACGTCTCCGTATCGATAAAGACAAATAACATTTACCGAATGAGTTAAACGATAAAAGCATTAAGCATAGATAAGAAACCCAACAATTGATAATATAAGCATATGCAAGCATATAAATAAAATAAGAATTTTGATATAAGAGAGTTTCAAAAGATTACATTGTTCCCCAACAACAAAGGGTTTAGTTCACCATAGACATGGTGAACTAGATGGAATTAAATGAAAGCATGGAAGAATAAACCCTAAATTTGGTAGATTGGAGCCTAATCATCCAAGGAACCGCCTTCAAGGAGTGTAGAACAACTCTGAACGTCTCTGCCTGCCAAAATAATACTTTGAGAATCGCACTGGGGCTATTTATAGCGCATAAAAGTAACAAAATTTAAGCCCAAGCCCATTTGATGGACGCTCAACGCCTAATTTGGCCGCTCAGTGGTTTGCCTCTTAATCGCAAAACCACTCAACGGTCCAATACGCCGCTCAGCGGTGGCCCTTTAATCGCACAGGACGCTCAGCGGTGCCGCTCAAGCGAGAAGCAGTGACTTCACCCACGAAACTCGCGCTCAGCGCTGGAATTGGCGCTGAGCTATGCACTTGACTCTTCTTTTCATCCCTTTTCTCCTTCTTTCATGAGTCTAAGTCCTCCCTTCTTTACTTCCATCTTCAATTCTCATCAAAACCCTGCAAAACAATGCAAAACAAGCATAATATCTCTAAAAACAACTTTTGACTCTCATGTGACTCAACTAAGTGTTTTACTTGAGTCTTAAGCTCATTCTAAGTCTTAAAGGGTGTGTTTTAATATCAAATTTAAGTATAAAAATAACGGTTTTCCAACCGTTATCACAACCCCAAACTTAAAACTTTGCTTGTCCTCAAGCAAATAAAACAGAACTTAACTTTCCACTTTTTCATCAAAATAATTCAACATTTCAAAAATTTATTTTTCTCACAACGAGAGTTACTCAATTCAGATTTTCAATGGAATCTTATCAAGATGCATGCATGCTTTCAATTCAATTCAATTCACATGATCACATATTTTCCAACAAATGTTCTACTTATGAATGATCAATCCACTAAGCAAGATGTAATCATATAATTTATTACTCCTCTCCAAGAAAGTGTTTCACTCAATCAATCAAGTGTTTAAGAGATCTCTCTATCCCTCTGCTATTCACATATCACATGAAACCAAATTGCCCTTCATCTACTATAATCAACATTCTCACATACAAATGTCATCACAAGGACTTTTCCAAGGCTTATAATGAGGCTGGGTTAACAAGAAAAATTGTTTTTTTTGGAACACAAGATCCTTGAGTGAAGAGAGTTATTTTAACATCCAAAGTTCAAGCACAAACTCTCTTTTTAACCAATCTAACTCATTCCCAACTTCTTTCCTTTTTCTCTTTTCATTGAGCTCATCTTTCATGCTTTTTCTTTCTTCTCTTTTCATGCATTTTTTTTTCTTTCAACACTTGAGCTCAATGCCTTTCTTTTGCCTTTCAATTTCCCCCTCAACCCCAAACTTGAACTTTGGCAATATCATACAATTATTCTCAACCCAACTCAAGGTAAAAATTTTCAAAGCAAATGTTTTCATCCTGTTTCAAAACTAGGGTTCAAAAAGGATAGAACACATGGTTCTCTTTACTTTGGGTTAATATTTGGCTAAGAATGGCTTCCAAAAATGGCCTTGATCATATGACATAAACATGCAATTCAATCAATCATAAAGATTCAGGCAATATCATTCATGCTTCCATATGAATAACACATATATCAATGAATACTCTGGAGTTCAAAACCTCACACAACTGTGCTTTCTCACACATCATTCATACACCCTGCTTAGCATCATAACCATAATCATAAATCATCACACATCTGTTCACATAGCTAGTGAACCATTCACCTGTATATCAGCATGCAACACAAACTCAATCGTCATCCACATCCAATCATCATTGAGAAAACTCATCATGCAATATCATCATATCAAACCATCATCAGAATCAGTGCACAAGCCAAGCATAGACACATAAAACAAAGTTCAACCTATTCTACAAATCCAAAGTACAAAAGAAAAAGAAAAAGAAAACCTAGGTTGCCTCCCAAGTAGCGCTTGTTTAACGTCACGAGCCTGACCCGAACCTCAAGGATCCACCAACATCATCACTGTGGAAAATTGTTCCACTTCTCCTCCCAAATAATGTTTGAGTCTCTGACCATTCACCACCCAACTCTACTGCTGACCATTATCATTTGGATTCTCCAATTCCACTGCTCCATTTGGATATACACGCTTTATCACAAAAGGTCCTGACCATTTTGATTTCAACTTCCTAGGAAATAACTTTAATCGTGAATTGAACAATAACACTTGCTGCCTCAGGTTGAAAACTCTCTTTATCAGCTTCCTGTCATGATAAAATTTCACCTTTTCTTTATAACTCCTAGATGAGTCATATGCATGTAATCGCATCTCTTCAAGCTCCAATAATTGACTTCTACGTTTGCTTTGAGTTTCATGAGGATCAAAATTTAAAAATTTCAAAGCCCACAAAGCTTTATGCTCCATCTCTACTGGTAAGTGACGTGCTTTCCCATATACCATTTGAAAAGGTGATAATCCCATAGAAGTTTTCATAGCCGTCCTGTACGCCCAAAGAGCATCATCTAGTTTATGTGACCAATCTTTCCTTGAAAAAACAACTGTCTTTTCTAAAATTCTCTTGATCTCCCTGTTAGAAACTTCAGCTTGACCATTTGTTTGCGGATGATAAGGTGCTGCCACCTTATGTCTTACCCTATAGTGTTTAAGTACCTTAGCTAACTGAGCATTACAAAAATGAGACTCACCATCACTGATGAGTCCCCTGGGAGTTCCAAAACGTGAAAAGATCTGTATTTTTAAAAATTTGATCACAGTATTAGCATCATTCTTAGCACATGCTAGAGCTTCAACCCATTTACTTACATAATCAACAGCCACTAAAATATATTCATTGTTGGAAAGATGAAGGAAAAGGTCTAACAAAATCAATACCTGAGCAATCAAAGACTTCAACTTCCAAAATGCCTTGCAAAGGCATCTCATGTCTTCGTGAAATAGTCCCTGTCCTTTGACATTTGTCACAATTCCTGGCATGATTATGAGCATCTTTAAACAAAGTCGGCCAATAAAATCCTGATTGAAGAATTTTTGTAGCAGTTCGCTCTCCATTATAATGACCTCTATAAGGGGAATTATGACAGTGCCACATAATTCCTTTTGCTTCTTCTGTAGTTACACATCTCCTCAAAATATTATCTGCTCTAATCTTGAATATATACGGACCATCCCATATAAACTGCTTAGCATCATGTAAGAATTTCTTTTTCTGTTGCTAATTCAATTCTTCAGGAATAAGTCCTGCAACTTTAAAGTTGGCTAAGTCAGCAAACCATGGCCTTTGCTGAATGTACAAGAGAGTTTCATCTGAAAAGGACTCCCAAATTTCTTTCTCCTTGCTTGTTACTTCAGTGTTGACTAGCCGAGATAAATGATCAGCAATTAGATTTTCACTTCCCTTTTTATCCCGAAACTCTACATCAAACTCTTGTAATAGAAGCACCCATCTAATTAAACGTGGCTTTGAATCTGGCTTTGTCAATAAGTACTTCATAGCCGCATGATCCGTATAGATAATCACTTTAGATCTAATAAGATAAGATCTAAATTTTTCCAATGCATAAACTATAGCCAAAAATTCTTTTTCGGTAGTAGCATAATTCAGTTGGGCTTCATTTAAAACTTTAGTAGCATAATAAATAACATGTAACACCTTTTCTCTTCTTTGACCCAACACAACACCTATGACATAGTCACTGGCATCACACATAAGCTCAAAAGCTTTATTCCAATATGGAGCCACAATAACTGGAGCAGAAATCAAACGTTTCTTCAAAACATTAAATGCTTGCACACATTTTGGACTCATTACAAATGGTGTATCCTTAACAAGCAAATTACTCAATGGCTTAGCAATCTTTGAAAAATCTTTAATAAACCTCCGATAGAATCCAGCATGGCCTAAAAAACATCGAATTCCTTTCACATTTGTCGGTGGTGGAAGTTTTTCAATAACCTCCACTTTTGCTTTATCTACTTCAATCCCTCTGACTGAAATCTTGTGTCCCAACACCATTCTTTATGTAACCATAAAATGGCATTTCTCCCAATTCAAAATAAGATTTGTTTGAACACGTATTTTAAGAACAACATCCAAGTTGATCAAGCATTTTTGAAAA